>CP137683.1:164821-296854 GCA_037976565.1 Mesocentrotus franciscanus
GGCCTGGCCTGGCCTGGCCTGGCCTGGCCTGGCCTGGCCTGGCCTGGCCTGGCCTGGCCTGGCCTGGCCTGGCCTGGCCTGGCCTGGCCTGGCCTGGCCTGGCCTGGCCTGGCCTGGCCTGGCCTGGCCTGGCCTGGCCTGGCCTGGCCTGGCCTGGCCTGGCCTGGCCTGGCCTGGCCTGGCCTGGCCTGGCCTGGCCTGGCCTGGCCTGGCCTGGGCCTGGCCTGGCCTGGCCTGGCCTGGCCTGGCCTGGCCTGGCCTGGCCTGGCCTGGCCTGGCCTGGCCTGGCCTGGCCTGGCCTGGCCTGGCCTGGCCTGGCCTGGCCTGGCCTGGCCTGGCCTGGCCTGGCCTGGCCTGGCCTGGCCTGGCCTGGCCTGGCCTGGCCTGGCCTGGCCTGGCCTGGCCTGGCCTGGCCTGGCCTGGCCTGGCCTGGCCTGGCCTGGCCTGGCCTGGCCTGGCCTGGCCTGGCCTGGCCTGGCCTGGCCTGGCCTGGCCTGGCCTGGCCTGGCCTGGCCTGGCCTGGCCTGGCCTGGCCTGGCCTGGCCTGGCCTGGCCTGGCCTGGCCTGGCCTGGCCTGGCCTGGCCTGGCCTGGCCTGGCCTGGCCTGGCCTGGCCTGGCCTGGCCTGGCCTGGCCTGGCCTGGCCTGGCCTGGCCTGGCCTGGCCTGGCCTGGCCTGGCCTGGCCTGGCCTGGCCTGGCCTGGCCTGGCCTGGCCTGGCCTGGCCTGGCCTGGCCTGGCCTGGCCTGGCCTGGCCTGGCCTGGCCTGGCCTGGCCTGGCCTGGCCTGGCCTGGCCTGGCCTGGCCTGGCCTGGCCTGGCCTGGCCTGGCCTGGCCTGGCCTGGCCTGGCCTGGCCTGGCCTGGCCTGGCCTGGCCTGGCCTGGCCTGGCCTGGCCTGGCCTGGCCTGGCCTGGCCTGGCCTGGCCTGGCCTGGCCTGGCCTGGCCTGGCCTGGCCTGGCCTGGCCTGGCCTGGCCTGGCCTGGCCTGGCCTGGCCTGGCCTGGCCTGGCCTGGCCTGGCCTGGCCTGGCCTGGCCTGGCCTGGCCTGGCCTGGCCTGGCCTGGCCTGGCCTGGCCTGGCCTGGCCTGGCCTGGCCTGGCCTGGCCTGGCCTGGCCTGGCCTGGCCTGGCCTGGCCTGGCCTGGCCTGGCCTGGCCTGGCCTGGCCTGGCCTGGCCTGGCCTGGCCTGGCCTGGCCTGGCCTGGCCTGGCCTGGCCTGGCCTGGCCTGGCCTGGCCTGGCCTGGCCTGGCCTGGCCTGGCCTGGCCTGGCCTGGCCTGGCCTGGCCTGGCCTGGCCTGGCCTGGCCTGGCCTGGCCTGGCCTGGCCTGGCCTGGCCTGGCCTGGCCTGGCCTGGCCTGGCCTGGCCTGGCCTGGCCTGGCCTGGCCTGGCCTGGCCTGGCCTGGCCTGGCCTGGCCTGGCCTGGCCTGGCCTGGCCTGGCCTGGCCTGGCCTGGCCTGGCCTGGCCTGGCCTGGCCTGGCCTGGCCTGGCCTGGCCTGGCCTGGCCTGGCCTGGCCTGGCCTGGCCTGGCCTGGCCTGGCCTGGCCTGGCCTGGCCTGGCCTGGCCTGGCCTGGCCTGGCCTGGCCTGGCCTGGCCTGGCCTGGCCTGGCCTGGCCTGGCCTGGCCTGGCCTGGCCTGGCCTGGCCTGGCCTGGCCTGGCCTGGCCTGGCCTGGCCTGGCCTGGCCTGGCCTGGCCTGGCCTGGCCTGGCCTGGCCTGGCCTGGCCTGGCCTGGCCTGGCCTGGCCTGGCCTGGCCTGGCCTGGCCTGGCCTGGCCTGGCCTGGCCTGGCCTGGCCTGGCCTGGCCTGGCCTGGCCTGGCCTGGCCTGGCCTGGCCTGGCCTGGCCTGGCCTGGCCTGGCCTGGCCTGGCCTGGCCTGGCCTGGCCTGGCCTGGCCTGGCCTGGCCTGGCCTGGCCTGGCCTGGCCTGGCCTGGCCTGGCCTGGCCTGGCCTGGCCTGGCCTGGCCTGGCCTGGCCTGGCCTGGCCTGGCCTGGCCTGGCCTGGCCTGGCCTGGCCTGGCCTGGCCTGGCCTGGCCTGGCCTGGCCTGGCCTGGCCTGGCCTGGCCTGGCCTGGCCTGGCCTGGCCTGGCCTGGCCTGGCCTGGCCTGGCCTGGCCTGGCCTGGCCTGGCCTGGCCTGGCCTGGCCTGGCCTGGCCTGGCCTGGCCTGGCCTGGCCTGGCCTGGCCTGGCCTGGCCTGGCCTGGCCTGGCCTGGCCTGGCCTGGCCTGGCCTGGCCTGGCCTGGCCTGGCCTGGCCTGGCCTGGCCTGGCCTGGCCTGGCCTGGCCTGGCCTGGCCTGGCCTGGCCTGGCCTGGCCTGGCCTGGCCTGGCCTGGCCTGGCCTGGCCTGGCCTGGCCTGGCCTGGCCTGGCCTGGCCTGGCCTGGCCTGGCCTGGCCTGGCCTGGCCTGGCCTGGCCTGGCCTGGCCTGGCCTGGCCTGGCCTGGCCTGGCCTGGCCTGGCCTGGCCTGGCCTGGCCTGGCCTGGCCTGGCCTGGCCTGGCCTGGCCTGGCCTGGCCTGGCCTGGCCTGGCCTGGCCTGGCCTGGCCTGGCCTGGCCTGGCCTGGCCTGGCCTGGCCTGGCCTGGCCTGGCCTGGCCTGGCCTGGCCTGGCCTGGCCTGGCCTGGCAGCCTGGCCTGGCCTGGCCTGGCCTGGCCTGGCCTGGCCTGGCCTGGCCTGGCCTGGCCTGGCCTGGCCTGGCCTGGCCTGGCCAACCTGGCCTGGCCTGGCCTGGCCTGGCCTGGCCTGGCCTGGCCTGGCCTGGCCTGGCCTGGCCTGGCCTGGCCTTTGGCCTCAGCCTAACCTGGCCTCTGGCTCTATCTGGCCTACCTGGCCTAACCCGGCCTCAAAGTTTCTCTCTACCTAACCTAACCGAAAGTTTCTCTATACCTAACCTAACCATACCTCAAAGTTTCTCTATACCTAACCTAACCTAACCCTCACCCTACCTCAAAGTTTTCAATACCTAACCTAACCATACCTCAAAGTTTTCTATACCTAACCTAACCATACCTCAAAGTTTCCTTTACCTAACCTAACCATACCTCAAAGTTTCTCTATACCTAACCCTAATTCTCACCCTCCTTAAAGTTTTCTATACCTAACCCTAACCATACCTCAAAGTTTCCTATACTAACCTAACCGAACCTCAAAGTTTCTCTATCCCTAACCCAAACTCTCACCCCTCAACCTACCCCTACCTCAAAGTTTTCTATACCTTACCTAACCACGCCTCACAGTTTCTTAATATCTAACCCTTACCCTCACCCAACCCGATCTCAAAGTATCTCTCTACCTAACCTAACCAAATCTAAAGTTTCTCTATACTTAACCCTAACCATACCTCACAGTTTCTCTATACCTAACCCTAACCCTCACCCTACCTTAAAGTTTTCAATACCTAGCCCTAACCATACCTCAAAGTTTTGTCTATACCTAACCCTAACCATACCTCAAAGTTTCCTTTTACCTCACCCTAACCCGATCTCAAAGTTTCTCTATACCTAACCCTAACCAAATCTCAAAGTTTCCCTGTACCTAACCCTAACCATAACTGAAAGTTTCTCTATACCTAACTCAAACCCTCACCCTCACCCTACCTCAAATTTTATCAATACCTAGCCTTAACCATACCTCAAAGTTTTTCTATACATAACCCTAACCATACCTGAAAGTTTCCTTCTACCTAACCCTAACCGAACCTCAAAGTTTCTCTATCCCTAACCTAAACTCTCACCCTCAACCTACCCCTACCTCAAAGTTTTTCTATACCTTACCTAACCACGCCTCACAGTTTCTTAATATCTAACCCTTACCCTCACCTAACCCGATCTCAAAGTTTCTCTCTACCTAACCTAACGGAATAGTTTCTCTATACTTAACCCTAACCATACCTCACAGTTTCTCTATACCTAACCTAACCTAACCCTCACCCTACCTCAAAGTTTTTCAATACCAAGCCTAACCATACCTCAAAGTTTTGTCTATACCTAACCTAACCATACCTCAAAGTTTCCTTTTACCTAACCTAACCGAACCTCAAAGTTTCTCTATACCTAACCTAATTCTCACCCTCCTTTAAAGTTTTCTATACATAACCCTAACCATACCTGAAAGTTTCCTATCTAACCTAACCGAACCTCAAAGTTTCTCTATCCCTAACCCAAACTCTCACCCTCAACCTACCCCTACCTCAAAGTTTTTCTATACCTAACCCTAACCACGCCTCACAGTTTCTTAATATCTAACCCTTACCCTCACCCTAACCCGATCTCAAAGTATCTCTCTACCTAACCTAACCAAATCTAAAGTTTCTCTATACTTAACCCTAACCATACCTCACAGTTTCTCTATACCTAACCCTAACCCTCACCCTACCTTAAAGTTTTCAATACCTAGCCCTAACCATACCTCAAAGTTTTGTCAATACCTAACCCTAACCATACCTCAAAGTTTCCTTTTACCTCACCCTGATCTCAAAGTTTCTCTATACCTAACCCTAACCAAATCTCAAAGTTTCCTGTACCTAACCTAACCATAACTGAAAGTTTCTGTATACCTAACTCAAACCCTCACCCTCACCCTACCTCAAATTTTATCATACCTAGCCTTAACCATACCTCAAAGTTTTCTATACCTAACCCTAACCATACCTGAAAGTTTCCTTCTACCTAACCCTAACCGAACCTCAAAGTTTCTCTATCCTAACCCAAACTCTCACCTCAACCTACCCCTACCTCAAAGTTTTGTCTATACCTTACCTAACCACGCCTCACAGTTTCTTAATATCTAACCCTTACCCTCACCTAACCCGATCTCAAAGTTTCTCTCTACCTAACCCTAACGGAATCTCAAAGTTTCTCTATACTTAACCCTAACGATACCTCACAGTTTCTCTATACCTAACCTAACCCTAACCTTCACCCTACCTCAAAGTTTTTCAATACCTAGCCTAACCATACCTCAAAGTTTTGTCTATACCTAACCTAACCATACCTCAAAGTTTCCTTTTACCTAACCCTAACCGAACCTCAAAGTTTCTCTATACCTAACCCTAATTCTCACCCTCCTTAAAGTTTTCTATACATAACCCTAACCATACCTGAAAGTTTCCTTCTACCTAACCCTAACCGAACCTCAAAGTTTCTCTATCCCTAACCCAAACTCTCACCCTCAACCTACCCCTACCTCAAAGTTTTGTCTATACCTAACCCTAACCACGCCTCACAGTTTCTTAATATCTAACCCTTACCCTCACCTAACCAGATCTCAAAGTTTCTCTCTACCTAACCCTAACGGAATCGCAAAGTTTCTCTATACTTAACCCTAACGATACCTCACAGTTTCTCTATACCTAACCCTAACCCTAACCTTCACCCTACCTCAAAGTTTTTTTAATACCTAGCCCTAACCATACCTCAAAGTTTTGTCAATACCTAACCCTAACCATACCTCAAAGTTTCCTTACCTAACCCTAACCGAACCTCAAAGTTTCTCTATACCTAACCCTAATTCTCACCCTCCCTTAAAGTTTTCTATACATAACCCTAACCATACCTGAAAGTTTCCTTCTACCTAACCCTAACCGAACCTCAAAGTTTCTCTTTACTTAACCCTAACCATACCTCACAGTTTCTCTATACCTAACCCTAACCCTCACCCCTCCTCAAAGTTTTTCAATACCTAGCCCTAACTATACCTCAAAGTTTTGTCTATACCTAACCCTAACCATACCTCAAAGTTTCCTTTTACCTCACCCTAACCCGATCTCAAAGTTTCTCTATACCTAACCCTAACCAAATCTCAAACTTTCCTGTACCTAACCCTAACCACAACTGAAAGTTTCTGTATACCTAACTCAAACCCTCACCCTCACCCTACCTCAAATTTTTTCAATACCTAGCCTTAACCATACCTCAAAGTTTTTCTATACATAACCCTAACCATACCTGAAAGTTTCTTTCTACCTAACCCTAACCGAACCTCAAAGTTTCTCTATCCATAACCCAAACTCTCACCCTCAACCTACCCCTACCTCAAAGTTTTGTCTATACCTTACCCTAACCACGCCTCACAGTTTCTTAATATCTAACCCTTACCCTCACCCTAACCCGATCTCAAAGTATCTCTCTACCTTATCCTAACCAAATCAAAGTTTCTCTATACTTAACCCTAACCATACCTCACAGTTTCTCTATACCTAACCCTAACCCTCACCCTACCTTAAAGTTTTTCAATACCTAGCCCTAACCATACCTCAAAGTTTTGTCTATACCTAACCCTAACCATACCTCAAAGTTTCCTTTTACCTCACCCTAACCCGATCTCAAAGTTTCTCTATACCTAACCCTAACCAAATCTCAAAGTTTCCTGTACCTAACCCTAACCATAACTGAAAGTTTCTCTATACCTAACTCAAACCCTCACCCTCACCCTACCTCAAATTTTATCAATACCTAGCCTTAACCATACCTCAAAGTTTTCTATACATAACCCTAACCATACCTGAAAGTTTCCTTCTACCTAACCCTAACCGAACCTCAAAGTTTCTCTATCCCTAACCTAAACTCTCACCCTCAACCTACCCCTACCTCAAAGTTTTTTCTATACCTTACCCTAACCACGCCTCACAGTTTCTTAATATCTAACCCTTACCCTCACCCTAACCCGATCTCAAAGTTTCTCTCTACCTAACCCTAACGGAATAGTTTCTCTATACTTAACCCTAACCATACCTCACAGTTTCTCTATACCTAACCCTAACCCTAACCCTCACCCTACCTCAAAGTTTTCAATACCAAGCCCTAACCATACCTCAAAGTTTTGTCTATACCTAACCCTAACCATACCTCAAAGTTTCCTTTTACCTAACCCTAACCGAACCTCAAAGTTTCTCTATACCTAACCCTAATTCTCACCCTCCCTTAAAGTTTTCTATACATAACCCTAAGCATACCTGAAAGTTTCCCTATCTAACCCTAACCGAACCTCGAAGTTTCTCTATCCCTAACCCAAACTCTCACCCTCAACCTACCCCTACCTCAAAGTTTTTTCTATACCTTACCCTAACCACGCCTCACAGTTTCTTAATATCTAACCCTTACCCTCACCCTAACCCGATCTCAAAGTATCTCTCTACCTAACCCTAACCAAATCGCAAAGTTTCTCTATACTTAACCCTAACCATACCTCACAGTTTCTCTATACCTAACCCTTACCCTCACCCTACCTTAAAGTTTTTCAATACCTAGCCCTAACCATACCTCAAAGTTTTGTCAATACCTAACCCTAACCATACCTCAAAGTTTCCTTTTACCTCACCCTAACCCGATCTCAAAGTTTCTCTATACCTAACCCTAACCAAATCTCAAAGTTTTCCTGTACCTAACCTTAACCATAACTGAAAGTTTCTGTATACCTAACTCAAACCCTCACCCTCACCCTACCTCAAATTTTATCAATACCTAGCCTTAACCATACCTCAAAGTTTTTCTATACATAACCCTAACCATACCTGAAAGTTTCCTTCTACCTAACCCTAACTGAACCTCAAAGTTTCTCTATCCCTAACCCAAACTCTCACCCTCAACCTACCCCTACCTCAAAGTTTTGTCTATACCTTACCCTAACCACGCCTCACAGTTTCTTAATATCTAACCCTTACCCTCACCCTAACCCGATCTCAAAGTTTCTCTCTACCTAACCCTAACGGAATCGCAAAGTTTCTCTATACTTAACCCTAACGATACCTCACAGTTTCTCTATACCTAACCCTAACCCTAACCTTCACCCTACCTCAAAGTTTTTCAATACCTAGCCCGAACCATACCTCAAAGTTTTGTCTATACCTAACCCTAACCATACCTCAAAGTTTCCTTTACCTAACCCTAACCGAACCTCAAAGTTTCTCTATACCTAACCCTAATTCTCACCCTCCCTTAAAGTTTTCTATACATAACCCTAACCATACCTGAAAGTTTCCTTCTACCTAACCCTAACCGAACCTCAAAGTTTCTCTATCCCTAACCCAAACTCTCACCCTCAACCTACCCCTACCTCAAAGTTTTGTCTATACCTAACCCTAACCACGCCTCACAGTTTCTTAATATCTAACCCTTACCCTCACCCTAACCAGATCTCAAAGTTTCTCTCTACCTAACCCTAACGGAATCGCAAAGTTTCTCTATACTTAACCCTAACGATACCTCACAGTTTCTCTATACCTAACCCTAACCCTAACCTTCACCCTACCTCAAAGTTTTTTTAATACCTAGCCCTAACCATACCTCAAAGTTTTGTCAATACCTAACCCTAACCATACCTCAAAGTTGCCTTTTACCTAACCCTAACCGAACCTCAAAGTTTCTCTATACCTAACCCTAATTCTCACCCTCCCTTAAAGTTTTCTATACATAACCCTAACCATACCTGAAAGTTTCCTTCTACCTAACCCTAACTGAACCTCAAAGTTTCTCTTTACTTAACCCTAACCATACCTCACAGTTTCTCTATACCTAACCCTAACCCTCACCCCTCCTCAAAGTTTTTCAATACCTAGCCCTAACTATACCTCAAAGTTTTGTCTATACCTAACCCTAACCATACCTCAAAGTTTCCTTTTACCTCACCCTAACCTGATCTCAAAGTTTCTCTATACCTAACCCTAACCAAATCTCAAACTTTCCTGTACCTAACCCTAACCACAACTGAAAGTTTCTGTATACCTAACTCAAACCCTCACCCTCACCCTACCTCAAATTTTTTCAATACCTAGCCTTAACCATACCTCAAAGTTTTTCTATACATAACCCTAACCATACCTGAAAGTTTCCTTCTACCTAACCCTAACCGAACCTCAAAGTTTCTCTTTACTTAACCCTAACCATACCTCACAGTTTCTCTATACCTAACCCTAACCCTCACCCCTCCTCAAAGTTTTTCAATACCTAGCCCTAACTATACCTCAAAGTTTTGTCTATACCTAACCCTAACCATACCTCAAAGTTTCCTTTACCTCACCCTAACCTGATCTCAAAGTTTCTCTATACCTAACCCTAACCAAATCTCAAACTTCCCTGTACCTAACCCTAACCACAACTGAAAGTTTCTGTATACCTAACTCAAACCCTCACCCTCACCCTACCTCAAATTTTTTCAATACCTAGCCTTAACCATACCTCAAAGTTTTTCTATACATAACCCTAACCATACCTGAAAGTTTCTTTCTACCTAACCCTAACTGAACCTCAAAGTTTCTCTATCCATAACCCAAACTCTCACCCTCAACCTACCCCTACCTCAAAGTTTTGTCTATACCTTACCCTAACCACGCCTCACAGTTTCTTAATATCTAACCCTTACCCTCACCCTAACCCGATCTCAAAGTATCTCTCTACCTTATCCTAACCAAATCGCAAAGTTTCTCTATACTTAACCCTAACCATACCTCACAGTTTCTCTATACCTAACCCTAACCCTCACCCTACCTTAAAGTTTTTCAATACCTAGCCCTAACCATACCTCAAAGTTTTGTCTATACCTAACCCTAACCATACCTCAAAGTTTCCTTTTACCTCACCCTAACCCGATCTCAAAGTTTCTCTATACCTAACCCTAACCAAATCTCAAAGTTTCCCTGTACCTAACCCTAACCATAACTGAAAGTTTCTCTATACCTAACTCAAACCCTCACCCTCACCCTACCTCAAATTTTATCAATACCTAGCCTTAACCATACCTCAAAGTTTTTCTATACATAACCCTAACCATACCTGAAAGTTTCCTTCTACCTAACCCTAACTGAACCTCAAAGTTTCTCTATCCCTAACCTAAACTCTCACCCTCAACCTACCCCTACCTCAAAGTTTTTTCTATACCTTACCCTAACCACGCCTCACAGTTTCTTAATATCTAACCCTTACCCTCACCCTAACCCGATCTCAAAGTTTCTCTCTACCTAACCCTAACGGAATAGTTTCTCTATACTTAACCCTAACCATACCTCACAGTTTCTCTATACCTAACCCTAACCCTAACCCTCACCCTACCTCAAAGTTTTTCAATACCAAGCCCTAACCATACCTCAAAGTTTTGTCTATACCTAACCCTAACCATACCTCAAAGTTTCCTTTACCTAACCCTAACCGAACCTCAAAGTTTCTCTATACCTAACCCTAATTCTCACCCTCCCTTAAAGTTTTCTATACATAACCCTAAGCATACCTGAAAGTTTCCCTATCTAACCCTAACCGAACCTCGAAGTTTCTCTATCCCTAACCCAAACTCTCACCCTCAACCTACCCCTACCTCAAAGTTTTTTCTATACCTTACCCTAACCACGCCTCACAGTTTCTTAATATCTAACCCTTACCCTCACCCTAACCCGATCTCAAAGTATCTCTCTACCTAACCCTAACCAAATCGCAAAGTTTCTCTATACTTAACCCTAACCATACCTCACAGTTTCTCTATACCTAACCCTTACCCTCACCCTACCTTAAAGTTTTTCAATACCTAGCCCTAACCATACCTCAAAGTTTTGTCTATACCTAACCCTAACCATACCTCAAAGTTTCCTTTACCTCACCCTAACCCGATCTCAAAGTTTCTCTATACCTAACCCTAACCAAATCTCAAAGTTTTCCTGTACCTAACCTTAACCATAACTGAAAGTTTCTGTATACCTAACTCAAACCCTCACCCTCACCCTACCTCAAATTTTATCAATACCTAGCCTTAACCATACCTCAAAGTTTTTCTATACATAACCCTAACCATACCTGAAAGTTTCCTTCTACCTAACCCTAACCGAACCTCAAAGTTTCTCTATCCCTAACCCAAACTCTCACCCTCAACCTACCCCTACCTCAAAGTTTTGTCTATACCTTACCCTAACCACGCCTCACAGTTTCTTAATATCTAACCCTTACCCTCACCCTAACCCGATCTCAAAGTTTTCTCTACCTAACCCTAACGGAATCGCAAAGTTTCTCTATACTTAACCCTAACGATACCTCACAGTTTCTCTATACCTAACCCTAACCCTAACCTTCACCCTACCTCAAAGTTTTTCAATACCTAGCCCGAACCATACCTCAAAGTTTTGTCTATACCTAACCCTAACCATACCTCAAAGTTTCCTTTTACCTAACCCTAACCGAACCTCAAAGTTTCTCTATACCTAACCCTAATTCTCACCCTCCCTTAAAGTTTTCTATACATAACCCTAACCATACCTGAAAGTTTCCTTCTACCTAACCCTAACCGAACCTCAAAGTTTCTCTATCCCTAACCCAAACTCTCACCCTCAACCTACCCCTACCTCAAAGTTTTGTCTATACCTAACCCTAACCACGCCTCACAGTTTCTTAATATCTAACCCTTACCCTCACCCTAACCAGATCTCAAAGTTTCTCTCTACCTAACCCTAACGGAATCGCAAAGTTTCTCTATACTTAACCCTAACGATACCTCACAGTTTCTCTATACCTAACCCTAACCCTAACCTTCACCCTACCTCAAAGTTTTTTTAATACCTAGCCCTAACCATACCTCAAAGTTTTGTCAATACCTAACCCTAACCATACCTCAAAGTTGCCTTTACCTAACCCTAACCGAACCTCAAAGTTTCTCTATACCTAACCCTAATTCTCACCCTCCCTTAAAGTTTTCTATACATAACCCTAACCATACCTGAAAGTTTCCTTCTACCTAACCCTAACTGAACCTCAAAGTTTCTCTTTACTTAACCCTAACCATACCTCACAGTTTCTCTATACCTAACCCTAACCCTCACCCCTCCTCAAAGTTTTTCAATACCTAGCCCTAACTATACCTCAAAGTTTTGTCTATACCTAACCCTAACCATACCTCAAAGTTTCCTTTTACCTCACCCTAACCCGATCTCAAAGTTTCTCTATACCTAACCCTAACCAAATCTCAAACTTTCCCTGTACCTAACCCTAACCACAACTGAAAGTTTCTGTATACCTAACTCAAACCCTCACCCTCACCCTACCTCAAATTTCTTCAATACCTAGCCTTAACCATACCTCAAAGTTTTTCTATACATAACCCTAACCATACCTGAAAGTTTTTTCTACCTAACCCTAACCGAACCTCAAAGTTTCTCTATCCATAACCCAAACTCTCACCCTCAACCTACCCCTACCTCAAAGTTTTGTCTATACCTTACCCTAACCACGCCTCACAGTTTCTTAATATCTAACCCTTACCCTCACCCTAACCCGATCTCAAAGTATCTCTCTACCTTATCCTAACCAAATCGCAAAGTTTCTCTATACTTAACCCTAACCATACCTCACAGTTTCTCTATACCTAACCCTAACCCTCACCCTACCTTAAAGTTTTTCAATACCTAGCCCTAACCATACCTCAAAGTTTTGTCTATACCTAACCCTAACCATACCTCAAAGTTTCCTTTTACCTCACCCTAACCTGATCTCAAAGTTTCTCTATACCTAACCCTAACCAAATCTCAAAGTTTCCCTGTACCTAACCCTAACCATAACTGAAAGTTTCTCTATACCTAACTCAAACCCTCACCCTCACCCTACCTCAAATTTTATCAATACCTAGCCTTAACCATACCTCAAAGTTTTTCTATACATAACCCTAACCATACCTGAAAGTTTCCTTCTACCTAACCCTAACCGAACCTCAAAGTTTCTCTATCCCTAACCTAAACTCTCACCCTCAACCTACCCCTACCTCAAAGTTTTTTCTATACCTTACCCTAACCACGCCTCACAGTTTCTTAATATCTAACCCTTACCCTCACCCTAACCCGATCTCAAAGTATCTCTACCTAACCCTAACCAAATCGCAAAGTTTCTCTATACTTAACCCTAACCATACCTCACAGTTTCTCTATACCTAACCCTTACCCTCACCCTACCTTAAAGTTTTTCAATACCTAGCCCTAACCATACCTCAAAGTTTTGTCTATACCTAACCCTAACCATACCTCAAAGTTTCCTTTACCTCACCCTAACCTGATCTCAAAGTTTCTCTATACCTAACCCTAACCAAATCTCAAAGTTTTCCTGTACCTAACCCTAACCATAACTGAAAGTTTCTGTATACCTAACTCAAACCCTCACCCTCACCCTACCTCAAATTTTATCAATACCTAGCCTTAACCATACCTCAAAGTTTTTCTATACATAACCCTAACCATACCTGAAAGTTTCCTTCTACCTAACCCTAACCGAACCTCAAAGTTTCTCTATCCCTAACCCAAACTCTCACCCTCAACCTACCCCTACCTCAAAGTTTTGTCTATACCTTACCCTAACCACGCCTCACAGTTTCTTAATATCTAACCCTTACCCTCACCCTAACCCGATCTCAAAGTTTCTCTCTACCTAACCCTAACGGAATCGCAAAGTTTCTCTATACTTAACCCTAACGATACCTCACAGTTTCTCTATACCTAACCCTAACCCTAACCTTCACCCTACCTCAAAGTTTTTCAATACCTAGCCCTAACCATACCTCAAAGTTTTGTCTATACCTAACCCTAACCATACCTCAAAGTTTCCTTTTACCTAACCCTAACCGAACCTCAAAGTTTCTCTATACCTAACCCTAATTCTCACCCTCCCTTAAAGTTTTCTATACATAACCCTAACCATACCTGAAAGTTTCCTTCTACCTAACCCTAACCGAACCTCAAAGTTTCTCTATCCCTAACCCAAACTCTCACCCTCAACCTACCCCTACCTCAAAGTTTTGTCTATACCTAACCCTAACCACGCCTCACAGTTTCTTAATATCTAACCCTTACCCTCACCCTAACCAGATCTCAAAGTTTCTCTCTACCTAACCCTAACGGAATCGCAAAGTTTCTCTATACTTAACCCTAACGATACCTCACAGTTTCTCTATACCTAACCCTAACCCTAACCTTCACCCTACCTCAAAGTTTTTTTAATACCTAGCCCTAACCATACCTCAAAGTTTTGTCAATACCTAACCCTAACCATACCTCAAAGTTTCCTTTACCTAACCCTAACCGAACCTCAAAGTTTCTCTATACCTAACCCTAATTCTCACCCTCCCTTAAAGTTTTCTATACATAACCCTAACCATACCTGAAAGTTTCCTTCTACCTAACCCTAACCGAACCTCAAAGTTTCTCTTTACTTAACCCTAACCATACCTCACAGTTTCTCTATACCTAACCCTAACCCTCACCCCTCCTCAAAGTTTTTCAATACCTAGCCCTAACTATACCTCAAAGTTTTGTCTATACCTAACCCTAACCATACCTCAAAGTTTCTTTTACCTCACCCTAACCCGATCTCAAAGTTTCTCTATACCTAACCCTAACCAAATCTCAAACTTTCCCTGTACCTAACCCTAACCACAACTGAAAGTTTCTGTATACCTAACTCAAACCCTCACCCTCACCCTACCTCAAATTTTTTCAATACCTAGCCTTAACCATACCTCAAAGTTTTTCTATACATAACCCTAACCATACCTGAAAGTTTCCTTCTACCTAACCCTAACCGAACCTCAAAGTTTCTCTTTACTTAACCCTAACCATACCTCACAGTTTCTCTATACCTAACCCTAACCCTCACCCCTCCTCAAAGTTTTTCAATACCTAGCCCTAACTATACCTCAAAGTTTTGTCTATACCTAACCCTAACCATACCTCAAAGTTTCCTTTACCTCACCCTAACCCGATCTCAAAGTTTCTCTATACCTAACCCTAACCAAATCTCAAACTTTCCTGTACCTAACCCTAACCACAACTGAAAGTTTCTGTATACCTAACTCAAACCCTCACCCTCACCCTACCTCAAATTTTTTCAATACCTAGCCTTAACCATACCTCAAAGTTTTTCTATACATAACCCTAACCATACCTGAAAGTTTCTTTCTACCTAACCCTAACCGAACCTCAAAGTTTCTCTATCCATAACCCAAACTCTCACCCTCAACCTACCCCTACCTCAAAGTTTTGTCTATACCTTACCCTAACCACGCCTCACAGTTTCTTAATATCTAACCCTTACCCTCACCCTAACCCGATCTCAAAGTATCTCTCTACCTTATCCTAACCAAATCGCAAAGTTTCTCTATACTTAACCCTAACCATACCTCACAGTTTCTCTATACCTAACCCTAACCCTCACCCTACCTTAAAGTTTTTCAATACCTAGCCCTAACCATACCTCAAAGTTTTGTCTATACCTAACCCTAACCATACCTCAAAGTTTCCTTTTACCTCACCCTAACCCGATCTCAAAGTTTCTCTATACCTAACCCTAACCAAATCTCAAAGTTTCCCTGTACCTAACCCTAACCATAACTGAAAGTTTCTCTATACCTAACTCAAACCCTCACCCTCACCCTACCTCAAATTTTATCAATACCTAGCCTTAACCATACCTCAAAGTTTTTCTATACATAACCCTAACCATACCTGAAAGTTTCCTTCTACCTAACCCTAACCGAACCTCAAAGTTTCTCTATCCCTAACCTAAACTCTCACCCTCAACCTACCCCTACCTCAAAGTTTTTTCTATACCTTACCCTAACCACGCCTCACAGTTTCTTAATATCTAACCCTTACCCTCACCCTAACCCGATCTCAAAGTTTCTCTCTACCTAACCCTAACGGAATAGTTTCTCTATACTTAACCCTAACCATACCTCACAGTTTCTCTATACCTAACCCTAACCCTAACCCTCACCCTACCTCAAAGTTTTTCAATACCAAGCCCTAACCATACCTCAAAGTTTTGTCTATACCTAACCCTAACCATACCTCAAAGTTTCCTTTTACCTAACCCTAACCGAACCTCAAAGTTTCTCTATACCTAACCCTAATTCTCACCCTCCCTTAAAGTTTTCTATACATAACCCTAAGCATACCTGAAAGTTTCCCTATCTAACCCTAACCGAACCTCGAAGTTTCTCTATCCCTAACCCAAACTCTCACCCTCAACCTACCCCTACCTCAAAGTTTTTTCTATACCTTACCCTAACCACGCCTCACAGTTTCTTAATATCTAACCCTTACCCTCACCCTAACCCGATCTCAAAGTATCTCTCTACCTAACCCTAACCAAATCGCAAAGTTTCTCTATACTTAACCCTAACCATACCTCACAGTTTCTCTATACCTAACCCTTACCCTCACCCTACCTTAAAGTTTTTCAATACCTAGCCCTAACCATACCTCAAAGTTTTGTCAATACCTAACCCTAACCATACCTCAAAGTTTCCTTTTACCTCACCCTAACCCGATCTCAAAGTTTCTCTATACCTAACCCTAACCAAATCTCAAAGTTTTCCTGTACCTAACCTTAACCATAACTGAAAGTTTCTGTATACCTAACTCAAACCCTCACCCTCACCCTACCTCAAATTTTATCAATACCTAGCCTTAACCATACCTCAAAGTTTTTCTATACATAACCCTAACCATACCTGAAAGTTTCCTTCTACCTAACCCTAACCGAACCTCAAAGTTTCTCTATCCCTAACCCAAACTCTCACCCTCAACCTACCCCTACCTCAAAGTTTTGTCTATACCTTACCCTAACCACGCCTCACAGTTTCTTAATATCTAACCCTTACCCTCACCCTAACCCGATCTCAAAGTTTCTCTCTACCTAACCCTAACGGAATCGCAAAGTTTCTCTATACTTAACCCTAACGATACCTCACAGTTTCTCTATACCTAACCCTAACCCTAACCTTCACCCTACCTCAAAGTTTTTCAATACCTAGCCCGAACCATACCTCAAAGTTTTGTCTATACCTAACCCTAACCATACCTCAAAGTTTCCTTTTACCTAACCCTAACCGAACCTCAAAGTTTCTCTATACCTAACCCTAATTCTCACCCTCCCTTAAAGTTTTCTATACATAACCCTAACCATACCTGAAAGTTTCCTTCTACCTAACCCTAACCGAACCTCAAAGTTTCTCTATCCCTAACCCAAACTCTCACCCTCAACCTACCCCTACCTCAAAGTTTTGTCTATACCTAACCCTAACCACGCCTCACAGTTTCTTAATATCTAACCCTTACCCTCACCCTAACCAGATCTCAAAGTTTCTCTCTACCTAACCCTAACGGAATCGCAAAGTTTCTCTATACTTAACCCTAACGATACCTCACAGTTTCTCTATACCTAACCCTAACCCTAACCTTCACCCTACCTCAAAGTTTTTTTAATACCTAGCCCTAACCATACCTCAAAGTTTTGTCAATACCTAACCCTAACCATACCTCAAAGTTGCCTTTTACCTAACCCTAACCGAACCTCAAAGTTTCTCTATACCTAACCCTAATTCTCACCCTCCCTTAAAGTTTTCTATACATAACCCTAACCATACCTGAAAGTTTCCTTCTACCTAACCCTAACCGAACCTCAAAGTTTCTCTTTACTTAACCCTAACCATACCTCACAGTTTCTCTATACCTAACCCTAACCCTCACCCCTCCTCAAAGTTTTTCAATACCTAGCCCTAACTATACCTCAAAGTTTTGTCTATACCTAACCCTAACCATACCTCAAAGTTTCCTTTTACCTCACCCTAACCCGATCTCAAAGTTTCTCTATACCTAACCCTAACCAAATCTCAAACTTTCCCTGTACCTAACCCTAACCACAACTGAAAGTTTCTGTATACCTAACTCAAACCCTCACCCTCACCCTACCTCAAATTTCTTCAATACCTAGCCTTAACCATACCTCAAAGTTTTTCTATACATAACCCTAACCATACCTGAAAGTTTCTTTCTACCTAACCCTAACCGAACCTCAAAGTTTCTCTATCCATAACCCAAACTCTCACCCTCAACCTACCCCTACCTCAAAGTTTTGTCTATACCTTACCCTAACCACGCCTCACAGTTTCTTAATATCTAACCCTTACCCTCACCCTAACCCGATCTCAAAGTATCTCTCTACCTTATCCTAACCAAATCGCAAAGTTTCTCTATACTTAACCCTAACCATACCTCACAGTTTCTCTATACCTAACCCTAACCCTCACCCTACCTTAAAGTTTTTCAATACCTAGCCCTAACCATACCTCAAAGTTTTGTCTATACCTAACCCTAACCATACCTCAAAGTTTCCTTTTACCTCACCCTAACCCGATCTCAAAGTTTCTCTATACCTAACCCTAACCAAATCTCAAAGTTTCCCTGTACCTAACCCTAACCATAACTGAAAGTTTCTCTATACCTAACTCAAACCCTCACCCTCACCCTACCTCAAATTTTATCAATACCTAGCCTTAACCATACCTCAAAGTTTTTCTATACATAACCCTAACCATACCTGAAAGTTTCCTTCTACCTAACCCTAACCGAACCTCAAAGTTTCTCTATCCCTAACCTAAACTCTCACCCTCAACCTACCCCTACCTCAAAGTTTTTTCTATACCTTACCCTAACCACGCCTCACAGTTTCTTAATATCTAACCCTTACCCTCACCCTAACCCGATCTCAAAGTTTCTCTCTACCTAACCCTAACGGAATAGTTTCTCTATACTTAACCCTAACCATACCTCACAGTTTCTCTATACCTAACCCTAACCCTAACCCTCACCCTACCTCAAAGTTTTTCAATACCAAGCCCTAACCATACCTCAAAGTTTTGTCTATACCTAACCCTAACCATACCTCAAAGTTTCCTTTTACCTAACCCTAACCGAACCTCAAAGTTTCTCTATACCTAACCCTAACTCTCACCCTCCCTTAAAGTTTTCTATACATAACCCTAAGCATACCTGAAAGTTTCCCTATCTAACCCTAACCGAACCTCGAAGTTTCTCTATCCCTAACCCAAACTCTCACCCTCAACCTACCCCTACCTCAAAGTTTTTTCTATACCTTACCCTAACCACGCCTCACAGTTTCTTAATATCTAACCCTTACCCTCACCCTAACCCGATCTCAAAGTATCTCTCTACCTAACCCTAACCAAATCGCAAAGTTTCTCTATACTTAACCCTAACCATACCTCACAGTTTCTCTATACCTAACCCTTACCCTCACCCTACCTTAAAGTTTTTCAATACCTAGCCCTAACCATACCTCAAAGTTTTGTCAATACCTAACCCTAACCATACCTCAAAGTTTCCTTTTACCTCACCCTAACCCGATCTCAAAGTTTCTCTATACCTAACCCTAACCAAATCTCAAAGTTTCCCTGTACCTAACCTTAACCATAACTGAAAGTTTCTGTATACCTAACTCAAACCCTCACCCTCACCCTACCTCAAATTTTATCAATACCTAGCCTTAACCATACCTCAAAGTTTTCTATACATAACCCTAACCATACCTGAAAGTTTCCTTCTACCTAACCCTAACCGAACCTCAAAGTTTCTCTATCCCTAACCCAAACTCTCACCCTCAACCTACCCCTACCTCAAAGTTTTGTCTATACCTTACCCTAACCACGCCTCACAGTTTCTTAATATCTAACCCTTACCCTCACCCTAACCCGATCTCAAAGTTTCTCTCTACCTAACCCTAACGGAATCGCAAAGTTTCTCTATACTTAACCCTAACGATACCTCACAGTTTCTCTATACCTAACCCTAACCCTAACCTTCACCCTACCTCAAAGTTTTTCAATACCTAGCCCGAACCATACCTCAAAGTTTTGTCTATACCTAACCCTAACCATACCTCAAAGTTTCCTTTACCTAACCCTAACCGAACCTCAAAGTTTCTCTATACCTAACCCTAATTCTCACCCTCCCTTAAAGTTTTCTATACATAACCCTAACCATACCTGAAAGTTTCCTTCTACCTAACCCTAACCGAACCTCAAAGTTTCTCTATCCCTAACCCAAACTCTCACCCTCAACCTACCCCTACCTCAAAGTTTTGTCTATACCTAACCCTAACCACGCCTCACAGTTTCTTAATATCTAACCCTTACCCTCACCCTAACCAGATCTCAAAGTTTCTCTCTACCTAACCCTAACGGAATCGCAAAGTTTCTCTATACTTAACCCTAACGATACCTCACAGTTTCTCTATACCTAACCCTAACCCTAACCTTCACCCTACCTCAAAGTTTTTTTAATACCTAGCCCTAACCATACCTCAAAGTTTTGTCAATACCTAACCCTAACCATACCTCAAAGTTGCCTTTTACCTAACCCTAACCGAACCTCAAAGTTTCTCTATACCTAACCCTAATTCTCACCCTCCCTTAAAGTTTTCTATACATAACCCTAACCATACCTGAAAGTTTCCTTCTACCTAACCCTAACCGAACCTCAAAGTTTCTCTTTACTTAACCCTAACCATACCTCACAGTTTCTCTATACCTAACCCTAACCCTCACCCCTCCTCAAAGTTTGTCAATACCTAGCCCTAACTATACCTCAAAGTTTTGTCTATACCTAACCCTAACCATACCTCAAAGTTTCCTTTTACCTCACCCTAACCCGATCTCAAAGTTTCTCTATACCTAACCCTAACCAAATCTCAAACTTTCCCTGTACCTAACCCTAACCATAACTGAAAGTTTCTGTATACCTAACTCAAACCCTCACCCTTACCACCACTCAAAGTTTCGGTATAACTAACCCTAACCATACCTCAAAGTTTCTCTATATCAAACCCTTACCCTCACCCTCACCCTACCTCAAAGTTTTTCAATACCTAACCATAACCATACCTCAAATTTTCTCTTTACCTAACCCTCACCCTCATCCTTCCTCAAAGTTTCTCTATACCTTACCCTAACCCAACCTCAAAGATTCTCTATTCATAACCCTTACCCTAACCCTCACCTTACCTCAACCTTTTTTCAATACCTAGCCCTAACTATTTTTTAAAGTTTTCTATACCTAACCCTAACCATACCTTTTACCTTAAAACATTTTAGATTTTTTTTTTAAATTTGTCATTACTCAAGAACTCTTTGGCTGATCATTATGCCCTTTGGATATGTTGTTCGTGAGGTCAAACCAAACAAGGGTCGCGAAATCTGAGCTCGAACGGAGCAATTTTGGCCATAATTCCAAAACGTGATTTTTGGTAAAAAACTCTTTTTTTGTAAATGGTCATATCTCTGGAACCCAGTGCCCAATCATGTTTATACTTTCAGAATAGATGCTAGATAAGTTGAATTTAATCCCCTGCAACAACAAAAAATCGGTCAAGCAAAACAAAAGTTATTCACTAATTCCAAAATAACCATACCCCTTTAACCCTAACCCTCACCCTCAACCTAACCCTCACCTCACCCTCACCCTCACCCTCACCCTCACCCTAACCCTATGACATACAACAGAGATAGAGAAGAGAGACAGGAAAGATAGCCGAGAGATAGAGGAGAGATATAGTAGAGATCGAGGATAGATAAATAGATGAAGAGAGAGACATAGAACAGAGATAGAAGAGAGATAAAGGAGAGAGAGAGAGAGAGAAAGATAACCGAGAGATAGAGGAGAGACAGAGAAGAGATATAGTAGGGATAGAGGAGAGATAGATGGATGGAGAGAGATATAGATGAGAGATAGGGGAGTGATAGAGGAGTGATAGACGGATAGAGATAGAGGAAAGAAAGAGGCGAGATAGAGGAGAGATAAAGGACAGATAGAGGAGAGATCGAGGAGAAATATAGTAGAGAGAGAGAGAGGAGAGCTAGGGTAGATATAGATGGATGAAGATAGAGAGATAGAGTAGAGATAGCTGTATGGAGTAGGGATGGAGTAAAGATGGATGGATGGATATGGAGAGATAGGTTAGAGATTGAGATGACAGAGACAGATGATAATATAGAGAGGGTCCATGATGAAGAATTGGTGGTGCAACATCTGCAGAGAATGAGAGAGAAAAAACCGAGATAAAACGTTATAAAAAATAAGTAACCTGACGAACAAAAACATTATTTAAGGATCACTAACCCTAACCCTTAATTGTCAATGTGAAAAGCAGTATAAAATTCAATACAGATAATTTAAGAGAACCCTAACCCAACCAAATGTCAAATATACATTGTGGATGGATGGATGGAGAGTGAGAGAGATAGAGTAGAGATTGAGATGAGACAGATAGATGGAGATAGAGTAGACAAAGAGTAGTGAGAGAGGATGGAAATAGAGATAGACTAGAGGTAGAGTAGTGAGAGATAGAAGGAGATAGAGAGAGAGACTAAAAATGGAGTTGTGAAAGATGGATGGAGAGAGATAGTAAAGATAGAGTAGACATAAAGTAGAGATGGATGGATGGAAATAGAGATAGTACAGACAGAGTAGAGATAGATTACAATGAGAGAGATAAATAGACAAAGAGAGATATGGATTAATATAGAGACAGAGACTAAAGATTTAGAAGAGAGAGATAGACAGACATAGATAGAGATAGAGTAGAGAAAGATGGATGGAGATAGCGTGACAGATGGATGGATGGATGGATTAGGGTTACATCGCTCATAACACTATGGCAACACCAGATAGAAGTTGGGTGGCAGGACCAGGACGGGATGAAGGACCGGATAAGCAGATGAAGCGCGGCTAGGAACACCAGTTAGAAGTTTGGTGGAAGGACCAGGACGAGGTAGTGGGAAATCCGATGTACGAGGTGGTAAACCTATGGAAGATCAGCCTATGGTTGCGGGCGGGACAGCATGGGGTCAAGTCGGCGGAACTGCTTTACGCTGGATAAAATTAAAAGGAAATAAAAAAATAATAATAAATTAATCATAATTATACACATCTTTAACATAATTAAATACAACAATAAATTTAAAAGTTGTAAACCTAACATATTTACCCTAACCCTTTAGCCTGTAAATGACTTATTTAAATTCGATGAAACTAATAAAAGTAAATAGATTTACAAAAAGTGGGAGGCGTGCCTAAATTACCTCTACATCAGTCTACAAGACCTTTCTTGCAAAGCAACTTGAAGCGGTTCCTAATCTGCTCGTTGGTGGATGTCCAGGCAGGGTGGGCACGCCTGAAGACTTGCAGGACCAACTTCCAATTGATTCGTCGCTGCCCTCTGTCTCGACGGAATCGACGGAATAAGCGTATTATGGTGTCGTTGATGTCATCGGATGGAGCTGGGGGTGCTGCATCGCCAGGTGTATGTGGAGCATCACAAGGTGTAGGTCCTGGATGACGTCTCGGCACAGGTCGAAAGACAGGCAATGTAGGTCCAGCTCTGCCACCAATACACGTGCCGGACGGGCGGCAACACCAGATATGAGTACAGGGACAGCACGTTGGGTGGGGTGAACTGCTTGAGGCTAGAAAAAATAAGGTTAAAAATCAAAATGATAGATTCATTATAATAACAGAAACCCTATCCATCAATTTATAACAAGAACAAATTTTGTCATTAGTTTGTTTATTCAAGAAATTTGGAGAAAATGAATTTAAGTGATTTTTCGAATGATTTGAGCAATGAATGTTGGCAAAACGTCCTTTCAGAAACTGATGCTAATAGTGCCTATGACATATGGTGTACACAATTTTGTTCGGTACTGGATAAACATGCCCCTCTTAGGAAAAAGAGAGTGCGACAAAAAAAAAACGCCATGGATAAATAACGACATATTAGATAAAATAGGGAAATAAATAAAATTAAAAACCGTGCTAAATTTTCAAAATCAGACGAAGACTAGAAATCGTATAGAAAACGGAAAAATACTGTGACCGATATGATAAGAAAGGCAAAAAGGTCATATATCTCTGAAAGTATTTTAAATGACAAGGGAAATTGTGCTGCAATGTGGAAATCCTTACGATGTATGCTGCCGAATGAAAAGAATATGAAAGTGATTCAAAAGTTGTCCGTAAATGGTGAAGATATTTTCGGATTTAAGGAAATTGCTACACGCTTAAATAATAATTTTGTTGACATGGCAGCCAATCGTAAACAAAAGTTTACCTTTGGTGATGATTTAGAGCAATATCTGACCAAAGTACCAACCACTTTCAGTTTCAAACCGATTTCCTGTCAAGATGTTAAGAAACATATAAATAAAATTGCAAGAAATATGGCTACTGGCCTGGATTAAATTCCAGCAGGTGTAATTAAAGATGCTATAAACTACACCATTGTGCCATTGACGCATATTGTCAACATTTCTCTGTGTACTGGTAAAATCCCTGTGGCGTGGAAAAAGGCCCGTGTAACGCCGATCTTCAAGAGTGGTGACAAAACAAATCCATCGAACTATAGACCGATCTTGGTCCTCCCGGTATTTTCTAAAGTGTTAGAAAAGATTGTGTTCGATCAAGTGTATAACTACCTGTCTAATAATAGCTTGCTTAATCCATTTCAACACGGTCATTCGCCCAAGTCATTCAACCACTACTGCCTTGTTAAATATCACCGATGATTTTGCAAACAATTGATCAAGGGTATGTCATTGGTATGGTCACCATAGACCTGGAGAAAGCATTTGATTTGATTTCTTTTAACATATTATTGAATAAATTATCCTACTTTGGGTTTGACGAAGGTGCAATAAACTGGTTCCTTGACTATTTTTGTGGTAGGGAGCAATCAACGGTTGTCAATGGTAACATGTCAAGTTTTCATACGGTGGAAAGCGGGGTGCCCCAGGGGAGTATTTTGGGGCCCCTTCTTTTTATCCTTACACTGAATGATTTGGTAAATTCCGTTGAAAAATGTTCTCTTTCCTTATATGCAGATGATACGTGTATTCATTTTGCATCAAAAGAGCCAGCAGATTTAGAAAAAAACATAAACAGAGATTTAAAATTAATTTCTAGATGGTTTTCAAATAATGGATTGTTGATCAATTTCGATAAATGTCAATTCATGTTATTAGGCTCCTAAGCAAAACTCCGGTTATTTGAAAATGTTAAAATCAAAATTCAAAATTCTCAATTACAGAGAGTAACACATTGTAAATATCTTGGCGTGATAGTAGATAGTTGTCTAACATGGACTCCCCAAATTGATAATGTTAGAAAAAAAGGTTTTACAAACATTTTACTCTTTAAAGCGCATCAGATTTTATGTACCGGGAAGTACTGCTCTCCTTTTGTATAAATCATTAATTCAACCAATCCTTGACTATTGTTGTTACGTCTGGAGAAATGGCAATGAAAGCCAGCTAAATCGTCTCCAAGTCCTACAGAATAGAGCGTTAAGGTCTGTTTTAGAGGTAAATAACCGTTTTAATAGTCAAAGAGCCACTTTGTATAACATGCTAAAGGTCCATAAACTCGACGAAAGGTGGAATAAGCAGTCAATTTTACTTGTATTCAAATTAGTTATTAACATAGCCCCACCCTCACTATGCTCAGGTATCCATCTTAAGACACACCACTACCTTTTACGTAATATCAATTGCCAAATTCAACTGCCACGGCCACATACAAATTACCTCAGAAAGAGCCCTCTCTATTCAGCATCTAAACTTTTCAATAACCTACCGACAAACATCATATTAGAAAAATCCCGGCAGCATTCGCACGTTTTATATCCCTCTCTTAAATAATACACCCCTCCATTGTTTCTGTTATCCAAGTAAATTTTAATTCATCCTGTTTGTTTTCGTCTTACTATGTTGTTATGATAATTGTTGTGATTTCGTTTGTATATAATGTTTGTATTCGTTTACTTGTTGAGTTCAATTAATGTCATGCACGGCCTTGCTGAAAAGCAGCTTCTAGCTGATAGCAGGCTTTTTAAACCGTGATTAAATAAATAAAATACAAAATAATACCAAAAAAAAACAATATAATACATTTTTTAAAATATCGTAATGTATTTTATCAGCTTGTCAGTGACTTATTGAAAGCCAATGCGGCTCCTAAAAGTAAATAGATTAAAAATATTGTAAAGCAACCCTCATTTACCTCTGTTGGGGATTCGCAGGTGAAGCATGAGGGGCAAGATCACGTGTAGGTTGGGCAGCACCTTGACGAATTCGGGGCATGGGACGAATTACGGGAATGCAGGTCGAGCTCTGCCACCAATACCACGTGCCGGACGGGCGGCAACACCAGATATGAGTACAGGGACAGCACGTTGAGTGGGGCGAACTGCTTGAGGCTAGAAAAAATAAGGTGAAAAATCATAATGATACATTAAAATAATAACAGAAATCATATGAATCAATATATAACAATAACAAATTATATAAAAAAATAAATTTTAATTTTAAAAATAGCGTCATGTATTTTTACAGCTTGTAAGAGATTAAGTGAAACCCAATGCAGCTCCTGAAAGTAAATAGATTAAAAATATTGTAAGGCAACACTAATTTACCTCTCTTGGGGGAGTCGCATGTGAAGCTGGAGGGGCAAGATCACGTGTAGGTTGGGCAGCACCATGACGAATTCGAGGCACGGGACGAAATACGGGAAATGCAGGCCGAGGGCGGGCGGGAACACCAGAAAGTATGACAGGGACAGCTCGTTGAGTGGGCTGAACTGCTTGAGGCTACAAAGATAAGGTGAAAAATCTAAATTAAAGATTAATTTTAGTAATAGAAATCATATCAATCAATATACCACGAAAACAAATTATTAACAAAAAATATATAAAATTGTTAAAATAGCTACATGTATATTGATAGCTTGTCATTTACTTCATTTAACCCAATGCAACTCCTACAATTAATTAGATTAAAACAATTGTAAATCAATCCTCATTTACCTCGGGTGGGCAATATGCACGTGGAGCTCTGGGTCAAGACCACGTGTAGGGGGGTCAGCAACATCTGTGACAGGTACCGAGACAGGAGGTGGTGGAGTTTGGTGGACAGGTGCAGGTTGTGGACCTCCAGGCGAAGATGGTGGGTTACGGTCGGCAGTGGCTGCTTGAGCCTTAGAAAATTAAGGTGAAAAGAAATTAAAAATTAATTACATATCAATCAATTGATATATTACAGAAATTAAAAATAGCATCATGTATGTTGACAACTTGTCAGTGACTTCTTGTAACCATATGCAGCTCCTGAAAGTAAATAAACTATAAAAAAATAGCAAGGAAAATAAATTTACCTCTGGTGGGGGTGTCTTCCCGGTCACTGTCCACGGTATCAAACATGTTTTGTTTCCACCAAGCGTTTGGGTTGATGGGGTCAGTTTTGATGCCGCGATGAGTGGTGTAACCCAGGAGTGATTTCAGATCGCCGAAAATCTTCTGGACTTGAGGAGTCACCGGTTGTCGTCTGGCGTTGTTGCTGGTTACGCCGGCATGTTGTAGTATTAGCTGAGCCTGGCCGATCAGCCGTCTGGTGTGTGTGATGTAGTTGTTAGCGGTGATTGAACGCTTCCTTACTACCAGAGGTTGGACAAATTCATCGAGGTCGACGGGGCGACGTTCGAGGAACAGGCGAACAGCTCCTGCCAGCGTACGGGAGAAAATGGAGGCTTCGAACCGAAGACCGCCAAACAGCTCTTTGTGATGCACCATGCGCTGAAAGATTTCCTTCACGTGTTGTAGCTTTAGATAGGCCGCTCGGGTGTTCTGTGGTTGTGTCATCTCGTACAAGGAGGCGTTCCTGAGAAAGTGGAAGATTCATTGTAGACCTTAAGTTGTCTGAGGAAGTCTCCGTCCTTCTGGATGGTCAGGGAACCGCCGTGATTGACGCTGGGGCTATGGCGACGATCCAACGGGGTGTACAGCGGATACTGGTCGATAGTGACCGCTCTGTCCTTTAAGAATCTAAAGTCAACGCGCAAACAGTAAGTTCGGTTTTCCATGTGGGTGTATCCGATGTCAAACATGTTTTCCGGATAGCCTTCCACATCGACAGCGTCACATGAAGATATCATCCTAGTCACTAATGGAAAAGTATGGACACTCTGTTTCATCCCGTAGTTCACAAGTCGCACATATCGGACGTTAGACGCACGAAGAGCCTGGAAGAAGGTCATCGTGGGCACTCCAATACCCTTGCCAGTCAGTAGGTATTCCTTAGCGTCAGGGGCAGCCATACAACGATGTCGAAGATCACTCAAGGCCCTACAAAGGTCTTCCTTCAGGTGAGGCCGTCTCTTCGTCTCAATAACGCACTGATAAAAAGACAAAACAATAGTCTCAAAGTCTGCTGGGTAGAACTGTCGTCGGTAGAGGCGCGTCTTCGAAGTCGACAACTGGACGGTGTTCCCAAGTAGTAAGTTGAATGCTGCAAAGTTCTCATCCTCCGTACTCAAGTTGATGCCATAATGATCCACATCGATCAAACTGAGATCAGTGTTCTCGGGAGTTCTCCCAATCCGAGGATGGTTTGCGATCCTCGCCCAAACATGGAGATAGAGTAAAGATAGATGGATGGAGATAGAGAGATAGAGTACAGATAGAGTAGAGATAGAGTAGACAGAGAGTAGAGATTGAGATGAGAGAGATAGATAGACATAGAGAGAGATAGAGTAGTGAAAGATGGATGGAGATAGCGAGAGATAGACTAGATATAGAGTAGTGACAGATGGATGGTGATAGAGAAAAAGATGGATGGAGATAGAGATATAGAGTAGAGATTGAGATGAAAAAGATAGAACTTAGTCAACAAAACCTTTCTTGAACATCAACTTGTATCGCTTCTAACCCTATGGCAACACCAGGTAGAGGTTGGGTGGCAGGACCAGGACGGGATGAAGGACCGGAAAAGCAAAAGAAGCGCGGGTAGCAAAACCAGTTAGAAGTTGGGTGAAAGGACCAGGACGAAGTATTGGCTTATCCTATGGAGCTTGGTGGACTTTAAGAGGTGGAGGTTGTGGAACATCAGTTGGAGGTTACGGGACAGCATGGGGTCAAGTAGGCGGAACTGCTTGAGGCTGGATAAAATTAAAGGCAAAATAAAAAGTATAAAATAATAATAATAATACATGTACATGAGATTTATATAGCGCCATTATCCATTTTAATTAAATGCTCAAGGCGCTTCAAAATATTAGGGATTACATTACATCATGACAAAGAATCGTGTACATTTACATAAGAAAGAAAATACAAAAATGAAAGAATGAATGAATGTCTGTCTTCAAAACGCAAAATTGAACAAATGGGATTTAAGGTTGCTCTTAAAAGACGTTGAAGAATCGGAGATCTTCAGCCCATGTGGAAGTGAATTCCACAGGGCTGGTCCGGCATGAGCAAAAGCTCGTTCCCCCCAAGATATCTTTGAAGGTGGTATATGTAGAAGACCAGAGATCGAGGATCGGAGGGTACTGGGTAGAGGTGATTTGATGTAGAGATGATTTGATGAACTAAAAGAAGGATTTTGAAGATTATACGTTCTTTTACGGGCAACCAATGGAGATTTTGTAAGATAGGGGTAATGTGAATACGTTTGCTTGACAGAGAAATGATGCGCGCAGCTGCGTTTTGTAGTTTTTGTAACTGTGCAATTTGTGAATTTGGTAAATTATAGAGTAGACTGTTGCCGAAATTCAGACGTGAAGAAATAAGTCAGTGAACAAGTTTCTCTGTTGCCGAACGAGTCAGATATTTCCGTATGAAGCCAATATTGCGCAATTGATAGCGAACTGATCTGGAAATGCTGGTGATTTTTTTAGACATAGACATTTGAGAATCAAGAATAACGCCAAGATCGCGACATGAATTTGATAAAGGAATGGTGTTACCGGAAATAGAAATGGAGTCTATATTTAATTTGTTCAACTGAGATTTTGAGCCGAAAAGAATGAATTCACATTTACTGTGATTTAATAGCAAAGAATGTGACATCATCCAGGCGTCAATATCAGCGATGCAATTTTCTAAATTGCGCAAGGTTTGGGAAGCTTGAATTTGATGCGGCGGAAAAAAAACAAAAATTTGTATGTCATCTGCATATAAATGATAGCGAACAGAGTGACGTTGAAAAACATTTCTGAGACCAGTTAGATAAATTGAAAATAAGGTGGGATCGCCCACAGAGCCTTGGGTACTCCACAGCCAAGTGGTCTGGGGGAGGATGTGAAACCATTCAAAAGGACAGACTGTGAATGGCATGAAAGATACGATTCAAACCATTCGAGAGCCTGGTCCTGGATACCCAGACTTGTGAGTATTTACAAGTATTTTGTGGTCTACGGTGTCGAAGGCTGAGGACAAATCTAAAAGGACCATGGCAGTGACAGATCCGGAGTCCATTTCTCGTAAGATAGAGCTTGAAACATTGATAAGAAGGGTCTCGACACTATGGTGAGGGCGCTAAGCTGACTGTAAAGGGTCAAATAAATTGTGTTCCAGCAAATAATCTGAGTGTCTAGAGAACACGACTCTCTCCAGAATTTTAAACAAAAATGGCAGATTACACACAGGACGGTAATTTTTCAAGGATTCATGGTCCAAAGAGGGTTTTTTCAACAAAGGGCGAATAAGTGCTGTTTTTATAAATAAATAAATAATGATAAATCTTACTCTAAATACGCTAGAAACACAGTGTAAAAAATCTCAAAAACTTTACCACAGGTGCTTGAAGACAGACATTCATAGACAGAATACAATTCACAATCAAAGAAATATCAGAAATAGCAAAAAATAAACTGAAAATCAAGAGGTCTGTAGGCGGGCAGCCACAAGGCGCGCACAACCAAGTTCCCCTTAAACCATAATTATAATTATAATAAACATAACAATAAATAAATAACAAAAAAACAAAATAAATTACAATTTTAAACCGAACATCTATACCCTATCCCTATAGCCTGTAAGTGACTTATTTAAATCCAGTGCAACTCCTGAAAGTAAATAGATTACCAAAAAGTGGGAGGCGTCCCTGACTTGCCTCTACAATAGTCGACAAGACCTTTGTTGCACATCAACTTGTAGCGGTTCTTAAGCTGCTCATTGCTTGATGTACAGGCAGGGTGGGCACGCCTGAACACTTGCAGCACCAATTTCCAATTTATACGTCTCTGCCCCCGGTCTCGACGGAATCGACGGCACAATCGTATGAGGGTATCGTTGACATCATCGGATGGAGCTTAGGGGCCATCACCAGGTCGCCGATTCAAAACAGCAGGTGGAGCTGGGGGTGGGGCATCGCCAGGTGTTGGTTGAGAATCACAGGATGTAGGTCCAGGAAGACGTCTCGGCACAGGTCGAAGTACGGGATATGCAGGTGAAGCTGGGGGGCGCAAGACCAGGTGTAGGTTGGGCAGCTACACCAGGACAAATTCTGGGCACGGGACGAAGTACGGGATATGCAGGTGGAGCTCTGAGGCCGACACCACGTGTGTGTGGGGGGGGGGGCAGCAACACCAGAAAGAAGTACCGGGACAGCAGGTGGAGTTCGGTGGACATCGACAGGTGGAGGTTGGTGAGCTTCAGGCGAAGATTGCGGGTTAGGGTCGGCATTGGGTGTAGTAGGCTGAACTGCTTAAGGCTAAATAAAATAAAGTGATCAAAATCAAAATTATAGATTAATTATAATAATATAAATCATATCTATCAATATATAACAAAAAATAACATTATAAAAGAAAATCAATTACAATTTTAAAAATAGCATCTTTACAGTATTTTGACAGCTTGTAAGTGACTTCTTGTAACCCAATGCAGCTCCTGAAAGTAAATAGATTAAACAAAGTGTGAGGCAACCCTCATTTACCTCTGGTGGGGGAGTGTCTTCCCTGTCACTATCCAGGTCCTTAAACAGGTTTTGTCGCCACCAAGCGTTGCGGTAGATAGGATCTGTTTTGATGCCACGATGAGTGGTGTACCCCAATAAGGACTTAAGATCACCAAAGATCTTCTGAACTGGTAGAGTCACCGGGGCTCTTCTTGCATTGTGGCTGGTTACGCCGGCATGTTGGAGTAGTAGCTGGGCCTGGCCGATCAGCCGTCTGGTTAGTGTCAAGTAGTCTGCAGAGGTGATTGAGCGCTTCTGCAGTACCAGATGTCGTACAAATTCATCAAGGTCGATGGGGCGACGGTCACAGAAGATGCGCACTGCCCTGCTAGGGTATGGTTGAAAATGTATGCCTCAAACCGCAGACCTCTCAACAGTTCTTGGTGATGCACCATCCGATGAAATATCTCCTTCATAAACAGGAGTAACATCATCTTTATGGCCATTGACCCTGACCCTGTCATGCTATTATAAATAAAACTGCAGCTAATTTCATTATAAATTTATATTGTCTTCAATAATTAGATGTACTCAGGGGCGGCGATCCCGGGGGACGGGGGACACGTCTCCCCACCCTCTCAATTTTTTAAGGGGGAATCGTCCCCCTGAAAAAATTGAAATATATATAGCAAATACTGACTAAAGGCTGCAACACACTTTAAGGCTCTGGAGAGCCCAAGAGTGCAGCGTTTAGACAAATAAAAATCAAAAATTTTCTCACTCGGAAGCTACGCTCCCTCGCATAATTTCCTTCAAAATGTACAAGTAAATACCGAGAAAAGTGAAGTGTGAAAAAAAATATATTGCTTGTTTTTATACTATAAGTTTTGCTGAAGAATGTAATGTTTTAATACACCAAAACTTCAAAAACCTGTGAGATTTTGATGGATTTTTTATCTGAGCTTTCGGGGGCTCTGCCCCCTGGACCCCACCAAGGGCCCTAAGGCGGGCCCCTGGTTGCTCATCTGACCGTAATGAAATGCCTAAAACCCCTGAGCTTCCGGGGGCTCTGCCTCCTGAACCCCACCAAGGGCCCTAAGGCGGCCCCTGAATGCTCATCTGATCTCGTAATTTAATGCCCAAAACCTCTGGGCTGTCGGGGGCTCCACACCCTAGACCTACTCTGCCAATTAGTGACCTGCATGCCAGTGTCACAAATAAGGTATCAAAATATGCTCATCTGACCGTAATTAAATGCCTAAAACCCCTGAGCTTCCGGGGGCTCCGCCCCCTGGATGCTCGTGACCTTAATTAAATGCCTAAAACCCCTGAGCTTCATGGTGCTCCGCCCCTTGACCCCCGCCGGGGCTTTGCCCCTGGACCCCACGTCAATGTACGCTCCACTTGCTCCGCTAGCTTTGCTCTACCTAATCTTAAATATTTTAGCCCCTCCACTTTGAAAAACGTTCCGCGGGGCCTGTATGTAACATGTAAGAGTGGTGGTAATGCGGTTTTTTTTGTTCTGCCCCCCCCCCTAAACGTTTTTGCTCATTACGCCACTGCTCCTCGTCCCTCGCATTTCGCCCCCCCTGTCATGAAAAGAAATCGCCGCCCCTGGATGTACTGATTATTCCACACATAGCTGCATTGCTATATCCTGACTGTGTATTAAAACCTGTTTTATTGATCTCAACATTTCAATCACCAAATCTCAAAATCGGTACTTTAGTGACAATTGATGACACCTAAATAGCAGTAAAATACAATTATTTCAACTCACCGATGTTAGAAAGAATAATTTAAAAATTAAAATCGTGAGTCCACTGTCAAACCTGCTAATATAGTTTTATCGGCATGACTACTCACGTGTGAAATTGCTGCCTATTACCACATGGTACAGCGCTAGAGGTCCATACGCAGTATGACTCTCTATGCTTTGCTGGAGTGGGTTATTCCACTTTCAAATTTGTTTTTATACATTTAATATTTAATTTCAATTTGTGATTTACATGATAGCTAGAAGGTCGATACATAATTTCTGACATAAATTATTATCTGTTAATGTAATGTATTATACTGAGGAGAAAGTCATGAACTATAAAATTTCACAGCACTGTACCATGGACCCTACCACTTAGTTGTATACATTCTACAAACATGCGCCTTTTGAAGTTCACATAATGTTCACCTGTGCTGTGACACAATTAACATTCCAAATATATACAAAGACAGGTGCATTAACAAAAAAATGGAATTTGAAACTAACAATCAGGACTGCGTGTCACCGGGACACCTGAATACATAGTAATGAGTCGAACGAATGTAATGTAAAGAGTAGGTAGTATTGGAAATTCGTTTTATTACAATGCCATAAAACATTGGAATTCCCTTCCCAATGGTGTAAAGGAAATAGAAAACTATGCTTATTTTAAGAGGAAATTAAAGGAATACCTAATACTTGAGAGTCAGAGAAGAGAAGTGAATGACATGTTATATGATTGAAATTTGTATTCTTCTGCCGGTTCATATTTTTCATTTTGTATATACTTATGTTTTTGTACGTTATAGAAATTCTACAAATTCATCATTATTTTCCTCTTCTTCTTCTCCTCTTTTTCTTCTTCTCCTTCTTCTTTTTCTTCTTGTACTTTTTATCATTTCCATCATCAGTTTAATGTTGTTATTATTATTATCTTTAATAAGTAATTCTTTTATGGTTCTTATCTGTCTGTAAATATTACTATTTTAACTTATTAATTTTGTACATGTCTGTAGGGGACCCCACTGGAAATAAGCTCTCGAGCTTTCGTGGGTTATCCTGTTCAAGCTGACTTATTTCTGATCTGTTATTATTGTATATGTTGGAAGCTTGTATAAATAAAAATCAATCAATCAATCACTCAATGTACTCCAATATTAGGCCTGCATTTAAGAATTGGCAATTCGGTCGTGCGAAATTAAAGGGATAGTTGAGTTCTTGTTTAAGACCGCAAATGCCTTCCAATTGCATGGTTATTGCTCTTCTTCTTATTTATGACCTTTCTAGTGCCCTTTTAGGACCTAACATTGCTATGAAGGTAATTTTAGACCCCAAGATGTGTGAAGTTTATATTAAATACGATCATACCAATTCAGCTCAACTTTTTAAAAAATACGGTGACCGTTAATTAAGTAATCAATAATAGCAATACACGGGCCGGCTGGTTGTGCGTATTACCCTAACCCCTTTTTATAAATATTTGGATGCACCTTAAATCAAGATTAATAACCAATTAGGATCATGGACAGAACTCGTGGAGTACTATTCATATTTTCCATTAAACTACCCTAACCTTAACATACAAATAATTAATGTTTTACGAGTTCAATAGTACGAATAATTTCATGAGTTGAAAGATAAATGTTCTATTCAACGAGGCGTACGTCAGCCGAGTTGAAGAGAATTAACGTTAATCTGTCAACAAATGAAAATATTTGCACTATTGAACGAATGAAAAATATTCATTATTTGTTTTATACAACATCTTTCAACAAATTATGCTTTGCTCCTTATATTAAGGATAAATTAAAGCTGGAGTCAGGCCTTCTCGATTACATTTAGATTCCCTTCGCGTCAGATGCGCGCCGCTAATATAATAATGAGATACGCGCAGGGCAGTGAGGTACGCAGTCTGCATATAACAAAAAATGCACGCTCGTTGAATAGTACTACGGCGAAAAGTACCAAAAATGCACGCCCGTGCAATAGTATATCTATTGAATATCATGTGACCAGTGGCGGATCCAGGGGGGCCCTGGGGGCCCGGGCCCCTCCCCTAGAAAAAAAACAGGTAAAAACACCATTTTTTGTATTAAAACAAAAGTAGATGGGCCCCCTCCCCTGGCGCTCAAGGGGGGCTGGTGGGTTTTTTTTTTAAATTCCATTTTCGGAGGCCAAACAAAAATTGTGCTCACTACCTTTTTCGGACCCCTCCCTTGCCGCCGGCTGGATCCGCCCCTGCATGTGACCAACAATCTGTCACAACCAAGGGGAGGGTGTGATGGCGTATTGGTCCAGTGACAACTGCTTAAATACAGAACTCAAAGTAACAACTGACACAATATTTTAAGGGAATTAAGTTTAATTCCAGTCACAATAGCAACTTTCATATATACATTGAAATTATTAACAGTTCACTGCTTTAGTTTAAGTTCAAGTCCAAAAGTTCTTTCAGTTCAATTCCTTAACTCTTCTTAAATATAGAACCTGGTCTGAAGAACTTGAAGTGGTCATGAACACCGTAGTCAACTCGTTGACTGTTTTATGTGGTCGAAGTCTTCGTCGAAGTCTTCGACGTTCGCCGGACTACCGTACACTCGACACCTCGGGTATTGGAGTGCACATGGAAATATCAGGGACGTTACATCTCAGTCTACGCCATACAGTATACCGTGGTTTATATCGAATTTGACGCCATGGTTAACGACATAGTTAACGCCATCTACGATATTAAAATACCAAGGCATAAAAAACTACCTATCATTAACAAAATGCAATCTTCATCTTTATGCTGTTATAATAACCCTAATTATTCCAATAATAATTACAAAGCAAATGTTAACTTCATATTCTAGTTTCATACAATATCTGCATATTTCTGGTATCATATAACACTCTACAACTAGTAGACCATGGGCCAAGTCTCAAAATTCTTCAGTTTCGTGGTCCCCACCTGGGAAGTACTTTATTTTGTCCAAAATGATCAATGGCCATATATCTAAGAACAATGGTGAAATGTTCCCATCTCATAATTTGAGCATTTTTTCACAATTTTGATATAAAGTTGCAAAAATCACTGTATGTAGCAGACAGCCATTCTGCAATGATGATGTCATAGCTGTTCCTTAATTGACCAATCACAGCTAGGGTCTTAGATCCCAGAGTGTAATTGACCAATCACAGTCCCTGTACTCTGAGTCTTTGTTTGCAATCCCTGTCTGCTATCATGGAGTCCTGCAATATGCTGCAGCTATAATCGTGCATGTTTACATGCGATTCACCGACAAAACTAAGATTGGGAGTGCCAGAAAGAAGCAAGAAAGATCAGGACATGAAGGTAATTTATTGCTGTCATTTTAAAACTATATAAAAGCATTTTTATGATTAAATAGTTAAGTTTTCATTGGGTCTTAGTCACATGACTGTTGGCCCAGTTTTTCACATCACAGTCCCATGCATACCTGTTAAGGTATCGGTTCTCCTGAGTGGGCTTATCTCTAAAAATCACTTGATTTTACCCACATACTAATTATTCCCTTCATAAGATATACAGGCACTATACATGTAGGTAGGCTATCTTCATGAAAATCATAAGTATATCAAAATAACTTTGTACGGTCTATATTTTGAAATAAGCAGACACTTTCACACGCACGCGCTTGGGCCTTTGGGGTCTTATAAATAATAGTTAATACTAGAAATGGAAACATGACCACCTCTATTGATTGTAAAATTTTCTAACATTATTGTAAAATACTTGAATTCACTCAAAAGCTCAACTTTAGTTACAATTGGTGACATCTGAATGGCAGTAAAGTGCAACATATCGTACAATAAATTTCACTCACGGCCTTGTTGGAAAAAAAATACTTATTAAAAGAAAATTCAATCTTGCCTGTTGTCTCTCCTGGCAACTGTCCCAGTATTATTAATTGTATGCACTTCTGTGTTTAATACTGCGAGTGCTGAATCTCTGTGCTCATACATGTAAGATAAGGTGATAAACTGTTTACGGTTGACCTCGTATGGTACATGAGTAATATAATGTCTAATGACAAATTAAAAGTATAGACTTCTAGACCAGTTTTGGAAATGCCCCCTCTCAAAAATGAAATGGAAGCTTTTATTACCAATCATGTGAAACTTGAAGAATATGTTTTAAATAACACGTGATGATACAAATTTTGCCGAGAAACCGCCTACTAATTGATATATTTGGTAAATTATTATATCTATCTGGACTGGATAGATATCGCGTAGTCCCATATACATCTTTCTGTGTACAGTGCTTGAACTTTACCATAGACTGGGCCAAATTTCTGATCATTTTGATGATTCCAGTACACACCAATATATGCTAGATGATCAACCTTTTCTGATCGATTCCACAACTATTCTTTCACAATGTAATCGCATGACCAGAACTGGTCTTTACCTTTAAAGTTCGAACAAACATTATTGGGTGGACATTATAAATAATGACACCTTGATTCAGCTAATAGTAATGTAATGCCACTCAGAAAATAGCTCAGGTAGTCATTGACCACATTAACAAGTCAGCATTATGAAACAGTTATTCAGCTTTCATTCTTGTTAACTAAGATGTTTAAAAATTATTTTTTTCCACAATGAAAATTTATGTACCGGTATTCCCTTTTTAGGAAGGGGACTGAACATGTGTTCGAATTGTATATGGGGTATTTCCTTTATTACATGTAAAGCTTGGACCAATAATATTTTTTCCTGTTTCTCTTTTCGTCTTTAAAAACTTGCTTCAGCCACAAAAACCAACGATGTTTCCACATGAGGCAGAGGAATCAGTGATAAAGGAGCCACCTTCGAAGATCCGATAACTTTGACCAAGGCAATCAGATGAGCAATTGTGTTCAGCCAAATGTTCCGCATATTCTTCCATTACAGTGTATCATATGTAGAAGAGACCAAACAGCTTTTTGAGCATTTTATAAGGAGAAATTAACTCGGTGTGAAACAATTTCTGCAGGTAAGCTAGTACTTGCTGCAGAAATGCGCAAAGATGAGAAGATTCTGATAGAGATTTGTAGGAAGGACCCTTTCGCCTTGGAAGTGAGATATCACTTGAGCTGCTACCGGAATTATACAAGGTTTCTCACAAAAAAGGACGGATAAGAAAACCTTGAGAAGAAATTGTATGAAAAGTCATATGATCATTTCTGTAAATCAATCGTAGATGTAAGAGTAGTGAAGGGTTGGGTGTTGTTAAGATAATAGAAATTGCTTGCATTGTTAAAGAAGTGTGTTAAGGAGGTAGAGGGAAAGAAATCCCAAGTTACAAGACTTATAATTTAAAGCGAAGGCTTCAGATGACCTTTCCTTTTCTGAAACTTCTTGGTATTCTTCATAGTAATTCTAGTGATTTAGTTTTTGTAGAAGATTTGTCAATGGATGAGGTTGCAGACGTGTTTCGTCCATTTTCATCAGACATGAGTACAGATGAAACTTATTAATTAATATCATTACCCATAGCTTACTTACATGTGTTAAGATCACTCATTGCTAGTCATGTGTTTGAATTTGAAATTTCTTGACTGTATATATTTTATTGAAGAAAAAAACATTATTGCATACATGTCATCTCAATCAGTATAGACAATTCTATTTTTTACCTTTACTATTTGAAGTGGAAGCATTAAAGTGCTCCAAGATGATTATGCAATATATTTTCTCTAAGGATGTATTACAACAAAAGTAAGCCTATTTCAAGTAAAAAATTAAAGGGTTAGGTACAAATATTGTGATTATCAATGATTTTTTTTCTTCTTCAGAATTGTTATAATATTAAATGTAAACTGTATTTAGAGTAACATTTACAGTTCGAGATCTAAATCTTCATTTGGACAGCACTTGCCATGTTTTTTTTTTAACTTTGACGTATTAAGGTAGAAATAAGGTTTAAAGCCGGGGTGGGTGCTCACATATTAAGACATACGGGGTGTGCTGCTCTAATGGGTCACTTTTTCACGAAAAATCCTTAAACATGGGTCCCATTTAAAAAAAATATATTCCTAAACATGGGTCTGGTTTTTCAAAATTTCCAAGATTTTCGGGGGGGGGGGTTGAATTGCAAACACCCAAAAATTGTTAAAAATGGGCTTTACTTGAGAAAAATCCCCCAAAATGAACCTTAAAAATGGGTAGGGGTTCGAGGCTGAGAGGCACACCCCCGTCCAAACCAAATCTGAGTATCCCCCCTGGGGTTTAAAAACTTGAATTTGTTGGTGCTTTAAAGTATAGAGAATCATGCCTTCTGTGCTTAACGGAAACATGGCTCCACGATAATATCCCGGACAGCGCCACAGACATAGGAGATTACGAGATTATAAGAGGGGACAGAACTTCTGAATCAGGTAAATCCCGTGGAGGTGGTGTTTGCGTTTTTGGGTGCGTTTATCGGGTCTTGCCGTCAGATATGTACATATCGAACCCCACTATCGAACCCCACTATCGAACACCACTATACGAACGTGATTCTCGGGATGTCGCGTTTATCGGCTCTTCACGATTCAAAATAAAGGCCTTGTCTCTGCGCAGCTGCTTTGCGCCGTTTGACCCGGGAAGCAGATTAGCCTGGAAAGGTCCATAGAGCTATATGGTTAGGTCCGATTTGTATGTGGGGTTCAAAACAGCTTTGCGTTTATCGTGTCTCAGAAACGTGATTCTGGCTGTATGTCACATTCAAAACGCACCTTTTTCGGCGTTACAATATGCCCATATCTAAAGACGTTTGAAATAGGGCTTTGCGTTTATCGCCTTAAAAATTTGCCTGAAAGACGTTTGAAAACGCTGATTCTAGGCAAAAATTTGGTCGATAAACGCGACCTTTGTCAATCATAAGTGGTGCAATAACTGGACTGTGAGAGAGAAGGTTTGTACACCCGACTACGAATTACTGGTTGTTGGGCTTCGACCTTTTTACTTGCCGAGGGAGATTAACAGGATTTTCGTATTAGTTACATACATTCCGCCACATGCTAATGTTGATATTGCTAGTAAATTCATCGCATCAAGGGTCAATGAACTCGAGACACTATCACCGGATTCAGCTAAGATTATTTTGGGTGACTTTAATCAATGCAAATTGGATGAGGTGCTTCCGACCTACAATCAATTTGTTCAACAGACTACACGTAACGATGCCACCCTTGATTTATGTTACTGCAACATTCCGAACGCATTCATATCGAAGTCTTGTCCACAGTTGGGTAACTCCGACCACAACAACATTTTTCTCCTCCCGTCGTACCGACAGAAGCTGAAAAGCAGCAAACCGGTAGCCAGGAAACGTCGTGTGTGGAGCTCCGATGCCATTGAGGAACTGCGAGCTAGCTTCGATTGCACAGATTGGGACACCTTCGTAGATTCAGCTGAGTCGGTAGACGAAGCAGTTAGTTATATCTGCGTACATCAACTTCTGCGTTGAATCTTCGGTTCCTCTTAAAGATGTAAAGTCATATCCAAACAACAAACCGTGGATTACTAAGGAACTGAAGGTGTTATTGAAACGGAAACGGGAAGCTTTTCTTTCAGAACAGAAGTCATGTGTTAATGAGATACAGAAAGAAATCAACCGGCAAGTCGCGAAAGCTAAAGTGTTGTATAAAAGAAAACTGGAAAGGAACTTTGATGAAAATAACCCACGAGCCGCATGGCAGCAAATGCAAACAATGACTGGTTATAAGGACACTAATAGGAGAGTAATGGATTGTAAACAGGATTTCGTTGATAGTCTTAGTGAATTCTATGCCCGATTCGATGTTCACGACTTTTCTACTGAGAATGATGTTATAAAAGATAGGCTGTCAAATATTGTAGTTGGTTCAAATGAGGTAATTGTCTTTAGTAAACATGAAGTTCGAAATGTATTTGCGAAGACAAATGTAAAAGCATCTGGTCCAGACCACATTTCTAATAAGGTTTTGAACATATGTAGTCAACAACTCGCCTATGTTTTTACACGTATTTATCAATTGATCATGAATGCTGGTAGGATTTGAATTGAATTGAATTTATTAACCATATATGCATATAAAAGCAGAACATACAATAGAAAGTAAAATACATAAAACATACAAGATGCAATGCAAAATATATGGTCAGGACCACAAAGAAGCAAATTGCTTATAAATAGGGCCCCTACAAAAAACAAGTTAAGTTAAATAAAATTAATTTACCACACACACACACACGCACGCACCCATATACACATACCTACACGAATACTGTATTGTTACAAACTTTCAAATAGGAATTTTCGACAAAGCTTTTTAAAACAGGATAAAGTTGAACTTAATTTTATACAAGTTGGTAATTGGTTCCATTTCTTCACGCCAGCAACATTTAATGAATTAAGTGAAGAAGTAAGTCTTACTTTGGGTTGATGAAAATGGTCTTTTTGACGAGTGGCATATGAATGGATATTTGAATTTTGAATAAACATATTACTATATTTCACATGAAAAATGTTATGCCTTACAGAGTACATAAAAATTAGAGTATTGAATGTAATCAAATCGTATAAAGGCAAGATTAGCATCTGTTTAAAGAGTGGTATACTTGGACTTTGCATTTGTGATTTTGTTATATTTCTAAGACTCCTTTTCTGTAAAATATATAATTTTTTTAGATGTGATTTATAAGTATCCCCCAAATATAGTTGCAGTAGTTTAGATGTGGTAAAACAAGGCTATTGTACAGAATATATAAAACATTACAAGGCAATATAAATTTTAGTTTTGAAAGGATACCAACATATTTAGCAAGTGTCTTAGAAATTTCTAATATATGTACATTCCAATTCAAAGACTCATTAATTGTAACACCAAGAAATTTAACATTTTTCAAATTGGATATAACAAGATCATCAATAACAACAGGTACTAAATTACTGGGCACCTTTCAATTCCTTGACCGAAATATGACATAATTTGTTTTAGTGACATTCAATGATAATTTGTTTACTTTAAACCATAAAGAAACTTTTGAAATTTCCCTGTTTACTGATGAAACAAGTATGTGTATATTATGGTTACTCATAAGAGCACATGTATCATCAGCAAACAGGGAAAACTTTAAAAATGAAGAGGATTGAATTATATCGTTTATATAGATAAGAAATAAAAGAGGGCCCAGCACAGAACCCTGAGGAACACCACAATAACTCTGTTGTATAGAAGACTTGATTCCTCGTCTTTGGAAATCTTCGATTATTATTCCAGTTCCTAAAATGAAAAACCCTAGTGAACTGAATAAGTATAGACCAGTAGCTCTTACATGCAATCATATGAAATGTTTTGAACGGTTACTGTTAAGACGTCTGAGAAACCAGGTTAATATTTTTGACAAGACTCAGTTTGCATATCAGAACAATAGAGGTGTAGAAGACGCAGTACTTGTTTTTCTACAGGGTCTCTATCAGCATTTGGATGTTCCTAGGTCTTATGTTAGGTCTGTGTTTATAGATTTCTCAAGTGCCTTTAATACTATTGTACCTCACATACTGATAGATAAGCTACTTAATATGAATGTCACACCCTGTCTTGTTAGGATAATCCATAATTTCCTTGTAGACAGACCAAAGTGGGTTAAGTGCAATAATCTGAACTCTATCATCAAATGTCTGAATCTGGGTGCTCCTCAAGGATGTGTAATTTCACCAATTCTCTTTTCGCTCTATATTAGTGACTATACCATCACCAATGATAATTGTTCAATAATCAAGTACGCAGATGACACTGTTATAACTGGTTTCCTTCATGGATATATCTGCCCATATTTTAGAGAAGTTGATAAATTCATAAACTGGTGCGATCGGCACCATCTGGTCCTTAACGTTAAAAAGACTAAGGAAATGGTATTTGATTTTCGTCGTTCCTCTCAGCCTCATGACCCCTTGGTTATCCATGATCAAGGCATTGAGCGAGTTTCCGAATATAAGTACTTGGGAACAACTGTTGATAATAATAATAACTTAACTGGAATAGGAACACCCAAATTGTAGCAGGCAAAGCGAGTCAAAAGTTATACTTCCTAAGGTAACTCAAGGAGTTTCATGTCGATAATAGGATCCTGGTTCTCTTCTACCAATCTCTTACACAGAGTATCCTGACATTCAATTTCTTGTGCACCTTTGGTAATCTCTCAAAACAAAATCAGAGAAAGTTAGATAGACCCAGGAAAATTGCCCAGCGGCTGATTTATTCAGATCTCCCCCTATCAGTACACTGTATGAAAAACGTATGTTACTTAAAGTTCATACAATAATGAATGACTCATCACATCCACTACATGACTTCTTTGGATATAACCGCTCAGGTATTCGCCTACGCGTACCCAAGAGCAACCGCTGTCGTTACAGACAATCCTTTGTACCGAATGTCATTCATATGTTTAATGCTAATGTTAGACGATAAACCCTATTGTTGACGAATCGACCCTTTGACAGTCTCTTGCCAGCCGTTATATATATTTGCCTTGTAATTCCAACACTTGCCAATAAACCTCCTGCTGAATCTTGCCTCAGCTCTGTTACGCATAATCAGGATCATAAAGCCGGTTTTTTTTTAATGTGCCACCTAATGGACCAGTTTCGTAATGTGTTCGGGTTGGGTGCGTGGGTCTTGTCGGGGTGCCTGAATGCGGGTGGCTCCATTCACCTGTTGGGAGTAGTTGTGTTTCGGTGGGCGGGGTGTGGGTTGCGTGCATTGGTTGTTGCTAGGTTGGGCATGCTCTTATATAATGCCAGCCTGGTAGCGGCTATCGTGTGCAATTCGCATTCTGCCTGTTGGGATACGATTGTTCCTGGCGGGTGGGTGGAGTCAGTCGTGTCCGGGTGCTTCGCGGGACCTGTGAATCCGACGTGGACACGAGAATGGTCTATCACTTTTTAGATACACAATAATCATTTTATCTACATGTGTCATTTACAACTTGTCTCCCTTCCTTTTCATTTTCTTTCCCCTTCCCTCTATTTCTATTCTCTCCTCTCCTTTCCTTCCTCCACCGTGTCCATTTTTCGTTCATATCTCTCTTTCTCTCTCCCCCTCTCTCTCTCTCTCTCTCCTCACCATTTCGCTCGTCAATCTAGTCTCCTTTCGACCCCCTTTCTCTCTTCTCTATCTGTAAATGTCGACTCCTTTCTTAGGTGTTCCCTCTTATTACGTAATACATGTATATTTATGCTTTTTTTTCTTCAAATTTCATGACTCGTGTGAATGTATGTACATTTATGTGACGTATATACCTAAGTGTTATAATTAATTATCTTGTAACTACATTGTATTTTGTTTATGTGCTGCCAGTGGAGGCCAATTTTCTATGTTTTGAATATGGACCAAATAAAGAATCTATCTATCTGTAACCATAGGTGCCAAATGTGCAAAATCTCTGATCTATATTAGAGTTATACAGCCACTCAGTTTGAAAGTAATTTTCAGTGCACTTTTGAGTTTTACACTTTAGAATTAAAGTGAGTATAGTAGAGTATAGTTTCTAAGACCTTAGAAGTTACAATACATGTACCTGCTTACTTTGGCTGAATTAATTGAATGTAAGTATGAATAGATCCAGAGACGTACCGTTTTAATTTGACAGAGCTTAATATTCTAGCATTGTGATTTCTAAACATTTTAAATTAAATTTGATGGTACATACATGTATAATGCCTATGAAATACATACAAAATGGTTTATTATGTCAACAGTGTTTTGGAACTTGTACTGTGAACCTTTTTCTTTCTTTTTTTAGTAAATAGAACATTAAATACTATACTATAAAAATCATTCTGTCATTGTTTTTCATGTGAGGTCACACAGAGAGAACAAATAGATGGTAATATCCATCAAGAAAACAATATAACAAATTATATTTAAGATGCATGATATGCAATATGCTTGTGTATGGGGGTATATAATAGGGGCATGTGTGACTTGTGTGTTCAAAGGCATGGGGGGCATTTGAATTTACATGTCACAAATCATTTTTTTTGTAATTAATTTCATTCATCATTTCATTTGGTATTACTGTATGTGTGTGTGGGGGGCTTGCCTACATGTGTGCATATACATGTAGATCTATGTGTGGTAGGGTGGCTCTGTGTTAATAATAATAGAATGAGCATGGTATGAAATTTGGTTAGAAAACATCTTATGTTGATCGTATGATTGGAAACTACTGTATGTTTATGTCGTTTTCGCTTCATGGAGCTGGATTCGGGAGGGGGTGGGGTGAAGAAAGCTAAGGGGGGTAAGGGGGTATGGGGCATGTGACTAATAATGCCATCTCTTTGGAACACTTGATAAATACACAAATACCTCTGATTCTATGTTCATACTGATATCAGGTTTAATGAGACTTTTTACTAATATGTATACATGTATTAATTAAGGTACTAATTAATATACACATCAAACTTTTATATGATAAAACATCAATTCATAACATCACACTTCTCAAAACACCATTTTTATGCACAATAAGCCTATATGCTGCAAAATATGCAAATAAATATCTCCCCTATTATGGTTGGTAGGGAGGAAAAGTCCCTAGCAACCAATTCTTAACTTTTTCTTTGTTTTCTGCCGTAATTAGTTACTGCTCAAGTTTCAAATGTGGAAACATGTCATTTTTGTTTCAGATACACATTTCCAAGATATCTAGTACATTTGTAGGTACTTTCCAGACGGAGACCACGGAAAAACTAAGCAAGAAAACAGGCCTCGGCCCATGGTCTATAGATAATACTGAACAGCATCCATATTGAAATAAGAAACATTTCTTTTCTCTGTCAAGGATAATATTAAATATGCAAGACTATAATCATAAAATGATTTATAATTAAAGACTTCAGGTCAAAACAACCTTCAAATAATTGTTATCCAGGCTTATCTTATTTCTCCATTAATTACTGTCTCTGAAACTTGCTTAATAAATTAATGCACAAGAGAAATAACTAGAATTCACTTACAGTTTGACTGGTGACAAGAAAGATTGGAAGACAGGAGCAGCCCGTGTCCAGTACAGACAATTCTGGTGCAAGCTAGGAATACAAGAAACTGCCACGCCTAGTTTCAACAGGTGCAGCCCGATCATGCTGCCGTCGCCCGACACTGTCGGCCTAGCTGAAGCCACCAAACCCAATAGCAGGCTAGCTGCCGCGGCTGCTCTAAGACATTATAGCACTAAGAGGTCTTGCCTCTCCAGATCCTAATCTTCAAGTGCCCAATATTAATTCTAACTAAGGTTCCTCCCGTATAAGGAATTTCAATCAACGTCCAAGCTACTAAGATATTGCCTTCACCTGTTTAACAACAAAACTTTGCAAGAAAACTATCTGAATCACCCTTATATTAATAGAGATTAGAATTCGAAACTTGCAGGAAGCCCAAGACTATGCTGGACAAAAGGAAGGAAGCATATGAATAGGAATATTCTAATAAGCTAACTGCACTACATATCTTTGTACAATAGCAAAGACATCACTACGACTTATTATTTGGGTCAATGTTTGTAAACAAAGTCTGAAATAGGGATGACTTGTAACACAATCCTCCAATCAAATGACAAGGATTTACTTAGGTGTTGTATAACACACATTAATGCTTTAAAGGGAAATCCAACCCAAGTAGACAACTTCTCTAACGAAAGCAGAAAAATTAGAGAAGCGAACTGATGAAAGTTTCAATGAAATCTGACTAAATATAAGAAAGTTATGATTTTTTGAAAGTTGTAATCACTATACGTATGGGCACTTCAAATTGGCTGAAGCGGTAATGTCAATGTGATATAGTGCCGGACTACTTTCCCATCTGTTCCAACATATAAAAACATATTAAAATTTTTCAAAAATCATTGCGCAGGAGGGTCTATTCTTTTAGAAGACCTATAATAATATGCTATCTGTAATATATTTTAAGTAGTGCCCCCAAGGGAGAAGGAACTTACGAGAAAAACAGAAATTAGTGATAATTTTGTACACGGCAAGTGGGAGAGTTATCCACGTCCTACGTCACAATCCACTAACCAAACTACCAATTTAAGATTCGCAAAGACTTGGGCATAGACTTAGTGATCTCATATTTCAAACGTACCAGTGGTCCGATTCCTTTCAAACTTATGCCATTCTGTTTCTGTTATTTTTCTGCATTCATAAAAAAATCACCTTATTACGGCTTATTCCGAAAGGTCGGGTAGGGTCGCGTCGCGTTGACTTGAACACGACCATTCGTCCAAACCCCGGTTTTGCCGCAAGGGTGCGTTGGGAGTGTCGCGTCGGGTTGAATGGAACACGACCATTCGTCCAAAGCGCGCCCCCGTTTTGCCAAAAGGGTGTGTTAAAAAAAAAAAGGAGGAGAAGCAGAACTATCCGTTAATCGTACTTTTAGGTTCCTTGAACTATTTTGTTTTTATTGAAACTGTTTCACACAAAATAACTATGTGAAGTCAAACACAGAAAGACACGAACGTGGACACACACGAATGCACACGCACACAAGCCCATGCATACATACAGGTGTCGGGTAAAAATGCCAGAGGAAATAATGCCAGAGGAAAAAATGCCAGAGGGGAAAGCTAGATCAGCCCCTTGGACGATGTAAGTGTATTTCATGTGTGTGTGTAAGTTCGATTGTGTTTGTAGACTATATTATATAGCGGTCTTATCATGACGGACATGAGGAGATGGTAATGATTTCTTTAATTAAGTATTAATTATCAAATTTCCTTCCAAGGTATGCATCAGATTGCATTATTTCGAGTCCAAATTTGCAAAAGCTCCCCAATCCGTTGACCGTATACGTACCACTTTAAAATTCCTTCCGACGCGCCTGTTTACACCATTATATAATACTTATTTAGATTTTTTAAATTGTATAATTGGTAAGTTTAATGAATTTCCTGATGTGAATGCTGCCCGACCATCACTAAAATTTGACCTAACCGGGCATCATCTGGTAAGTCCGGCACAGTACATAACAATAATGTATTTCATTCATGCTTAGAGGGGGATCACCCAAACAAGGACGGAGCCCCAGGCTTCTGAGGGGGTCACCATAGAGTTGAACGATGCCCCTAGACTTCATTCATGCTCGGAAGGGGCTCCCAATGGTGAGACAGAGCCTCCGGGCTTCAGAGATACTTGGAGGGCTTTAAATAGATGGGCAAAGTACCCGGTCTTATGATATGCTGAGAGGGGTTCTCTAAAGGGCGGTGCCCTTAGACTTCATTCATGCATGGTCGGAAGAGGCTCCCAAAGAGATGGACGTACAAATGGGCAGAAAGTGCAAGATTACCCTGAATTAATCAAGCCCCCATTCCATCCCATTTATATAGGACCTGTCTTAAGCAAGCCCCCCTGGCTACGCCAATCATAAAATAATTATGGTTCGCTTTTCTCTTTTCTCTTTATAATATAGAAACGGTCGGTATTAAGCAAGCACCCCCATTCTCTTCCCCATTGGCTACGCCATTCACAAATGAGAGTTTGTTTTTCTTTTCACGTTATTAAGCAAGCACCCCTCGGACCCCCTTACCTCCCTTGGCTACGCCAATCAGAAATTGTAGTTTGTTTTTATTTTATTTTTATTAAGCAATTATATTTTTTCTCTTTAATTAATATAATAGAGCCTCATTAAATTAGCCCCTTAGTTATAGTTCTGAAAGGTTACGCCAAATTAAGCACATGGGACTGAGCTCAGCCGATCCGATCAATAAGGTCAGTTTAATACAGCATTACGGTTTACCACTTGGCAAAAAAGCTTAAAAACTTCTATATTCTGACCTCAAGTCTAAAAATGTTTATGATTGCAGAGCTTGACCTGCTTGACACATGACCATGTGCCAAATATGAAAGTGGTTGATTAAACAATAAAGAAGTAATTAGAGCCTATAATGGGCTTCTGGGCCTGGGAACGCCAAAATAGCTTGGGCTTCCCTTGGGTCTGGGCCTGGCTAAGGCCTTATTAGGATTAGGCTAAGCCTGGCTTAGCCTTGGGCTTAGGTTTAACTTTTTGTTAATGCCAAAACAAGTCGAAATACGCTTTGGGGGCCAAAAATTCTGGACGCGAGCACAAATAAGTTCTGTCCACTACATTAGTTGTAGTTCATTATTGATTTTCAACTTTAAAAAAACTCTTTTTGACGAAATAATCGACGAAAGAACATTTAACTTAACTCTCTCCATCGATCTCTCTCAGCTCGCGATCGATATCCACCATATACACACCACGTACATATATATTATATATATATATATATATATATTACGCGACGTACGTACGTAACAGGCGCGCGCGCTGTTGGAACGGGACTCTGAACGCGTACATTCTTACACACAATCACACAGACAGCGCTATACGGCTTGTAAATGTTTCATTTGTGCTCTAGCATGTCTACCTTTAGCAAATGTATTATAGATCTACACCTCTAATAATATCAGCTTATGAAATTGATGTGAACAATTATTACTTAATTAGCACTAAATTGAAATTACTCTATAACTATCAAAGATAGGCATTATCGTCTGTGAAGTCACTTTATAGAATATGGAATAGAATAGAATAGAATTTATTGACTCTCAAGTTCGATCCCCTGGTGTATGAGAGTACAACACATTTACATGTCATGATAATGATACATAATACAGAATACAAACATAGCTCAGGAGTAAACTCACAACTCCCTGCATAGCTTAATAATACAAAGAATATACAGAATACAACAAAATAACAACACAAATGTATAACGATAAATAGGAATGATCTAACCTATAGGCTATGGTAAACATAAATACAATATTACGTACAATATGGCAAGCATAGCCTACATGAAAAGTGGAAAATACCACATGAACAAAATGAATACAAACAAAAAACTACATAATTGTTCTTACTATCTAACAAATTATAAGTTTCATTTTTTTACATAGGGACTCATTTCTAAAGATTTTACGGTTGAGAAATTTATTATAGATCTACACAACTAAAAGGCTAAACATCAGCTTATGAAATTGCTGAGATCTATATTCATAGTTCTCATGTAAGAATTCCTGCGATAAAAGAAGTAAAACATGATGATTAGTGCTAATTCATAATTTTTCACAGCTCATAAGCTGATATTTAGAGGTGTAGATCTATAATACATTTGCTAAAGGTAGACATGCTAGAGCACAAATGAAACATTTGCAAGCCTATGCCATGGTTATGCAGTATGTACGCACGTTTATCTTTCGCATCCGTAAAATCTTTAGCACACGTAATAAAGCTTGTTATTGACAAGATGAGCTCTGATTGGCTGTATGCAAATGAGTTCATACTCGGGTCCGGAACTTAAGTGGAAAAATTACCCCCGTATGTGCCATTTGGTCGCGTTATCTGACCTGACGCGCCTTAACAATCCAACGTACCCTTTCGGCAAAACCGGGGCTTTGACGAATGGTCGCGTTCAAGTTAACGCGATGCGACGCTACCCGACCTTTCGGAATAAGCCACTTATTACAAGGGTTGGATTGCCCTTTAAAGCACTGCATTCAGCAATTTATTTGTCTATACGGGCTTTCTTTTAGTTCAAACAATTGGAAAGATAATTCGAATGTAATAGATAATACACATGTCATTACATGATTTTATCCTAAACATAAACAAATTAACAATGCCCATATTTGCCCTACTGATTTGCGGTCACACGCGCTCAAAATGGAATAAGAATATTTACCCCTTTTTAATTATAGTGTTTGATGGAAGAAGAATTAATTGCGTGTAACTTCATTTTCTTTCAGTTATAGTCCCATGAGTCCTGCAACAATTTTCCAGTTTAAACATCTTTAATCATATGAACCTCTAGCTCCTCATTCACCGCCCCCCCCCCCTCTCTCTCTCTCTCTGAGCTTTATCACTACATGTACCTGGAGGTATACTAATACTAGGACCGCTACAATACTTCTCATACTCGTTAGGTTCCACCCCACTCCAACCTAACCTGCAACGACGTTGCATCTTTACACCACTACATTACTTTATTACTACTCCTACTACTACTATACTACTACTGCAACCACTACTACTGCATGTCTGCAACCACTACTACTGCAACCACTACTAATACTAACACCACCATTAGTATCCCTACTACTACTCCAGCTACTATAGTAACACCACCACCATCGTCATCGTGAATGCTGCTGCTTCTACTGAGACGACGATGCGTCGATCATGTCGACTATGATACACATATTACTATAATCATACAAGCTACTCCTATACAGGCCTACTCTTTTACCCTGATCGACTTAGTATTACAGGACTATTCTATACTCTACACTAAAACAAAGGCATTAGAATCTCTTCTTCCACTATGCGTAATTCACATCACGAATACACTACACTCCCTAAATTCTTATGAAAACGTGTATATATTTCACTTGCCATAATACTAATCGCTGCGTGTTCAAGATAAAGAGATATCCAAGTGAACAAACACAAACCGACAATAAGCTGCTGTTTTCCGCTAACCATTGATTCGTGAAATGTATTTTCTTTCCTATTGGTTAGAAATTAGTCATCATTCATTTTATAAGAAGGAAACCTAAATCACGCTGTGAAAGAAAATACTTTTGAATCAATGCCAATTTAGAAAGGAAGCAAGCAGATAAAGGGTCAGTACAAAGTTTAACCTTGTAGGAGAAACATGGCTCGCCGCTCGATCCAGTCGTATTTGCTGTTGCTATCGTGTGTGTCTTTTATAATTGGTGTACACGGGCTTAATTATTGCTTTCATTCTCTCAATGCTTTTGGAGCACTGTGGGAACGTACTATTTCAGGTAAGTACATTTAAACAAGTATCGCGTAAATAGTGAGAGGACATAAATCTCACAATATGGTCAGGGGACTGCTTTTCAAAAATAACCATCTGTAGGAATTAAGCAGCAATGTGCAAAACATTTCCGGTAGGATACCGGGTCATTCTAACAAACATCCCGTCACGACAAGTCAACGGGAAATATGACCTATATTCTGGAAATTCGTGTCTTTGCAATATACATGTACATTCAAATGAGCTACATATGAATATGGAATCCAGCCTTTTAAACATGTGAATATATTCAAAATTCACAGTGATACAAATAAATGTATACACATGTCAAAAACACATTTGATGCCATCATAGCGTTTGACTTTTTGCCATTATTAACACAAAAGGCTAAAAAACAGGAATATAAACGTTACAGATCATGCAATATTACAGTGATTGAGTGCTGTATTCAGTTGCTATGCTGGGTCCTAAACCATCAACCAGCTAGTATAAATTATGATGAATTCAATACGTATATTAGGTCATTGTGCAATGTGCGCCAGTGGCGTATAGACTTTGGCGTTGGTTTCACTGATTTTATTTATTTAAAGATAAAGTTGAGTTCTGGTCATGCGATTGCATTGTGAAAGAAACGTTGTGGAATTAATCAGAAAAGGTTGATCATCTAGCATATAAGTATTGGTGTGTACTGCAGGGTTCTGGAATAATCAAAATGATAAGAAATTTGGCCCAGTCTTGGTAAAGTTACAAGCACGTCCCGATTTGTATGATGTTACATGCCATATTTAGAATATTAAGGCATTTGAGGATCCATGCTTTTCAGGGAACATTTTTTCTTTGATGTTCTTCCACACTTGCATCATTCAATTATAACGCTCACAAACTATTTTTCACCTCTTCCTAGAACTCAACCTTCTCTTTAACGAATCACTTCTTAACATTGAAATTGTCATATCGTTTGTATATTTCTATTATCACAGTGTCATTTTTCAACACCAAGTGCAGGCCAATGTTAATATGATTATATAATGTGTACCAATAAATTATTAACTGCTCTCAAACCCGTTCGAATGTAAATTCTAAGCCTATATTACAGAGCTAAAGATCAAGTTATGTTACATGTCATCATGTTGCCCGATATCTTAACCTTAAGTTTAAAGACATTCATAAGGTCATGTTTGAAAAGAGTGAGCGGCACAACAGAGTGAACCCCATCGTATGATGATGATGGTGATCTTTTATGTCCTCAAATAATTATATACACAGAAATCCAAAAACAAAGAAATATATAAGAACTAAAAAGAATAATAGCTTTATATATTGTTCACATGCAGCTCACTTATGTTGCGACGCATGCTTTTTTCATATATTTTTTTGAATTGAGTAGAATTAAATTGACAAAAATGTAATAATTCAATACTTTGAAATTCGAAAGTTAAGCCGAACGGATATAATATTGTGCAATATGCTTTTGAGAAACTTCTTACAAAAGGTTGACCTTCATACTTTTTTCTTCATGAGTCTAAAAAATTATAATGAGCATCTAATTTGCATATCAAGAATGAATTACAAAGTTGGCAATTTTTGTGTGAAATAATGCAGCTGTACTCTTCTCAATGTCTGTGTCCAATTTCGAATCGATCGGACCTTCCACAGCGGAGTTCATTAAGGAGCGTCAAAATGACACCCCCCTCCCCCTCCCGCCCCCCCCCCCATACTAAGGCATCATGTGGCTCTAGCAATTCGTATACAGGCAAACGGCAGGTATCTCTCTTGGAAGAAATCACATTTAGATGCAATTGTTTGGTATACGAAGGGGAGGGATAAGGCATGGTACGGGTGTCAGCTTTTTTAATGGCGGGGCTCACTAATGATTTTTTTTCAGAGAACAACAACGAGGCAGATAACACTACACAGTAGAAAGCAATAACTTGATCACTTTTCTACAGAGAAGTAGATGCTACAACTCTTTGTTCATGGCCTTTCACTGAGTGGTAACAATGCATTATCATGAAACTTACTAGTACGGCACAGACAGTTCCATATTGAGATGGTATATCGAGTATATTTCTTTTGATATATTGTTTATCTCTATACCTCTATTACCTCTATTTGCCCATGGAATAACATAGTTCAAATGCAAAATTATACATAGGCCCATCAATCAAAAGTATGCCATGCTATTGAATCAAAGAAAAGCAATGCATGACTTGTATGGAGAGTAACTATAACTATAATTACATTAAATCGCATTTAAAGGGCAAGTCCACTCCAAAAATAACTTACTTTCAATAGAAGCAGAAAAAAACAGATAAACCAATCAAAAATAGTTTGAGCAAAATCGGATAACTAATAAGAAAGTTATGAATTTTTAATGGCATGAACAACTTTGAACATCACAAGACAAATTGGCAACGCACTCATGAGTCTGCGACGTCATTACCTCACTATCCACTTATTGTTTTCTTTATATTGATATTATTAATTTCCAATTTTCCCCCTAGAAATCTTATTTCTCCACACCAGCATCCAAGTTTTATTGATAGTAATATGTTTTTGTGTGGACGCAATAATATAGAGTAATTATTTTTCAGTTAAATCATGGAAAATGTAAATATTGATAAACTATTTATATAAAAATCAATGATTATGAATATACAATATTCAGACAATAGTATCAATTCTTCAAAGTTCATAAAAGATTTTTTGAAATGTCATGCACGCAATATGATACAAATCTTATAACCTGGGCAAGGGCATGGGGAAATCAAGTTTTGGGGGATAAAAAGGGAAATTAATGGGATTAAAATATAGTGAGGCAATGACGTCACAAACCGCATTTGTGTAGTGATTTTCTAAGTTCCATAGTTTGTCATACTTTAAAAAAAATCATATCTTCCTTATAAGTTATCTAAGTTATCTGATTTTACTCAAATTTGTTTTGCTCTGTTTCTCTTGTTTTTCTGCATCTACTAAAAGCAAAATACTTTTGGAGTGGACTTAACCTTTAAAGGTACTATATCCCATTTGCAGGCCAAAAAATGAAAAGGTTAAATTCCAACGGCATTTGAAAGATAATACTAATTTAGAACTTCCCTATTAAAAAGGGGCTTGAAAATGTCTTTAAGTGGGAAAATAACGACTATTAGTTGTCGAATCGACTTAGGAGCTATAGAGCCAGTAAGTAATAGTCTGATTTTTCAGACCATTGTACCGAATGGTCGTACGTTTCATGCTGCGCAAAGATTCAATCAGTTTAATTTTGGCCATTACAAGAAGTGGGTTATTGATGTAGACAAATGCTCATGTACCCTTTACAGCTCATTTTATGTATGTTATTACCAAAGAAGAAAAGCCCAGTCAGTCACTAATAGTGTCTGACAGTGAAGTCTAGCAAGTAATCAGGTTTCCTTGCATAATTTGAATATTAGGACACTGCTTAAGTTTAAATTTCACAGATAGGACATACATGACATATTCATAATTCCTGCAAAGTTCTACAGAATTTGATGTTGGCTGCAAAAGGGACATAGTATCTTTAAGCAAATTAAATGGAGAAAAAAAAATCTATTTTTTTATCTAGGTACTCTGGGGATAGTATGTCTACTGCTTTCATTGGTGACGGTCCGCATTTCGACACTCCAAATAGCAGATGGACATACGGTCATCACAGCTTTACTCCACTACGTACTTATCAACTTCACCCTACTCAGAAATGAACTGCGCATGCGTGATTATCAGTCAGCTTGGAGAAATCCCCGTCAAGCACAGGAGGAACTCCTGCGGGACATCATCAAGAAGAATGGTGACACAATTTACGGGCGACAACACAAGCTTAAAGTAAGGATAGTAATTAAATGTTTTATTATCAACACTTTCCATCAATGTTAAAGGGATAGTTGAGTTTTTTTGCAGAGGGCGCTACACAAAATAATTTTTGTGGGATAATGAAAACCGAGTGTCAAATTTGAAAGAATATACAATTTAAATGAAAAATCATCTTTGTTTGATCAATTTCGGTTCAGAGATGGCTGAAATATCCATAAATATAACCATTTCTAATATTTGTGGTGCCCCACAAATATTCGGTACTTTTGAATCAGCCGTTGAAAAACAGGATAGCGCCTTATACGTTTTATTCCAGCCAATGTCAATATTGGCTTTATGTTGGCTTTTTCGTGTTGGTTAAAATACGCACAACCAGCCGGCCTATGTATTGTTATTATTAATTAATTAATTATCAACGGTCACCGTATTTTTTTGAAAATGTAGCTGAATTGTTATGATCGTATTCAATCTAAATTCACAAACTTTGGGGTCTAAACTTACCTTCATAGCAATGTTAGGTTCTAAACGGGCACTAGAAATGTCATAAATAAGAATAAGAGCAATAACCATGCGCTTTGAAGGCAATTGCGGTCTTAAACTAGAACTCAACTTTCCCTTTAAGGGACCGCGGTTTTTGTCATTGAGGTTGGGGGCATGATGCGCGTCAGCAGACCTTATTCTCTTACAGATTTCATATAAATTTCATAGAGTCAGCGAGAGGATTTGGCTAATCTTAGATGTTATTACAAAGATCTGTGGCAAAGAGTTAAAGTCCCTCTTTGTTGATTAAAGATCAATTCTTATAGTAAGCTAATGATCATCATAATCAAATTAATTATCATTTCCTTCATAAGAAATTTTAAGGAAAGGAGTGTTGTTTACCATCTATATCCACAGGACGTTAATTCTCTAAATTATCTAAGTGTTGTTTACCATCTACATCCACAGGACGTTCATTCTCAAAATGATCTAAGTGTTGTTTACCATCTATATCCACAGGACGTTCATTCTCTAAATAATCTAAGTGTTGTTTACCATCTATATCCACAGGACGTTCATTCTCTAAATGATCTAAGTGTTGTTTACCATCTATATCCACAGGACGTTCATTCTCTAAATGATCTAAGTGTTGTATACCATCTATATCCACAGGATGTTCATTCTCTAAATGATCTAAGTGTTGTTTACCATCTATATCCACAGGACGTCCATTCTCTAAATGATCTAAGTGTTGTTTACCATCTATATCCACAGGACGTTCATTCTCTAAATGACCTAAGTGAGGTATACCATCTTTATCCACAGGATGTTCATTCTCTAAATGATCTAAGTGTTGTTTACCATCTATATCCACAGGACGCTCATTCTCTAAATGATCTAAGTGTTGTTTACCATCTTTATCCACAGGACGTTCATTCTCTAAATGATCTAAGTGTTGTTTACCATGTATATCCACAGGACGTTCATTCTCAAAATGATCTAAGTGTTGTTTACCATCTATATCCACAGGACGTCCATTCTCTAAATGATCTAAGTGTTGTTTACCATCTATATCCACAGGACGTTCATTCTCTAAATGATCTAAGTGTTGTTTACCATCTATATCCACAGGACGTTCATTCTCTCAATGATCTAAGGACGATACATCCTCTGACTACATACGATCATTATCGCTCATACATCGACAGAATGGCAATTGGAGAGAATGGTGTATTAACTTCTGAGGCACCAATGCGCTTCGCTCTCACCTCCGGTACTACGGGCAAGGCTAAAATGTGGCCATATCTCAAATCATATATATCAGATTCATACAAGGTCATGTACGGTTTGGTCAGTGCTATCACATTTAAGACGTTCAAAGAGAGGAGTCTGTTGCAACAAGATATTTGGCTTTACACTGCTCCAAAACTAGGTAAGAAAGCAATCGCTTCCATTACTGACGAAAAATTAATGATTTCAATATAACAAGAAACGCATTGTGCATTATTCTGCACTGCCAATACTACAATGTGTTTTGATAGATGTGCATGTCTTTATAGTTACTGTAAACACAGAACTGAAGTCGATGGCAAACTTTGCAACTTTCCGACATTATTGCTATTACGTGAGAAAAGAAAGATGACTTAGGAAGCGAATAAATATCTAATTACGAACAAAAACTGAAAATCCAGGTTTAAAATATCCAAAGGGTTCTATGAACATGATCCTACCCAATTTTCCTCCTTTCATTTCACTGTCAAGATTTACCGAAGGGGGTATCCTAATGGGACCTGGATCTCTGATTGCTCCTTGGATGAAGAAATTCTTGGTCATTTTATCGACCCCTGGAGAAGGTTTCTTCATAAGTCGTCCCTTCGAGGCCACATATATCCATCTTCTATTTGGTCTCCGAGACCGCAACCTTGGAGGGATCATGGCCAACTTTACTTCCAATCTGATGTCTGCCATGAGACAGCTTGAACACTGCTGGCAGGATATCGTCAGAGACATTGAACACGGCACCATCTCGTATTTGAACCTCGCGTCCGACGTCCAGAAAAAGTTAGCAAAATCATTGGGGGTGGAGACCCGGAGAGGGCAGCTGAACTCAGACGAGAGTTCGAGAAGGGTTTCGATGGTATCATTCGACGGGTATGGCCACATATACATTATATCAATGCTGTAGATAGCGCAGGACTTAAGGACATACTACTCGATACATATGCAAAAGGTAAGCGTGTGCTATGTCTAATCTTTAATAAGCACTATGGTAAATGGTCAAATATCAAATAGTCTTAATATGAGTTTGTGAAAGAAACTGTCTATATTTTGGGGGAAAGTTTACTAAGAAGTACCCATGATAGTGTACTAAAAGATTTCTTAAAGAAAACAAAATCGTGCGCACACCCCACCTCATTCAGAACGGTCTCGGGCAAGTCAAAGTTATTTTGTGACGTACGTCACAGACCACATCTATGTTTTAGTACATATGATCATAGTATCAAGTTAATAGCACTATTACAGCTTTTATCAGACAAATGATGTCAATTTTTGTTCAGAACCGTGTCCTGGTGACACCAAATTACCACGTTTATTTATTACTTTATTTGTTTATCAATGGTTGAATGCAAATCTTGATTAGCAGCCAACGGCTGAATTGTTCATAGTATACACAAAATAAAATACATAGAATACAATATTGCAAATGGTAAATTTATACAAAAATCACGGTAAAAAAAATATAATCAGCGTACATAGACCGTTGTGGGTTAAATGATTTAAGAAAAGAAATAGAACTCTTAAATTACAAAACATAATTTCATGGAAAGAAGTATTAATTGCAGTTAGCTCTGTCATATGGTAATCAAAATATTGCTAAACAAATTATTGAGGGTTACGAAAGCTTGTTTCGGAATCAATAGGATAGCACAAAACGAAACCAGTTCACAACATCATTGGAAAAAATGTTTCTTTTTTATATAAAGCTAAGAGGCTTATTAGTATTTGACTACGGTCAATGCTTTCAAATGGCGTGTGTAGTACAGGTCAGGTGCCGAGTCGTCGGGCATACTTCAAACAACCCTTGTTGTCGTTGCCCTCTACTGAAGCCTCTGTTACTGAGAACGTGTTCTGGTTTCTTTCAGGTGTCACAATGTACGCACCTGGTTTAGGGGCTACAGAAGGAATGATGGGTATCAACCTATGGATTACATCAGGCAAAGACGAGTTCGTCCTTTTACCGGGGTATACAGTCTTCGAGTTCATTCCAGAGGAGAATATGTAAGTCCTGTTAGATGACTATAACGTCACTCTCTCAGTCAACCCTCTCTGTACCCCCTTCTAGCCCCTTCTCTCTCCCTCTCTCTTTCTCTCCGTTTCCCTATGCCATGGATTACACAAGGCAAGATGAGTTTGTCTTAATACCATGTATACATAATTAGTACATGTACCTTGAAAGGTGAAACTAACGGGACTTATTATGCCTTTTTATATCTTATTACTTTGTGCATAAATATACGCCTGAAAAGGTATTGCAAGAACTCTATTTTAATAAACCTAACTACCCTTACAATGCTTTGTTCCTTACAGAAGGGAACAAAAGGTTTATGGCAGGGAAAGGAAAATACAGTGAACGATAGATAGAAGATCATTTTGGGGTCACTTAAAAACAGTACTTGTTGAAAGTTTCTACAAGATAATGGCTTAACCGTCACCTCGGGAATGTTTCGTCAGGCCTCTTGGCGATACTGTGCCCGTATGTTTATGTTGTTAAAGCCAGCCTTTATTGCGTTACTCTAGACTTGACACTGTGACCATCATGGAGAGTGGAATATCTATTTATGCTTCATGAATACCTTTTGTTTGCCTCTTGAGAAGAATACTTTCACCTGTGTATCAAAGAAACGTACTGTGGGTGCATACATGAATACTGATTACATAACTTTCATGAGCACGCGAATCCAGTATCCGTCTCGATGGGTTTTACAATTTGGGAACAAATTACCTTTATCTGCCCATGCGCAGATATCAATTACGAACTGGCCTAATTCCTAACACCTTACCCCCCCCCCCATCCACCCACACACACACACCCACCTTTTGCATACGGTCGTCCTCCCTAAATAGGCACTCCACTTCTGAAAGCATACAATAACTAACCAGTCAATTACTCCTATACAGGAAAATTGCTATATTTACACAATTCGTGGTAACCCCTACGAAAGCTAGATACCTACCCCCACAGACAGGCACAAAAACACACACACACCACCACCGCCACCAACACCACCACCACCACCACCACCACCAACACCACCACCACCACCGCAACCAACACCACCAACACCAACGCCACCACCACCACCAACACCACCCCAGCAGGTACCCAGAATGTATCCGCACTATAAATGCTATACGGGGTAGAAACGTTAGTACCCAGGGGATGGGAATCAAGGGAAGAGTTCCTTCGATATTAAAAAAAAAGTTTTGCCTCCTTTTGTAATTTTAATTCTTTAAGGGAAGACGAAAATCCCGAGACCCTGTTCCTTGATGAACTGAAAATCGGTGGCGTGTATGAGATCGTCATCACTCAAATCTTCGGCTGCTATCGGTTCCGCTATGGTGACGTCATCAAGATAACTCGTTTCCACATGAATACCCCCGTGGCTGAGTTCATGTATAGGTACGACATCAAACAACCTGCTTTTCGTTATTTTTATACATTTCTCCTTACTACATAATGTAGAGAACTTTAGTGTATTGATTGTATTAAATGATCGTATATCATACCTAGTTATGGATTGTGGAAATGATTATACACAGCCACGCATTAAGAAAGTAACTAGAACATTTTCTTCGAGGGGAAGTCGTCATATTATGTCGTCACGAGATTTAAAAGGAGTCCGCGACATCCCGGTCTCACGCAGGGTTACGGTTTTCTCGACAGTTATAAAGAAAAATAATAATGTTTCTAGAATTCAATATTCCTAGGTCTGGTCAGATGTTAAATGTTGTAGCAGAGAAAGTTGATCAAAGGACAGTGCAGGAAGCCATGAGTGCTGCTGTGGACCAGTGGCCTGATGTTCAGATACGAGATTATGCCGTAGCAGAAAGCATGCTCTTAGCTGAATTAGGTGAGGAGGATGCACAAATGTACTATCTTCTAGTGCTTTCTCAGCTAATATTACTTTGTAATGTCTTCTATGACCACATTATCCTCTTGGCTGAAAGTGTTCGCGTTACCCCGGCGTTACGCCCCTCCCCTCCCCTTTTGAAGGGCAACAAAGAACTAGAGTGGTACGGTATACTTAGCCTTCCCTCCCCATCGCTATATAATATTTACTATATAATATATATGCTTTCAAGCGATACCTTGATGGCTTCCATCCGAACATTACCGACTGGAGCCCCATATGCAGTGGTTTGAAAAGGAAATTGTATCCCAATTGGTGGTGTGCCACATTTTTGTAAAGCTATGAAAAGTGAACGTTAATCCTCTGGGAAGATAGTGCTTCTTTTAACAGTGAGCTACGTAACGGCAACGACCTTTTCATAAATTAAAGGATATTTAAGTTATTGTAGATGGTGGGGTATAGAAAATACACATTTGAAATTAAATCAATGCAATAGTAACAAACGGGGAATTTTGAATTTTCAGAATTGTAACTTCTTTAAAAGTACGGTAAGGTGGTATTTCTATAAAACGGAATTGAAGGGCAGGTTCCATTGTTACAGTTACAGTAATAAAAATGGGAAAATCGTATAAAGGGCACACAAGGCAGAACAAATATCAGAATATAACCAGTTTGCAACTCAGAATGGGCACCTTTTCATTACTCGATGGACATTGTCGGTCTCCTCCCCGATTTTATACCCCCCCCCCCCACAGTTAGTTTCTCTGATAACATTCCTCGTAAATTTATTCTCTTTTGCAATAATTTCCATTTTATTTTTTATCTCTATCTCTCTCTCTCCTTTTATCTTAGCCAACCGTGATAAGACTGTGTGTCCGTATTACATCGTGTTCATTGAGTTGGACCAAGATCCAGACTCTGGTGATATAGATCAGGACCGGTACTGCTTGGTAGGCTGATTAAAAATCAATAGTACCGCTCTCCCTCCCCATCCAAAAAAAAAAGAACTACAAATGATTATACCACATAGACGGGGGCATGAACATCAAGAATTTAGATTTTAAGAAAAATGAAGAAAATTTATGTCATCGAGTTCTCAAATGGATGTATCACGATCATTGCTTTATCATTATCGTTTTTGTACCATAAAGATTCATTGAATTCTGACATAGATTCATTTACATATTTCGAAAAGGAATACAAGACCGTTAATCATTATCACATACATATCTTGAATCTTTTGTTGAGATTAGGCTATGCAGTTTGAACTATTTGACCGATTTTCTTCAAAAATTCGGTTTATAACCCCACGTGAGGACTATACAAATCAAGCTGCGTTTGGGCGTTTTTTTCTTTTCTTTTGGGTATGCGACATTGGGTTTTCTGGGGGAAGAGCAAGTGCCTCTTTGTCATTTCCTGCATCCATTAATAATTGCTCAAGATATTATTCTACTCGTTTTGTTGTTTTTCTTCTTTTTCCCGTATAATTGAACCATGTACTAATTTCACTTTTGCTCTCCTCTTGTAGATTGACAGTGAACTGCAGCGGTTGTCTTTCACCTACAAGTCGTATCGCGAGAAAGGCTGCATAGCAACCCCCAGCGTTCACATTGTGAAACCCGGTACATTTAGCCTGTTACATGACTTTATCCTAACGAACACGACCACTACAGCCAACCAGTACAAGGTTCCAAGAAAACTACGTACACCACAGATGCTAAGGCTTATGCTTGATAACTCCGCCATTAGATCAAATACATTCGGGAGGATGGCCGAGCTATAAAGGTCGACTGAAAGTGCACCTTATGTAGACCGCCTACCTTCACTATTACACGAACATCATTGTGTTTCAAATAATCCACCATAAACTTTCTAGCAAAGGATAGCTGGAGTATCTGTGACACACTGTCTTACAACTTGTGTATTCATGAAAGGTCTACAAAATTATTTTATCTGAGGCAAATGTTGTTCTTTACACACATATTGTCTTCATGTTATTACCTTAAAGGGCAATCCAATTGCCTTGTAATAAGTTGATTTGTATGAAACCAGATAAATAACAGAATGGCAAAAGTTTGAAATGAATCGGACCAATAGTAAGGAAGTTATGAATGTTTGAAATATGAGATCACTAAGTCTATGCGAATCTCAAATTGGTAGTTCGGTCAGTGGATTGTGACGTAGGACGTGGATAACTCTCCCATTTGCCGTGTACAAAAATATTATTAAGTTCTGTTTTTCTCGTAAGTTCCTTCTCCCTTGGGGCACTACTCTAAAAAGAATAGACCCTTTTCAGCAATGAATTTTTGAAAAATTTAAATTTTAGTAGTTTTATATGTTGGAACAGATGGGAAAGTACATCACATTGACATTACCGCTTCAGCCAATTTGAAGTGCCCATACTTATAGTGATTACAATATTTTAAAAATCATAACTTTCTTATACTTAGTCCGATTTAATTGAAACTTTCATCAGTTTTCTTCTCTGAATTTTCTGCTTGCTTTTAGAGTAGTTGTCTTTTTGGGGTTGGATTTCCCTTTAATGAACACGTAGTGTAGGCGGAACGTCCAATGAGATCTACTGCACATGAGGCCAATGTTTGTCTGATGAACGATCAGAAAGTTGTCAGAAAGGCTTTCGTATGGGATGTCACAAGAACCTCATGCTGGTCGCGTGGGTTGTAGCCTATTGTATAGTATTTTTTTACTGGGGATATCATTTAGCTTTGTACATATATTTTGCTACAATATTTCAGCAGGTATTCTGCACATTCCACTTTTCTATGACGTGGGGTCATACGAAACAGTATTTGAGGGTTTAAAAAGACATATGCTATCTTGAAAAGCAATGTCAGAAATTTTTTGGATACTACAAAATTTAAGACAGTTTAATAACAGAGTTAACACCTATTTGCAGACACACATGAGAGCAATACAAATATTAGCATATGCAAATGCTCTGGGTAGTTGTGTTGGCATAGTTATATTTTACAAAATGTACATAAATTAGAATCGGCCATGCCCAAAGTATTCGGTGAAAAATCTTGAATTGAAAATAACAAAAGGCAGCAAAAGGAATAGTAAAAAAAAAATCCAGTCTTGACCAGATTCAGTTAAAATTGTGGCCCATTTCATTTCCCAAGTCGGAACTTTAAAGATACTTTGTCCCTTTTGCAGCCAACATCAAATTCTGTAGAACTTTGCAGGAATTATGAATATGTCATGTATGTCCTATCTGTGAAATTTAAACGTTAGCAGTGTCCTAATATTCAAATTATGCAAGGAAACCCGTTAACTTGCTAGACTTCACTGTGAGACACTATTGAGTGACTGACTGGCCTTTCTTCATCTTTGGTAATACAGTAACATACATAAAATGAGCTGTAAAGGGTACATGAGCATTTGTCTACATCAATAACCCACTTCTTGTAATGGCCAAAATTAAACTTATTGAATCTTTGCGCAGCATAAAACGTACGACCATTCGGTACAATGGTCTGAAAAATCAGACTATTGCCTCGTTGACACTTGCACGCATTTTGGTCCCGCACTGCCCCGCTCTAGAGCGTGCCAATGCGTGCCAATTAGTGGCACGCAGTCGCACGCAGGGTCACGTCTAATTTACGAATAGTTCACGCAATGCGTAACCACCAGGACATGCATTCGTAGACTATGCGCATGGCATGCGAAAACTGCGCGGGAAGTATGCGCAGCCAATGCGCAAATTGTGAGTAAATTAGTCGTTAACTAGTCGTGAACATACGTGCCAATAGGCCAACGGACACGCATCGGCGCGCATCGGCGCGCACTGGCACGACTAGGTAGCGCATAGGGTGCGCATAGTTCACGAAGTGTTCACGAACGTTGCCAAACAAAATTGTCGTGCCAAAATTTTGAACATTTTGAAAATTCTGTCACGCATTTCACGCACGGCCCGCATCCGCCCGCATCCTCCCGCACGCTACCACGAATACTTCCCGCATTGGCACGCAAGAGTATGTGTCTATGCGCAAACTATGCGCAAACCAAAATGCGGGCAAGTGTCAACGGGGCATATTACTTACTGGCTCTATAGCTCCTAAGTTGATTCGACAACTAATAGTCGTTATTTTCCAACTTAAAAACATTTTCAAGCCCCCTTTATTTTAGGGAAGTTCTAAATTGGTATTGTCTTTCAAATGCCGTTGGAATTTAACCTTTTCATTTTTGGCCTGCAAATGGGACATAGTACCTTTAAGAATATTTTCAACAGAAATTTGATGAACATATTTCCATACTAAAAAAGAAAATTTATTTACGTTATACAGCAATTCTTCCTGAGGTATCTTGCTTCAGCTTTAGGTTGGTATTGTCGAATGCAATGATTACATTTTATTTGGAACTGAATAAATTAGTGAATAGAACTCAAGAAAATTACATTGAATTTTGTATTTCTTCAGAGATGTCATATAAAATTAATCTGCTCATCTAACAAGTACTTGGCATGAGTGAATTCATCAACTATCTAATGAAACCGCTCCATTTCATTTGATCATGAGTGAATCCATTATCTATCCAATAACAACCGTTCCATTTCATTTGATCATGAGTGAATCCATTATCTATCCAATAAAACCGTTCCATTTTATTTGATCATGAGTGAATCCATTATCTATCCAATAAAACCGTTCCATTTCATTTGATCATGAGTGAATCCATTATCTATCCAATAAAACCGTTCAATTTTATTTGATCATGAGTAAATCCATTATCTATCCAATACAACCGTTCCATTTTATTTGATCATGAGTGAATCCATTATCTATCCAATACAACCATTCCATTTTATTTGATCATGAGTGAATCCATTATCTATCCAATAAAACCGTTCCATTTTATTTGATCATGAGTGAATCCATTATCTATCCAATAAAAACCGTTCCATTTCATTTGATCATGAGTGAATCCATTATCTATCCAATAAAACCGTTCCATTTTATTTGATCATGAGTAAATCCATTATCTATCCAATAAAACCGTTCCATTTTATTTGATCATGAGTGAATCCATTATCTATCCAATAAAAACCGTTCCATTTCATTTGATCATGAGTGAATCCATTATCTATCCAATAAAACCGTTCCATATTATTCGATCATGAGTGAATCCATTATCTATCCAATAAAAACCGTTCCATTTTATTTGATCATGAGTGAATCCATTATCTATCCAATACAACCGCTCCATTTTATTTGATCATGAGTAAATCCATTATCTATCTAATGCAACCGTTCCATGTTATTTGATCATGAGTGAATCCATTATCTATCCAATAAAACCGTTCCATTTTATTTGATCGTGAGTGAATCCATTATCTATCCAATACAACCGCTCCATTTTATTTGATCATGAGTAAATCCATTATCTATCTAATGCAACCGTTCCATTTCATTTGATCATGAGTGAATCCATTATCTATCCAATGCAACCGTTCCATTTTATTTGATCATGAGTGAATCCATTATTTACCACAATAAATCATATGTATCTACCTATTATTGCTTAGTCCTCCAGACAAAGCAGTCATCGAAAATAAAAAGTCACAGTTGTGCATACCCCACCCCGATATACCCTTCAGTCACGCGCACTCTACGTCCACATACAAACTTCCTCTCTCTTTTTCGCAGTCATTCGTTAAGGAGTACAGATAAGTCTCTAGCGCTAAATTTGGAGTTTTTTGCTCCTCGCAGCGTTTTGGAGTGCTTTCTTTCTGTCATTTCCAGTTCCAATTTGTTTTTATACATTTTGGTTCGGTTTTTTAACCCTAAGTCACTTTATTTTGGCAGTAATTAGTGTTCACTTTTGCCGACCGAACTTCCCTTTTTGAGTTCAGTCCCGGACACAGTAATTTGTGTACCGGGGCTTTTTCACTAGTGTTTTTGTTAAGGGATTTCTTTGTGCATACCTCTAGTGTAGTTTACGGTGCGGCTCTATGGTTGAGCGCGCTGTGTGTTAATTTCTATTGTTGACGCTAAGATAAGCGTTTTCCTTTCTTAGCCCTTTGTTTGACGCTTAGATAAGCGTTCTTCGTTCGTAGCTCTTTTGTTTAGCTACGCTAGGACTGTTTGTTTTAGCTTTGTTTAAGAGTTTAATTAAACTGTTTTGAAGCGACGCTGTTTGTTGCGTATTTTAGTCGACGCTTGTTTAGTTCGTCGATTGTTTGGTTTTAGTAACTGTTGCTTTTCTTTTGTTGTTGTTATCGCTTTCCTTGGAAAGTTTGTTTTGTCTTATCCACAGGTTTCTAATGGACAATTAAGGAGTCTGGATTTGGAGTGGATTCACTCCCCCCCAGTTTCGGTTGTCGGTACCGCCTCACTAGCGAGTGAGTTTGGTGCGGCAGGTAGGGGTAAGGCACCAGTACAGGCTCGGGGCAGGTTACTCCACGCACTGGGTATTTTTGCCGAGTGTGTCGGGAGTTTTGCCCTGTAGTAAGTTACCGACGGATACCGCGTCCGGGCCAGCCAGCGGGCTGTGCTCCGGCGCCTGTATGTCGAGGTCTATAAATTCAGCTCAGCTAGAATATAGAGACTCCTACTGGTGGCTTTCCCCCTCGTGGGTCTGTCCGTCCGGTAGAGGCCCCGGGCTTCACGGCCCGGGGCTCTGTTGCGAGGCAACAGCCGTGCAAAGCACGAGCCATGCATTCAAGCATGAAGGAGACCCGGTTTACGCACCCGATTCATTTCGGCAGTATTCCTGCGTCCACATTTGGGGTGCCTGATAATAATCACGCCAGTGGAACGCCAAGGTCTCGAGCTCGCTGAGGCTTCTCACGAAGCACTGAAGCGAACAGGCCCCGGTCACTCCTCGCTTTGAAGCGAGCAGGCCCTGGTCACACCTCGCTGGTGTTTCTCACGAAACTTTGCAGCGAGCAGGCCTCGGTCTCACTCTCCGTAGTGGTTTCGCTGTAGCTTCTCAGGGAGCATTTCAGCGTGAGAGCCCGGTCACACTGACCGTGCAGATCTCGCTCACGTTTCTTTAGAATCAGTGAGGCGAGACGGCCTGAGTTTATCTGGCATTGGTGCTAAGCGGAAGAGAGCTAGCAGGGCCAAGAAGCCTCCTTCCTCCCCGTTGCGACGGGGAAGAAACGGAAGAGTGTGAGCGTCCTTGCCTCGGCTGGATCGCAAACAAAGAAGACAAAGAAGACAAAGGAATCGACGCCTGTGTCTTCCTTTTCGAGTTCTGCGCAGGCAGAGCTCAGAGTTCTCATGGAACAAATGTTCAATCAGCTGAGCTCCTCAGCTGTGTCGACAGGTGCACATACTTTGGCGTCAATTTCGTCACCTGGTATGTCAGCGGGTTCGGTACATACCGTCCCCCGTGCCCCGGCTAGTGTGGTCGCGGAGCCCGCCTCTTTGTCTTCTGATTCGGATTCTTGTTCTGAATTTTCGGCTGCCGCTGTTTTGGCGTCAGAATCGTTACCTCGTATTGTCGTCTCTCGACAGGATTTTGTCTCCCCGGCGCCTGCTGCTCTCGGCGCTCCGCCGGGCGAGGAGTCATTGGCCTCGGTGGGGGTTTTACCTCACCCGTATGATTCGGTCACTATGGATCGTCAGTGTGACTGGGATTCTGTCTCCATTGTCTCGGAGGATTCGCAGCTGGACTCAGCACCGGGACAATTTTCGAGTTTGGGCTCCGATGCGAGGGCTTTGTTAGAAAAGTATCTGCCTGATACTTTTTCTCGTCCCAGCACTGGGGCTGGTGTTCCGTCTTCGCTGTTTAAACAGCGTTCATCTCAGGATTCTATTCCCTGCCTGAGAATTCAAGACTGAATTTGATAGGATTGCAGCTGACCCTATCGGGGTTTCTCGGGATGTGAGATCTCAAAGCTCTGCTTTTTCCTTCATTGCGGAGGTTACTCGCAACTTTTTGTTGCGAAGAAACTTTCACCTGATCTTGTTAATGTTGCGCTTCATTTGGGAGTTAATCTCAAGAAGAAGTCGTACAAGGATCGAGATAAGCCCCTGGAGGCTATTTCATCTTTGACGGGGATTTCCCTTCGGCTCTCTGCCTATATGGGTTCTCTGGTCAGTCTCTTGGCAAGAGCTGACGAATTAAATTTCGGCGGATGGTTTGTTAGTACTTCAGAATATCCTTTTGTTACTGTCGGGCCTCTTGTGGTCGTCAATTTCTTGCACTTCTATCGCGGTGACCTCTCAGCGCCGTCAGCTGGCGCTGTCGGAGCTGGGGTGTTGGAGCGGGATATTCCTTCTTTGTGTGAAGGCATTCCTTCGTCGGAACAGTTCCTTTGTGGTGGTCAGTTCACAGCTATGCTGCAGAAGGAGATTGATAGGCGTAAACAGGCCGCTGATTTGGCGCGGCATTTCCGCTCGTAACCTTTAACCAGGGGTCGTTCAAGACCTCCGTCTAGGTCGACTGGCGTGGGTTCACGTCATTTTACTCCTTCTCAGGCTCCTCTTCGGCCTCCCTTTGCCCCCCAGGCCCGTTCGGGCCGTGGCAGGGGTTCGTCTAGAGGTTGGAGTGGTCGAAGTCTTCGGCCAAGTCCTTCCCTCCATCCAAGCGGCACTTTTGAAGGTTCGCCCGAGCGCTTGTAGACCGGGTCGGCGGACGACTCCGGAGTTCCTTCCCTCTTGGGAAGCTATCACGAAGACACTTTCGTGCTCTCAGTCGTGCGAGAGGGCTTCTACATAGAGCTGGTAGAGCCCCTTCGAGAAGGCGCCATTCGAGTTCGTCCGCCTCCGTTGTCCGCCCCTTTCCAGCAACACATCTCGAATGAGATTCTCATGTTGCTGGAGAAGGACCTTAGAGAGAGTCGGACCACCCTGGTCTGAGTCTCTCTCCGGTTTTGTCATCCCCAAGCGCTCGGGAAGTTGAGGATGATCCTCAACATGAAAAGGATCAACCTGCACATAGCTCCCATGCATTTTCGCATGGAACATCTGGCTACTATCCTCCCTTCATTAGGTCCGGAGGATTTAGCGGTTTCCTTGGACCTCAAGGATGCCTACTTCCATATTCCCATCCATCCACTTTCAAGGGATCTTCTGGGGTTTGCCTTTCGAGGAGAGACCTACAGATTCAAGGCCATCCCTTTCGGCCTGAGGCCAGCACCTCAGGTTTTTACCCGAGTGGTTTCGGCCCTCACGGCCTTTCTTCGAATGCAAGGGCTCAGGCTGTTTGCTTATTTGGACGATTGACTCCTGGTGGCAAGTTCAGAGTCTCGCCTTCGGGAGCAGTTGAGTCTTCTACTGCAGGTCACACAGGGACTAGGGTTCCTGGTGAACTGGGACAAATCCGAGTTGGTTCCCGCCCGCAGGTTGGTTTGCCTGGGTGCGGAGTTGGATTTGCCGGCTCAGTTGGCCCGTCCCAGTGGGGACAGAGTTCGGTCCAGCAGTGGCTCCAGTGGCTGGGTTTTTTGGCCAGCCTGGTCGATGTTTTCAGGATGCTCGGCTTCTCATGAGCCCCTTTCAAAGGCATCTTCTGAGGTTCTACAGACCTAGTGTAGATTCCCTTTCAGTCAGGATTCCTTTACCAAAGGAGATCAAGCTTCTGTTGGCTCCTTGGTTGGACGGCGCTTTCTTGACTCGGGGCAAGCCCTTTCGCGTGCCCCTGCCTTCGATCTCTCTGTCGACGGACGCCTCCCACCTGGGGTGGGGGGGTCACTGTTTGGGCAACATGGTGTCGGGGACTTGGGATTTTCCGTCCTTCCGCACATCAATGTTTTGGAAATGATGGCGGCGTTCGCTTCGCTTCACCATTTCAGACAGTTGTTGTTTGGTCGCACGGTTCTACTGCTCACGGACAATACAACTGTGGCCTCCTACATAAATTGGCAGGGCGGCACGAGGTCGTCCAGCCTGGACGACTTAGCTGCTCGTCTGTGGCGGTGGTGTCGATCGGTGGAGATCACGCCTGTAGCATCCTTTATTCCTGGCCAGGACAATCTGGTAGCAGATTTCCTGTCCAGAGGAGGTGCCTCCCTTGGAGTGGGCCCTCCATTGGCAAGTGTTCGACCTTCTCCTCTCGGTCTGGTCTCCTTTGGAGATCGACCTGTTCGCATCCCGTTCAATCATCGGCTTCCGATGTATTGTTCTCGTCGAGACCCGGAGGCCTGGGCGCTGGACGCCTTCGTTCCATTGGGGGTCTCTCCGGGGTTATGCGTTTCCCCCATTCGGTTTGATTCCTCAGGTCTTGAGGAAAATCAGATCGGACAGGGCTTGGGTTCTATTGATCGCCCCTCGTTGGCCGAGGAGGTCGTGGTTTCGGACCTCCTGGATTTGTTAGCGGGTCAACCGCTTTGTCTTCCGCTGAAGGAGGACTTGGTGGCTCAGCCTCTCTCAGGGATACTTCATCCGCGGCCAGCGGTCCTCCATTTGACCGCTTGGCCGTTATCGGGAGGTTGCAAGAGCTGAGGGCCTCTCGAAAGGGCCTCTCAGTTTTTGACCAGGAGCCGCCGAGTTTCGACGAGAGTGTTGTATAACTCTCGGTTAGAGGCCTTCCACCAGTGGTGTGAGGGGCTTGACGTGGTACCCAGGATGGCGTCTATTGGTGTCATAGCCGATTTTCTTATCTCTTTATTTGACAAGGGTAGATCTCTGTCCACGTTGCGTGGGTATCGTTCGGCCATCGCTGCTATCCATGCAGGTTTCCCAGATGGCTCGAGTGTGTCTAACTCCCCTCGACTGGCAATTTTGTTGCGGTCCTTCTTTCTGGAGAGACCGCCCCAACAGAAGCTGGCTCCTCCCTGGAGTCTGCCCAAGGTTTTGGAGGCTTTATCTAAGCCTCCTTTTGAACCCTTGCCAAGGCTTCTCTGCTCTGCCTCACAATCAAGACTTTGTTTTTAATTGCGATTGCGTCCGGGCAGAGGAGAGGCACGCTTCACGCCCTTTGCGTTTCTCCGGGCCACATTCGCTGGGAGAGGAAGGGTGTGAGACTTATTCCCAAGCCTTCTTTCCTAGCAAAGAATCAAACTGTCTCATCGGGTCCAGTGGAGATTTTCCTTTGTCCTTTGTCCAGTGTCTCCTCAGTCGAGGAAGACAAAGTCTGGTGTCCGGTTAGGGCTCTGAAGTGGTATTTGGACAAGACTAAAGGTGTTCGGAGGAATGAGCAGTTATTCCTGATTACGCGGGAACCCTTCTCTCCTGCATCTAAGGAGTCCATCTCTAGATGGATCATTGAGGCGGTTCAGGCCGCAGGTCCTGAGGCTCTCTCGGAAGGTGTGCCTCCTCGGGCGCATGACACCAGGGGTATTAGTACCTCCTGGGCTTTGTTTCATGGTGTCGCCCTTCATGACATTATGAAGGCTGCCTTTTGGTTGTCGCCAAATACCTTTATTTCATGTTATCTCAAAGATATTCTGGCAAGTGAGGAACGTTTCGCTTCTACCTCCTTGCTGGCGGCTTCTTCTTCGTTAGTTCCCCGTTAACCCTTTTGTTTGGGACATGCCTCCCGCTTTCATCTGTGTTGGTCTAAGCAATAATAGGTAGATACATATGATTTATTGTGGTAAATTAGTTAAATCATAACTGATTTTATTATTTACTATATAAATCTGTGTATCTACCTATGTCCCTCCCTCCGGCCCCTCTCCTTGTTTACAACATGTCCCTGGTCTGTCTCTGGGACTGCGTGAGAGAGGAAGTTTGTATGTGGACGTAGAGTGCGCGTGACTGAAGGGTATATCGGGGTGGGGTATGCACAACTGTGACTTTTTATTTTCGATGACTGCTTTGTCTGGAGGACTAAGCAATAATAGGTAGATACATAGATTTATATAGTAAATAATAAAATCAGTTATGATTTAACTAATCTATCCAATACAACCGCTCCATTTTATTTGATCATGAGTGAATCCATTATCTATCCAATACAACCGTTCCATTTTATTTGATCATGAGTGAATCCATTATCTATCCAATAAAAACCGTTCCATTTTATTAGATCATGAGTGAATCCATTATCTATCCAATGCAACCGTTCCATTTTATTTGATCATGAGTGAATCCATTATCTATCCAATACAACCGTTCCATTTTATTTGATCATGAGTGAATCCATTATCTATCCAATAAAAACCGTTCCATTTTATTTGATCATGAGTAAATCCATTATCTATCCAATACAACCGTTCCATTTTATTTGATCATGAATGAATCCATTATCTATCCAATAAAAACCGTTCCATTTTATTTGATCATGAGTAAATCCATTATATATCCAATAAAACCTCTGAGCAAGTAAAATTATCATTATTTATTTGGAGGTCATTGAACTTTATATTGCAAGATCAAATCAAATTCCCCTAGGATATTTCATGTAGTATTTATAGTATTTACCTTTATTTTCCACATTAATCAACCAATTTACACATGCAATTTTCAAACAGGTAATAACAAAAAGATGTAACATTTTAACCCTCCTTGACTTTAATCCCCTTTGATTGTGTGACGGCTGATCTTATCTAGTTTTTAATTGATTTTATTTACCAACAGCAATACAGTAATACATTTCATACAATGTGTTTACATATACAAGAAGATAAACTATTGGTAAGTAAAATGGGCCAGATAATAGCACGTATGCTAGTCGAGCCTAACCCATGAAACAGCTAAACAAAGTATTTTGGTACAAATCAGTTTAGAAAACGTAACAAAACAAGAATAATGAATTTACTATTACACTCGATACTTTAAAAATGACGAATACTCAACAATGTCTTACAATATACAAACTAAAAATGTAAAATACAGCTTTTGTACATAATTATGCAGACTATTTAATTTGGTAATTAATTCATGATTTGTTCAACAAATGACTAGTAACAGAATTCCGAAACCTATTTCTAGACCTTGTTAATCTGACATTAATAGATAATCTATTTCAAATGCACTGCCCACAGAAGACAATGAAAATTGACCTTGTGTCGACGTAATTGTTCACCTTCTTTTTGTCTTGTGGAATAGCTATGCTCCATAATATCACAGTACTCTATTAAAATATGAAGCAAATTGTCATTGACTAGATCAAACATGAAAGTAGATTTTGATAAATCATGTAAATTATACACATGTAGGATCGCAATCTTTTAAATAATGGAGCTGGCTTTCAAATCCATATATAGAAGAGAGTACATTCAAAAGATGAATTTCTTGCAAAAGACCTTAAAAGACTAGCCGTCTATGATGCCCTTTCTCTTATTTGCCTTTCCACGTCCTCCAGTCTTGTGGATAAAGGCAAATTCATGCTAGCCTAACTTTAGTATCCTTACAATGAATAAACACTAATAGATCTAACTGCTTTTTTAGGAATGTAAATTAAAACGTATGTTTGTCAAGTACAATTGTTAATATATTCTAGAAAAGAGATGATGAACTGAGCTGATCGTTGTGTGTTTTCTTTTTTCTTGTTATCTTGCACAAAATGACGTAATTGTCAATTGCATCCAATTATAAATTGGATACAATAAATAGTACTTGTAAACAGAATACACAGAAATAGAATTGAGAGTCGAAAACGAATGAAAAATATTGGAGAAGCTCCATTCGTCATACAAACAAATGGTTACACTAGGCTAATGGATATTGAACTAATTGATAATTAGACTACATGGACATTAGACCAACGAGGTATGTTGTTACACCAGCTGAATAGACAAACAGTGTACAGAGAAATGAAATTCGACAAGGTGGACTGTAGATCAATTGGTATTGGACCAAATGACGTATAGACGTGTAGTGCGGTCATCACTCACTATCCCTAGGTACAGCTCGAAGTGTGATGCCATTTGGAGGTTGCAAAAACCCCAGCTTACCAAGCTCTGGTGGGATCTAGGAAAGTGATTGGAATATTGACATTACATTACATTACAATGGATTCCATCTTCTCAAGTGTTTCGATTGATATGTATCAATGCATATTTGAATCAAATGTGAGTATATTCTCTTATGTTCTATGTCACAGTAGTATAAACGCAATATTATAGAAACATGGTTCATCATTGTCTGATTTTTTTTTTTTTTGTATATATAATTATGCAACTGCGAACAATAGCCCGTTCAGGCATACATAGATAATTGTTGACAGCTGGTCACACCAGCAGTCCCTGTGAATGTGAATGTGATATTTTAACACTTTGTGAACACTAACACAGGGTTTAGGAAAACAATATAAACTATTTCTACATTTGTTAGGTGTAAATCATTGTCTAACTTTACAGTCTGTGACTCTAAACAGGTTTTTCCACGTGGTCAATACTGCGGTCTTCCTAATTCTCGTTGTAATCACACTATCGTTTTTACATTGTTTTCTATATAGCCCTAATGCAAACAATTCATCCATAGGATATATATCCATATATATAGGAAATTGAAATTCCTTCCATGCTCATAACTCCGTGTCATCTTCACGGCTGATGAGAACTTTTAAACAAATCTTGTAAATATATACACAGAACAACCTTGCTTATAAATTGTGTCGGCCTACATCAACATTATATTTTAGAATATTACTTATTCCATGAACGACCCCATGAAAGACTGTACCTTTCTAAGGAAAATGCATTAATGGACTATACCATACGATGAATTAGGTAGAGTTCTGGTACCATAATATCGATTGTTTACGTTATTATGCTGAAGATTAAGAAATAAATCGTAGTCTTTTCAAGGGCACAAAGTGTATTGTCACCTGCAGCCAGTGGCGGATCCAGGGGGGGGGGCGGGGCCCCTCCCCTAGAAAAAAACAGGTAAAAACACCCTTCTTTTGAAAAAAATAAGATGGGCCCCCTCCCCTGGCGCCCAAGGGGTGTCGGTGGAAGAAAAAATAACCCTTCCCGTAGTGAAAATTTTTTTCGGGTGCCAAAACAAAAATGGGTGCTCACTACCTCCCCCCCCATCCCCCAATTGAGCGACAAATCGGCCGGCACGATTTTCGATTTTTCGCACGAAGTGGGCCCCTTTTTAGGCCCCCTCCCTTCCCGCCGGCTGGATCCGCCCCTGCCTGCAGCACTATTATTTTGAGGTTAAAACACGATGTCATTATGCATACTAGGACGAGTACGAACAAGAGCGAATCTTATATTGACGTTTTTGAAAAGATTTAACTAACTGTGCATGAAAGCAAAAACATGGATAATTAAAATGCTAGAAGGGGAATAATCATAAAAAGGTATACCTCAGTCTTAGGACATGTCTCGAAGCGGAACTTTTGAAGGACTCTGATCAAAGCCATCTTAGCCTCCATGAGAGCGAATCTCATCCCAATGCAGTTACGTGGACCAGTTCCAAATGGTATCCATGCCAACGGATGACGCTTCTCACCATTTTCAGGACTGAATCTGGCTCCAAATCAGAACAGATATAGTAAAACATAAGCTGCGTTACTGTACGTACAGGGTCACATTTTGTAACAAAATAAAAACACTACCAGCACATGTATGTGATTACACTGTTTTCTATATATACTTGTCAGAGAAATTTTATAAGACCCCCCAAATTCGATGGCACCACACACACTCAAATATCACATTTTGCTAGTTAGTTTGTTTGTTTATATGTTTTGGCTTGCTTATTTGCTTGCTTGTCGGGGAATATGGTCCAAAGACACCAAAGCATGTGAAGAATTCTTATGATTCAGTTCGCTACCAGTTAAAGACGACAAATTCCTGGGCGATCGAGGACCGCTCTGTTTGTTACCAGCACTGCGTTGTCGTGCAGAGGCAAATACATGTAGAACGGGACGGCTTATAACATTGTAGTGAAAAGCTCAAAATATGTCTAGATCAAAGCAAGGAATATCCCTATGAGATATAAAAGTAGATTAGACTACCTTTCAGGATCAAACTTCTCCGGCTCAGGCCACACGTTTGGATTATGATGAATACCGTAGATGTTAATAAAGATATTCATACCTCCTGGTATGGTAATGTTCTTGTATTGGTAGGTCTGTTTGCACACACGGTCAGCCCTAATGAAAAAAATTAACAGTTAGGGAGTTGCATGTATCAAACAAAATATTAAGTAAATGTCAAATACTGCCTGTTCTTAGTCACTAGAAAAGTATTATAACACGAAGGAGATAAAATCACTAAGAAATATTGAAATGTAGCAGAAAAGAAACAGGACTATCGTTCATGTGGCTAATAAGCTATTTGTTGTTTTGAATGAAAGACAAATTAGATCGCCAAGAAGATAATAATTTAGTTTCTCAAGGACCTAATAGGAATATTGGAAATATATTTATCTTCATGTATGCGATATATCATTTAGAAAAAGTATCTCTAAACACTGAACAAAACCCTGGGTAAACCCTATTATAACCAACACTGGATCTACCACTAACCTTAAACTTAAACGAACCAACGAACCTGTCCCCGGGGCTTAACGTAACCAACACTGAACCTACCACTAACCTTAAACTTAAACCAAACACCGAACCTGTCCCCGGGGCTTAACGTAACCAACACCGAACCTACCACTAACCTTAAACTTAAACTTAAACTGTCGTGGTCGAGTGGTTACGTCGCCGGACTGTCGATCACAAGGTCCGCGGTTCGAGTCCCGCTGCGGCACTAATGTCCTTTGGCAAGACATTGATCTACATTTGCCACACTCAACCCAGGTGATGTAAATGGGTACCTGGCAGGAATTAATTCCTTGAAATGCTAGAGCGCCGTACTGGCAGCCGTGCTAAAGCCGGGGTAATAATTGCGGAGCGCCAAGAGTGTCAAATCTGACAGACATGAGCGCTATACAAGAACCCACTATTATTATTATCATTATTAAACCAAACACCGAACCTGTCCCCGAGGCTTAACGTAACCAACACTGAACCTACCACTAATCTTAAACTTAAACTTAAACCAAACACAGAACCTGTCCCGGGGCTTAACGTAACTAACACTGAAACTACCACTAACCTTAAACTTAAACCAAACACCAAACCTGTTCCCGGGGCTTAATGTAACCAACACTGATCTACCACTAACCTTAAACTTAAACCAAACACCAAACCTGTCCCCGAGGCTTAATGTACAGGTAACCAACACTGAATAACCCTAACTCTAACACAAATACTGAACCTACCACTATCCCTGACCCTAACACAAATACTGAACCTACCACTAACCCTGACTAATCCTGCACTGAATCAAATCACTTGATTATAATGGTTAATATCCATGAATATACAGATAAAATAGGCCACTAGAATAAAGAGTAGACAAGTTTAGCTGTAACAAGTATAGAAGAAATGCTTACAGGGTAGCGGATGGATAGATGCGTAGGCTTTCACAAAGAACCTGTTCAAGATAAGGCATCTTAGAAATAGATGTGTAGCTAACTGTGTCCCTGGTAGGTACAGTATCATCAATCTCTCGAAGCAGTTTCTCTTGGACGTCAGGATTCATGGCCAATAGATAAGAACATAGGCTAAGAAGAGTGTTCGTTGTTTCATACCCAGCCAGGAAAAATAACAAGCCCTAGAATTAAAAAAAAACAGAAGCAAAGATTTTGATAGCACAGTACGAGGAGATGGCATTATTAAGAGTTTTATTGTTTTTACCATACATATCATGTTACTCTTATTATATGTTTTCTTTCTTTACAAAGCTTTACTGGACATGTATCGATAGATAATTATAGCAAACCGCAGCGTCCATTTATGAGGAAAAACTAGGACTAATTATACGATTATAGCAAACCGCAGCGTCCATTTATGAGGGAAAAACTAGGACTAATTATACGATTATAGCAAACCGCAGCGTCCATTTATGACAGAAAAACTAGGACTAATTATACGATTTCTACACCAACAGTAGAAAAATTCATTTTATATAATACGATGTATAAAAGAGAAAAATAAGATGTTCAAAGGAGCAAGACAATAGCACAAGTACTATTCGAGGCTGTGATGGTAAGCCGGCAATATTCCCTAGTTATTTAATTTGCTACCTTTATTAATTATTTCATTTGAAGTTTAGTTGGGTATGGCCCCTAATTTTCGTCAGATGTATAATCAAAATAGCAAGATACAGACACTTCTATGTTTCCGAAATTTCCTTTTTTAAACAGAATATCAAATAAAAAGAGAGGTGAATAATTATCTACATCCCTAACAAAGATATGATTTACATCGTGCAACTGGTACTACTAAACCATATTGGGTGCGGATAGTGTTGTGCTAAGATTTTAAATTCACAATAAATGTTGACCGAGAAAAAAAAATGCGGATCTTTTGACGTAAACAATGTGTGACATATTCAAAATGTTAAAATTTAATTTTGGATATTAGAACTCAAGATTACCTGTGCCATCATCTCGTCATCCGTCAGTTTGATATTTTTCTTCCTGTTACGACGATGGAATTCAATGTCATCGCTCTGAGAAACTAAATCATCTTGGATATCATTGTCGCCTTCATTCAGCGTTTCGACATCGACATCGTCGCCTTGAGCATTTGCAATAAGCTGCAGGAAATCAACTTTCTGGATAGAAATAGAGAAATTACGTTATTTTGCTATCTCATTTTAACCTTTACCCGATCTCTTTGGTTTTATGATGATGTCAACCATTTTTTCCCCACAAATTTTAATTAGTTTTGCAATATAGTCCATATATTTCAAACATAAATCGGGTACTCCATGAATCAGTAAACGTAATAATTAACTTATCATTCTCATGATGACTAAATACCACTTTCCTGAAGTGGCTGTGTACACGAAAAGGAACACACGTCTCCCCCATCCTCCCCTCCAAACTGGGAGATCATCAACTTTTACTTTGATCAATAATTTTTTCATTTATCTGAACATAATTCAGATTTCGCGTATTGGCTTGATGGGACACGATTAATAATTCAAGACTACATTACGTAACTGATTATTGCCTTTTTGTTCCTATTTATTTATTTATTTATTTATGTATATATTTACTTATTTCATTCATACGATCATTCAATTATTTTATTCTATTCATTTATTACTGATGTATATTACCGAAGTACTAACCGTGTCTTGGCTGTCGGTTCTTCGCTTATTTTCCTTGCGAAGACGTGCCGCTTTGGCAGTCACTTCGGCAAAGAACTGGATAGTCTTCGAGTCTATAAGGCTGGCTAGATTCAAGTACTGAATGATTGGTGCCAGCACAGGAAAAATAGCTATTAAAATGAAACAAGGTACAGCAGGCCTAATTTAGTGAGCATATTGATATGATTTCGAGTGTACATCTCATACAACAGGATCGTCGCTAAAAAGCCTTTTAATTTAGGATGAGAATATCGAACAAAATCTGACAACAAATTCCGTCCCCTCTCAAGTGATGTCAATGGACGATATGATACCCGGCTTTAACGTGTGGACAAAGCTTTCATGTGTAGTCCCAACAATCGTGTGTAACTTCCAGCTAGACTGAGTTAATGTATTATCATTTTGATAATTCCAAAACCTTGCATTATCGGCCCCTACATCAATTCTTCATCAATTATATGCTACAGGATCAACATTTTCCAATTGCTTAACAATAGTTTGTTTCGTACTGCATTCGCTTGATCAGACCTCTAATTGAACCCATGTTTCAAATTTTGTTAAACTGGCCAATTGTAATCTGCGTAATATCAGGGCAATTAGGCAATATCTCTCACCTCAATCCACCAAACAGTTAGTACATGCTTTTGTTACTTCGCATCTTGGCAATTGCAATTCATTACTCTTTCGACTACCCGCCAACCAAATTAATCGATTGCAAAAAGTTCAGAATGCTGCTGCTCGCCTTGTAACAAACTCTACAAGATCATCACATATCACTCCTATCTTGAAATCTCTTCACTGGCTCCCTGTTCAACAGCGTGTGATCAATACAATTTACTCTTAACATATCGTGCACTAAATGATCTAGCTCCATAATATATTTCATCTCTTCTATCACCCCACTCCGCAGGTCGTTTTGGTTTACGTTCATCACATAATAATGTTAAGCTTAAAGAAATACGTACCAAAAGAAATTGGGGGGGGGGGATAGAGCATTTGCATCAGCAGCTCCTTCTTTGTGGAATAAGTTACCTTTCTCTATTCAGACGGCCAACACTCTTTCTACTTTTAAAATTGGGCTTAAAACTCACCTGATGCTTAATGCATATTGTTAAATTTCAATGCTTTCTTTATACAATGCATGCCAAACAAAATAATAATCACCCTGTGTCACATCGTATGTACCATGGCATCATGAAGTTGTGTGATCCAAAAAAATTATATTAAGATACAATGATGAACTTACATGTAAGTTAACATTTAATATTTCTTTAATCTTAAGTATGTTGAATTCCTGATATAAATTTGAATTATTTGTATGCGCCTTGAGCATCTCTAGAGATGGATATGTTGCGCTTTATAAATATTGTTATTATTATTATTATTATTAACATTTAAATCATTAATGAAAATAATATCAACAAAACACATGAATTGCCTCTAACTCTGAGATACTTAAGCTGCCTACTATGTCATACAAGGTTCATTTCTCCAAGAAGTATTTGCTCACAGGTTACTCTCAGGCAACCGTAGCAGTCTGGAATGGCTTCATTAATTTCACTGTCCATTTCTTGGACTGCAAATGGCTAACGCCTTATATCTTGTTCGAGAACGAAAAGAAGGAACGGACACCCCAAAAAAAAAAAAAAAAGATTGTCCATTAGTTCTTACATGCAATAATCATGAAGGGGTTTTTAAGGTTGAACTTAAAGCCTTTTCTTGCGTTGCGTACGAAAGGATCATCAGGGTTTTCTTGTGAGTTCACTTGAAGACCAAAGGCACATGTAGCTACTGTGTCCATCACGAACGATCCGTACAACCTATAAACAGAACATAATTATTCATAACTAAAACATACAATCCAGAGGTAGAAAACTTACAAAACATACGATTTTAAACTTGGAAAACACAATGGTCTAAACATGATATGATATGTGATCATAATAATAATGGTAAATGGTAAATGGGTACCTGGCGGGAATCAATTCCTTGAAATGGTAGAGCGCCATAATGGTAGCCATGCTAAAGCCGGGGTAATAATTGTGGAGCGCAAGGACTGTCAAGTCTGACAGACATGTGCGCTGTACAAAAACCCACTATTTTATCAATTATTAGTATTATTATTATTACTATTATTAGTATCATATTATAATTATGATAATAATAATCATTTATGTGTAATCAGATCCAATAAACTTATCCTCATAAATGAATTCCGTACATTCTGTCGGTAAAAATACATACAGACTATAATCTTATCTTCAGTGATATTATTCGTATGTAGGCCTACATTATATTTTAGACAGAGGATTGTTATTTTTAATATTTCTCTATAGACATGAACATTTGTTTGTACTAACTCAATGCATTCTATGCATCCATTCTGCTCCTGCTTTTCACCGATATAATGGACCAGCTTGTCGGCGCTCTCATGGATTAAGGAGACCATCTGAGAAACAGAGTAGAAAGGAGAAAAACAGGAATCAGAAATTAAGGGAATTGAATTAACAAAAAAATTGGAAATTGGCGGAAAACTGATCGAGAGGTAGTAGATAGGCAAAAGAACCAAGAATTAAAGGCATAAGAGTACGGGGGTCCGATTGATCACCAACCCCAGAGAGAGAGAGAGAGAAAGACTTCTTTCTTGCCCATAAAGTGTAACTCACAGGCACATTAAAAACATGAACTGAAGTATAGTAACAGTGGAGTGGCAAGTTAAGGATTGACACCCGCAATTTTTTGTATGTGTGTAATTTACCATTGTATTATTGTATTTTCTTTGTCCCTTTTTTGTGTGTACATTTTTAGGATCATCTACCTATAAGTATCTGTAACTTTTTTGATGATCCAACCACTTTGTAATTTCCTTTAGTGTATTTTCTATTTTATTGGCTTATCTATGTTTGCAAGAAATATTCTATTGTATTCTTTGCCTTTGTATGTTTTTATGAAAGTGGTGAATAAATTCAATTCAATTCAAAATTCAATTCAATTCAAAATTCAATTCAATTTAAGGGAGACGCATGTGAGGTGCGCGTAGTATCTACTCTCAATTTTCTTTCAAAAGATAATGGGCTACTATGTTAACTTCATCCAAACTGGTTTGAACTGGTTTGAGAGAACAAACATCTTGTGATTTTCTTCTCTCAAGAATGACAAACTACTCCTGTTTCTTTTTCGATGGTTTACAGTCACTTATACGAAACAAGACAAGGAAATAAAAGAGCTTTATTTTAATCTTAAGATTAACGATCATATCTTCTTATTAAAATTTTCACATTATGTTTTGTAGAGAGCTTACGATTAATTCATACCATTCAAACAACATTATTTCTCTTCAAGTAAAAGTTAATTTTAGAACTGAAAATGCATAGAGTACTGTTGGCCAAAATGTTACTGAAATGATGCAAGTTGATGATGGGAAGGATCTGGACATTCTTGTATCTGCCTTTGAAATAGTTTTTGCTTCATATCGCACGAGCTTTTCACATGCTTCGTAACATTGTCACTCACCGGTGGCTGCAGCATTTTGTATAAGAATGGGCACAATATTCTAAATATTCTTAACAAGCAAACAAAAATGGGCACATGATTATGGGGTTGTATACTGAAGGTATGTCAATAGGCCATTTTCGTAATGTAACCAAATTTAATGCATAAGTCTTTGTGGAGTGCCTCAATACAAATTATTTCATTCACCTGATAAGAATAATAGTATTTCAATAGACATAATCCGAACTGCATACATTACTGTTGTTGCCAGGTAGGACAAATATTGTGGCTTGACCTACTTATCAACACTCAATATATGCTGTTAGCATGCTGACTATTCAAATGCTATTCTTATCAGGTGAATGAAATAATTTGTATTGAGGCACTTCACAAAGACTTATGTATTAAATTTGGTTACATTACGAAAATGGCCTATAAGGTTTCAAAAGGGGCTGCATGGGCTGGATGTGCGCCCCCTCTCCTCGGCCTTCCGTTACATTGTTACTTACAAATTTCAACTTAGCAGCACTGAATGCTGGAGTCATTACATTCCGCACATCTTTCCATCTCTCGTCAGCGAGGACTGTCAGGCCTTTGTCCAATGGAGATGACATCAAAGGAAAGGGCTGTCCAAATATCAAGCATTGAAAGGATAAGTGGAAGGTTACTTTTTCTTCAGTTTTTTTATTGGTGTTAATAAGGGTTGTCAAAGGTTTCATCCCACTCTGCACTCCCCTACATTCATTTGATCAATTATTTGTTTACAACGTTTAGCCTGTGAACAGGAGCTTCAAGGGTTAAAACAAGATAGCCCTTCCTTAAAGGATGGGTGAGCTTCAAGGGTTAAAACAAGATAGCCCGTACTTAAAAGATGAGAGAGCTTTAATTGTTAAAATAAGAAAGCCCTTTACGTTTGAGATGAGTGAGCTTCAGGCGAGAAAAAAAAGTATGCTGTCCGGAGTAATGCAGTTTTTGACGATATCTTAATGGGGGAAAAGGTTCGTTTCATTTTTTAGAAGGTTCTTATGCTAAAGGTTCATTACTCTAAAACTTCATGATTTCGATGTATACTATTTCGAAGCTTTATAACAGAAATGGGCCATTATTCTGAAAGTGATAAAGGGTTCTATTTCACTTTGGAATTATCTGTACACGTTACATTGAAAAGCGACTTACCCTTCTGTTGTAAAAGTTGGAGAAATCTTTAACCATAATAGATCTTAATAGATCCAGATCACTCACAACCAAGACTGGTCGACGGAAGTCATAGATTCTGTCGTTAAAAACACAATTTCATGTATGAATTTTGTTTGTTATACTGAATGGAGCTGTTACGACAACGCTGATACTACATTATATAATACCTGTACAAACAAACGACTCTCGATCCTGAAGGTACTTTGTATGGTAACGAAATGATAACGACAATTTTGAAATCTTAATTTTTGCCAACATCAAGACTAGATTTTTTTCTTTCGAGGTGTTTCTTAATCTATATCCTTAAACCTCCAACATAGTCAACAAGAAACCTGGAGTTCTCATTATTACATGGATGATGGATGGTTCTTTTACACCCGCATTCCAGATAAAGGAATTCTCTCTTCCATCAATTACTAATCAGTTTTTAAATGAAATTAATTTCGATAACTCACCCGAAAACGTTTCCATAGTGTGCAAGCCCCTTTGAAAGAAACGCATGAATGCCCTGCACGAGAGAAATAGTCGTTTGATTAGATAGTTGGTTGGTTGTTTCGCTATTTTCCAATATTTTGTCTGCCTATTCTCATGTGTTTAAAATCATGATTATGAGTACAATGTGTGTCTCTATCCCCTCTTTATGAGTACAATGTGTGTGTGTCTCTATCCCCTCTTTATGAGTACAATGTGTGTCTCTATCCCCTCTTTATGAGTACAATGTGTGTCTCTTTATATCTTTATCTCTATATTTCCCCTTCTCTCTCTCTCTCTCTCTCCAGAGTACAATGTGTGTCTCTATCTCCTCATTATATCTTTCTCTCTATATCTCCCCTTCCGTCTCTCTCTCTCTCTCTCATTCCCACACTCGCACATCCTCTCCATAAAACCAGTCCCAGCCGTATAAGTGTTAACTGTGGATTAGGGAAAGTGAGAAATAAGTTTCGCACTCTGGTAATTGGCTTACTACCTCCAGTATATTCAGCACTAGACAACTATCGATTATGATGTTATGGCACGCATGTCTACCACCGGTCCCTTACCACTTTTAAGACAACTATCAACAATCAACGATCAATGGCTAGGTGTTCGAGGAGGCAGTCGCCAGGGAGCCCTAGATAGTTGTCCGGGTTAGAATTCCAGGGATAATTGTCCGGGTTCGTTCTGAGGACTCGTCTCTAGTCCAGGACCTTAAGACTCTATTTATTAGTGATATGAATAGACCAGTTTATATAGATACAATCTGCGCATGGGCAGATAAAGGTCATTTGTATAAAAATCGTAAAACCCACCGAGACGAATATTGTAGAGGTGTCGTGGTCGAGTGGATATGTCACCGGACCGGTAATCACAAGGTCCACGGTTCGAGTCCCACCGCGGCACTAATGTCCTTTGGCAAGACATTAATTTACATTTGCCACACTCAACCCAGGTGAGGTAAATGGGTACCTGGTTAGGATTATTCCTTGATGAAGTGCGCTGATAACGGTTGATAACGGCTGCCGGAGCCAAAGCTAGGGTAATAATTTCCAAAGCTCTTTGGAAGCGCATAGGGACGTTATATCATAATGTATTATGCGCTATACAAGAACTGAATATTATTATACGAGCTCATGAAAGTTGTGAAATGAGATCATGTATTTGAGATTCTCCTCCTTTTCTCGCCTTCTTTCTATGATCCTATCATTTTCTGTTTAATATCATCCTAACCCTTTTCCACATTTCCTCTATCCTTATTTATTCAAATGACTCTTTCTATATCATATACAATGTATCATATGAAGGTCGAGGGTTCGAATCTCGTCACGGCACTAATATCCTTTGGCAGGATATTAACCTGCACTTGCTACTATCCACCCAGGTGTTACATGGGTATCCGGTAGGATGCGACCGTCATTGTTGGTCAAACAATTTTTGAGCGTCAAGTAACGCCTGGCTGGAATGCTCCCCAGGGAGTGGAGATTGTGCACACAGTGTGTGCGGGCAAGCACTGAATCCAATGACCGGGGTAATAGTATATCTGTAAAGCGCTTAGAGACATTGTATTAAGCGCTACATAAAAGCTGAATATTATTATTATTATCATATATATTTATGTTTTTAAGTTTCATTATGTTAGCTTTTATTAGCTGAATATCCTTCTATTTCAAAGCGCGGTGCCCGAAAACATATTTTATATTTGTTTATATCGACATTACATTTTTACCACGCTCATTCGCTTCACTCACTTGCAACATTTAGAAACATGATAATTCTGAGCAACGAGATGCCCTATAATATCCTCATATTCGTATATCGAGGTGAACTAATATATATTCATGTATATTTGGGGGCGAGGTGCCCGCATACATTATTTGATATCTTATCTAGTGTGTTGATAAAAAATAAACATTTTACCCTTTTTTTTTTGCCCGCTAACTTCGCTCGCTCGTAAAGTTAAGAAACAAATGTGCCCGTACGTGTTTGTATGGCACTTAACGAGTGCCATTGGTATGCAAAATTAATCTTGTGATGAATTTGGGATTGGGGTGACGCGAAACTTGTATTTCTTATGAGGGTGCTGTGACTTTAAAAAGGTTGAAAAAACGCTTTATATAAATATATATATGTATCATCTTTAAGTGTTTATTTTAATATCTATTTACACAGGGGCGGATCCAGCCGGCGGCAAGGGAGGGGGCCTAAAAAGGGGCCCACTTCGTGCGAAAATTTGAAAATCGTGCCGGTCGATTTTTCGCTCAGTGAGGGGGAGTGACCAAAAAAAAAATTTGGCACCGGAAAAAAATTTCCTCCGGGAAGGGTAATTTTTTTTTCCATCGCCACCCCCCCTTGGGCGCCAGGGGTAGTGAGCCCAATTTTTTTTTTTTGGCACCCGAAAATTTGTTTTCCTACGGGAGGGGTGATTTTTTTCCACCGCCACCCCCTTGAGCGCCAGGGGTAGTGAGCCCAATTTTTTTTTTTTGGCACCCGAAAATTTTTTTTCCCGACGGGAGGGGTGAATTTTTTCTCTACCGCCACCCCTTGGGCGCCAGGGGAGGGCGCCCATCTTCTTTTTTTTTCAAAAAAAGGGTGTTTTTACCTGTTTTTCCTAGGGAGGCCCGGGCCCCGGCCCCTGGATCCGCCACTGTATTTACATTCCATTTGATATCTAAATCATTAATTGTATGTTAGTAACATGAACTTGCTGAAAAAACAGCAAACAGCAAGTCTTTTTGCTGATATGAATTTACCATGAAGATTCTTTTCAATTCAAAATTCAATCAATCTTTTAGTCCTTTATGCACCCACCGACGGTACATTCCATATGATGCAAAGGTGGAAGTATTCTTCTCAAGAGAGCAAACAAAGGGTATTCATGAAGCACCTCGATCCATGACTTTGGCTCTGATTATTCTACAATGCACAAAGTGAGACTTCTCTATGTTTAAAATATCTGTGGATATCCAAGGTGATTTGTACGAGCTAATTACGGACTTGTCTCATACCGAGCCCGGAGGACACGCATCAACGTGGAAACTAGTCCAATTAATGGCGAACCTCAATTAATGCGCGCCAAATTACACTTTCTAGATTAACCTCAAATGAATATATAAATTTATTTCAATCTGTAACTAGCAACTATGAATCTCTCAACTTCTTTATCTCCTATGAGTGAAAATAATGTAACAAAACCAAGTAATAAAGGTAAGATCCAAATTCATTGTGTGACATAACAATAATTAATAATGTCGAGCTAAAATTCATTATAGAATTATTCTAACCATGCATGATTAAGTCCGTTTTCAGAATACGGCTATAGTGTATAGTTTCTTGTGGGAATTCATGCCTACAATTTGACAGTAATTTGTCTCACCTTTCTAAATTCGACACTGTTTCCAAAAACAGGTATAGTCGGAGGCGACGATACTCCATTTCTTCCCCAGAATGTACGACACCAGTAATCATGTCTTTGATAAATAAATCAACCAAAAAATTAAATGAAAACATATTTACCCACACAATGAATAGCAATATAATTGTTTTTACATATTTAATAGATTCTGTTATATAAAGATAGATTATACAATATTACTTTATTATTGCTAGAATGACGAATTATGATCGACAATTCCTCAGTATAACCATGGACCATAACTATAGACATACGTCTTCGGTATAACACAAAGGCACAAACAATTTAATTTGATTAAATAAGTAACAAGTTTTGAAGAAGAACATGAAGCGGGAGACAGACAGACAGGGACGGAGAGAGACATGGAGAGACAAACATAATATACATATATACATACATGTATATACATATATGTACAATAGATAAAGAGAGAGAGAGAAAGAGATCAGGGAGTGTTTGAACCCGGGGGCGGTACTCGCATAATACGGTATACGTTATTACGGGGATGTACCGCTCTAGTGGGTTACTTTTTTGCAAAAAATCCATAAACATGGGGTATGATTTTGTGCTGCAAAATCCCTAAAAGTGCCCCCACTTTTCAGATCTCGGCCTTAAACATGGGTTACTATTTTCTTCAGGATGATATCTCACCCATAATCTCGCTTAAGTGAAAATTCCAGATGCAAAATCCCGCAAAAATAATTGAAATCATTTAGCTTTTTCATCCAAAGTCCTCGCCGACGTTTAAAAGAAATTAGAGGAAAAACAAACAGCTGAAACTGGGAAAGCTGTTACAACGTAAATTACGGGATTAAGGTATGTGAAAGTGTAAATCATTCATGCAAATGGAATACGGCAAAACCTTAAACATGGATTGCGTTTTAAATGGAAGTTCCTAATATTAGTAATAACGTACCATTTTCTGCAAAAATGACCCTTAAAAATGGGTATGGGTTTAAAAGCTTCAGTCGCACACCCCTGTCCAAACCAAATCTGAGTACCCCCACCCTCGGGGGAGTTGAACTGTATTTCAAACACACTACTAAGACCGAATATAAACTCCTCCAAAAGATTCTGCAATTCGAGTTTGAGCCTTGATATCTCTACTGTTACAAAAGCATGTTAATTCCCATTTAGAATACTGCCCCATTTGTAATCTTTATTATGTAATCATAGAATTTGCAGTACACCTGAATATGGGACGAAGTCAAAAGTGAACTTTTGCAAAATACATGTACATTGTTTTTCCTTAAAAAAAAAATCCATCCTCCAAACAAATGAAGAATTCGCTTTTGACAGTAACCATGCATTTTGCAACATTTCACTTTTGACTTTGCCCCATATTCAGGTGTACACTGCGCATTCCATGATAACATACTCATTACAGATGGGACGTCATTGTAACGGGGAATAAACAGGCTAATTTTTATGATACCAACGTCAAGTATGATAATGTACTATCAAGAGAGATATCAACGCTTCAACTTGCATTGCAGAACCATTTGATGAGTTTATTTTATGGCATATCATGTATACAAGATTATGTAGAACTTTCCCGATCTTGTACCATGCAAGGGACAGGTTTGTACTACTACTAGCGGTGAATAGATATACGGTTAAAAGAGGAAAAGGAAGCTAGTTAGTAGTGTACTCACATAAAGAAAGTTATTACGGCTGTTATGACTAGGATCCAGAGTAGACTGGTGAGAGATACATGTATACCCAGAACTTCAATCAACGCCATGTTAAATATTGTTGTTCGCAGAGCGCTCGAAACAGCTAGACGGGAGCGTATAGAAAAGTAATAATAGGAGACGCACAGTTTTTGTTTCCGTGCAGTGGTAGTACAGTCGCTGGAGCTATTCTAAGTACATGAATGCGTTATTTTTCTGCATTTCGAATACAATGTGTACCTGTAGCCTTGCTGTAGTACAATAGCCATCACACCAATCATGACGATCTAACAAACTGGATCATTCATGCAATAAATAGTTTTTAATAAGTAGTTAGATTGAGGGGGTTGGCCTACTATTACTGCCATCACAATGAGCTAGAATGTTGTTATCATGATCGTCAACAAGCACTGTGGCGACCACCACTGGCTTTTTGTTTTCCTGTTTTCCGTTGGTATTTTTTCACTTTTAGTACTTTTGTGGACCTGTGTTTTTGTGAAGTTGTGCCAAAACGGAGTCTTATTTAAATTTATATGTCAGTTTTGTTATTGCTATTGTTGTTATATTTATTATTGTTGTATCTTCGAATGTATATATTGTTTATGTTGCTTGTATATGTATGTCACTCGCCAGTGGAGGACGAATTTCTGTATTTTTTAAATCAGACAATAAATTATCTTGAATCTTGAATATATTTTTGTTAACCATAACTATCATTCTGAATACAAAGTCAGTGTAGTGATAGGCGTATAGGCCTATACTAGGTAGGGCTGCCCTCTCCCTTTTCCGTGTGTACTACACTGGTTAGTTAAACTACGAATTTAACAAGCTGATGAAATGTGCATCCTTCCCTAATTACTATGTAGAGAAACAAATGTATGACACCTACAAATTAACTCAAAGAAAAACATCTCTGCAGTATAGGAAAATTCCCATAAGACAATTACAAGTCAGGCAAATAACAGCAGAACTTCAAGACCTGCCCATAGGACAACTAACCCATAGGACAACAATCCCTATGCCAACTAAATCCCCTTAGAGCGCTGTACCAGCGAGACAACTATGACGACTTCAAAACTCTTTAAAGGTGAAATTCTAGGATAATCCCAAATATTGAGATAATCAGATCAATAGAAAGCTTTTAACCCCCAGAATAACACTAAATGGCGTTCAACCGACAAAACAAGTTCAGAATAGTTAATTTATGCGAGTAAACTCCACCAAAATCTCGAAGTCGGAAACCCGGAAATGCACGGAATTGCCGGGTCCTCTATTCTTGACGTCACGACCGGGGATCATGGGCTGAGTGAGAGTGAATGCCAATGGTATGCTCACGTAAATGCTATATCCTGTAAGAGCTTAGAATTTTTCTTGTTAACGAGTTTATTTGATAAATTTTCTGTTTTTATTTGAATGAAGAATAACTAAGCAACGTTTTCCAGTTGCTGATTTCTTTTTATATCCTCACATTATCCTTTTTGGTAGAGTTTTAAGACGGGTTTACTGCTTGGAAAATAAGGTTAAATCATATGCAGGTATGAATAGGCGGGTGTACATATACATTATCTTGTCATCAGATAAGGTACAGGAGCAGTTTTGTGAAACGAATAGGCCTAGAACTGTGACTGTAGTTATCATGGATGTGTTTGACTGCCTCAAAAAGAGGATACAGAACCAGTTAAATATTTGTTTTAAATATATATATCACACTTGAACGAGATCAAGCTTCCTCTATTTAGCGGACGACGTCTATGAACGATATTCATCCGCAAGTGATACGGCTCTTGCACGAACGTTCGTGAAGCGAGCGGAATCGGCAGGTAAGACCAGGCCGCTGCTCTAGGCGGCTTGTTGAACGTACATCGCCGAAATTGAGCTCCGTGTTGAAATTCTTGCAGCCGTATTTTAAACTGTTACTGTCAATGGATGACGTACGTCATCTTCCTCCATGCGCAGTAACAGTTTAAAATACGGCTGCAAGAATTTCAACATGGAGCTCAATTTCGGCGATGAAAATCCGGAAAAAAGACCCTTAAACGCATCATACAGTCAATCTGGTAAGTGGAACCGATGTAGTTTAGCCTAGGCCTAATTTACAATAATAAATGCATCGGATATGCATCGGGTAAAATGTAGTATTTTGGGCATAAGTTTACTGCTCGGACGCGAGCAGTAGTTTGCAATGCAGTCACTATGGTCGGCTTCTGTCTCTAAAGAGAGGAGCCGACCCTACCCAAATCAGAGGCTAACGAACGAAAGAGACAGAAATCTTCGGTCTAGAGCGCTAGGTGCTACTGCCGCTACTCCCCGGCCCCGGCTGCAGGAACGTCGACATCTCCTTGCTCTCCGACTTCTCTATCGTCTTCTCCCCCACTTGTACTTGCGTCCTCCCAACTTCCATCATCCTCGTCTGCACTATCGTCCCTTTTTCCTTCATTACTTTCATCATCTTTCTTTATAAACTCTTCAAAATCCATAAAAAGATCGTTCTGGTCAAACTCTCCAGCCATTATCAATTGATATAATTATATAATATGTACCGTACACGTGAATCGAAAGTGTATGTATAAAGCGAGCTAGACCGAACGCGAGAAAGACTCGAACGAAGCCAAACGACCGTATCTACTTTACCGAGCACACGAAAACAATCTCACCAAATTCAACACACTCAAACAAAATCACATGGTGAAAATATCGACTAATAGCGCATCGTTGGCTTGTTTATGTCATAATTCTGAAAAAGGGAATTGATATTAGTACTATGAAATATTAGGGAAGGTGAAGAATTCTACACAGAGTTATGAAACTAAACTTTGAAACTAAATAGCAGAAATTCGTATCTAGCCTCTCTGCCCATGTTTTTCTATGGAACATCCGGGTACGTGAATATACTCGTCCCCGGGCGTGACGTCACAAATAGTGGACCAGCTCCGTGACTGACTTTCTAGGCAAAGAGAGGAGGCTATTTTTCGACATTTCAATTGAGGATATCCAGTAGCTAGAAGATTTTTGTGATATGCAATGAAAATGAACAACTTCGAAATAACATAGGCTTGCCGTAGGTACCAAATTAATGAACATTTATTGTCCTAGAATATGAGCTTTAATAGAACTACATGTATTCCTAAAACAATATATACATACTAGGACACTTGACAACTCATCACCATGACAACTAACCTTTATATACATGTATATATATGGGAGAGAAGCAATTTTTGTCTGCAAGCAAAATGCATAACCTTTATATATCTAACGTCATAATGGGTATGTACATAAGACTAGTAACAAGATATCAACAGAAAATAAATGATTTACAAACAAGCTACAAAGAATAAATGTCACTTTAAACAGAATCATTTCCATCACTTAGATATATTTATTTAAATGCAATAAGAAATCATTGATGGCAATGTATTTATGGGTACTTGAAACATTTTTATGATTGAATAATAAAAGAAATCATAACAAAAAATCTAAACATTTATAAAAAGAGATGGGACTTTCTCATACATTCTTATAATACAGAAACAATATAAACTTTGCATAATAATGTATCGTTTTATAAATTGAATTGAATAGAATTAATATGGCTACCTCAACAAAGTGATTCTGTTTGTAACCTCTGACCTCATGACCTTTGAATTATACAGGCCTACATACATCGCAGGATATCAAGTCCTCAAAAAGACAATGTTCACCTATTAACATATCAATTCTAGCTATGACACATTGGTACATGTATGTACATATGTTAAAATTGTGCAAAATGGATCTATAGATATTGTGATAATAGAACCAACATATTACTTGTGCGTAATAATGAACAGCACCTCTTTCAACCTTTGACCCAACTATTCATTTTAAATGAAACTGGTTTGAAAAAGTAAATTTAGACTGCTGATATTCTACACATTAGATCCTCTGTCCTATTTTCTTTATTAAACTCAACCAACATAAAACTCTTTCATTAATTATGTTATCTTTCTATGTGAATGCATACTCATTTAAGTTTGATGTTCATACCTTAAAAGGCTCTCAAGTAACTAAGATAACAAGTTCAAATGAACCAAAACGGACGGACAAAATTGAGAAACAAAAATATTAATCCTCAAACAGCACCTTTAAAGGCATAGTTCTAAATCATACTAATAATACATGATACACACTACAGTTTGACTGCAAATTACAATTAACTAAACTCTGAGTTACTTTCCGTTTTAAAATTCTTTAGAATAGAATTGAATATCTTATTTGCCCTGAAGCAAATGGAGATCAAATCATTTATTATGGTATGGATATCCCCCATTAAGAAATTACAGATCAGTCGAGCATTGACATCCTAGTGGTAATCCATAGGGGTCTATCTATTATCAAATCAGTCACTGCAATTGATACCTCTAACATCTTGAACCTTTATAGAAAAGTATTTCTTAAAACTAACTACTTTATAATTATGACTGTTAATTGCTGCTCAAGCAAATGAGCTATGATGTTTTTTGCTTCTGTATCATTCCAAAAAAGGAAATACAATACTCAATATGTAAGTACATCATTTGACCACTAATAGATAGAAAAAAGTAAATACAATACTCAATATGTAAGTACATCATTTGACCACTAATAGATAGAAAAAAGGAAGATCTTTTTGTAATCCTCTTACACCTACACACTATAAAAACATGACACATTTTAAGTACATGACAGACTATTACAAAACATATAACTCACATCACAACATTGTAATTCGCTCTATGATTAAGCACTACAAAATGCATTTTTGTATAATTCACAGAAATGAGCTCTCAAAGAGCAAAGGTTCATAAAAAAAAATTACTACTGTATCATGATTTTAGTATTCAGATACAAATTCAAGGAAAACAAAACCAAGGAAACCCATTTTCCTGTGGAACTCTTACAATAAAGATTTTGGGGGTTCCTATTTCATAAAACTGTGGGATGAAAATTGGTACGAAATGCAACCAAAGAACTGCAAAATTTTACCTGAATCTGTAACTGAGGTCACTATCATTCCAACCATCATTAATCTGTTCATATGTAATCAGTATTTATCAGCATTTTGACAAGGACTATATGTTCATAATTCATGTAACCATGATTTAAACTTTAAAAACTTTTAAATCCCTGATCCTTTATAATCACCTATGTACATGTACTCTGTACATTGCAGATTTAATACGTGTCATAAAACTGTGGGATGACTGTTGATACGAAATGCAGAAAAAGAAATATTCTATTGGAGCACTCAAGTCTTTAAATGCCTCAATAATTGTGTAATCATGATTTAAACTTTAAAACTTTTAAATGCCTGATCCTTTATAATCACTTATGTACATGTACTCTGTACAATGCAGATTTAATATGCTCTAATGTCATAAAACTGTGGGATGACTGTTGATACGAAATGCAGGAGAAAAAAATATTCTATTGGAGCACTCAAGTCTTAAAATGCCCAAATATAACTCTCTTTAAAGCTACTGCATCGTAGATATGGAGGTTCAAATTTCATAAAACTGTGGGATGATTGTAAGTATGTATACAAAAAAAAAGAGCAAAAATGTCTTCTTTCTTTCAGTATCTATCCTTTTCCTGAGTTCAATAATAAACTATATTTTCAGAGTTTACATAATTATGTAATCAGTACAATTCATATTGATGAATAATTTACCTAGTCTAGAAGATAACTGGGGATCTCTCTTCCTTTGGAACTGTTACACTTTATATTTTGGGATTCCTGTTTCACAAAACTTCTTCTCACCAAAGTAATGAAACCGTCATCAAACTGTACCTTATTTGGTTGTGTGCATTGAGTATGATTGTGTTTTTAGTTGTATAGTTTATATAAGGACACAATGTTCATTTACTAAAATTAAACAAATAGAAATCTCTTAATCATTTATAATCACTGATGTACATTGCAGATTTTGGTAGTTCCGATTTCATAAAGCTGTGGGATGAAAGTTGGTACGAAATGTAGCAGAATAAATGTAAATAGTTTCTCACATTGTATCCACCAGTATAAAGGTCAAGTTGAGTTCTGGTCAAGCAAGTTCAATGTTAAAAGATATGTATTGATTATGGAGTACTTACACAAGAATAGGTTTATACAGTAGGTTTATACAGTAGGTTTTAGAATCATCACAATGATAAGAAATGGACTCCATCTTAATGCTGAAAGTCACATGCACTGCACAATGAAATGTATATGTATGGGACTACATGTGAATGTTTAGCACACACCCTTCATCTATTTCATGTCATATTTTGAATACGAGTGCATTCAAAGAGCATTCCTTTCTAGGGGAAATTTCAAACTAGCATAAAAAGAAAAAGAAAGTTTTGAAATAATTTTACATCTTTACCAGAACATAACCTTCTGGCTTCTCTCTTAACATGGTGTAAATCGCTCTCAATGTGATATTGGTGCTCAATGTTGTTTGTCTACAATAACATCCATCTCATCCTTACTCATACTGGCAGCCATTTAATACAAACCATGACATTCATGATTAAAGTATATATATATATATATATATATATATATATATATACATATGTCAAAAGAGATGGAAGCAAAATCTGAGTAAACATATACAATTTTCACTAACATGATATCGGACTGAATTGAGAATTAGAGCATGTATTGGTGAGTCTTAGGAAGAGCATTCTTACATACAGTGGTTAGCAGACAGAGTTGCATATCATTTCCTGCACACCTGTTTGATTATTGAAGAGAATTGAGAATTAGACCATACTTTGTTGACCAGATTACAAGCAGTCTGATATACCTGCACACGGATTTAAATAACATTCTGTTGTGCTAATTAATACACACACGCAGCATGCATTGATTTGGGGGGCTAAAGGGAGTTCATACATTATACTGCAAAGTAAAAAAAAATAGTGCTGGAAAGATTTTGTTTTTCATGAAAATTTCTGAAATGTGAATTGATCATAATTATGCACATGAGGTTTATACTACTCAGGTACAGGTTGAGGATACATACAAAATGTTTCATCTATAATGTTGATGGCTTGCAGATGCTTTTATTTTAGATAGTGTCAGTTAATTGTAGTAGGTCTCATGATTTAGCCTTGACCTTGCCTTGGATTCTTTAAACCTGATATTTTCTTCATATTATTATCTTTTTCTTTTAAAAAGGTATCTGGAACACAATTTTTCCCCCATCAAAACACAAGCAGTAGACTACACTGAGGGAAATACAATTTTATGTAAATCTTTGTTTTTTACTGTACAAAAAATCTTAAGGCTACAAACTATTGCACTTACAATTACATACTTTAGTACAATATACATTTTTCTACATGTTGAATGTATATTTCATACATGAGTTTTTCTAATGCTACATATAGAGGAATCAACTGTTCATAGAAAGTTGGCTCGAGAGGGAGCAGGGAAACAGATCTCAACATTCAGACCAAAAAAAAGAACATTAATACTTTCTGAAAGTTGTGCCCACCTTTTTGAAATAGATAGATTATAGAGAATTTCCCATAGCAACCATAAAAAAGTGAGAGTTCTGACAATTTGATGCTCACAATGTGATTTTCATCATGTGACATCATACAAGATGAACAAATTACCAGTAAGGAGATAACATTAGTAATCTTACTCCTTCTTGAATTTTTCTCAAGTTTTCACTGAACTGTGTTTCTGATTTTTCTGTTTCCATTAAAGCCAACTTTCTACAAAGAACAAAAACTCCTTTAATTTATTAATCAAATATTTTTGTTACTGTTTTGTTAAATTATAGATAAAAACCCAAAACAAATCCATTCAGTATTTCAGTCTTCTTACAACTCCATATTGTGAGTGAAGTTAATATCACTATTCAAGCTCCATTTATCTTCTATGATCCTCTTAGATTTACCTTACAATCAGGCCGTTCAATTACTTATCCAGAGCAAGAAAGAAAAAATAATTTGCCCTTCGTTCAAGATGGAGCTATAATTATAATTCTTCCTGCTTCTTTTGGTGCCATTTTTTGTTGGACAACTCTTCATGGTAAACTGCACAGGGTTAAATTTATGTGACTATGTCAAACTCCATTCAGGCTAACTCCTCTGTACAGCTAACCATGTAGAGCTGTCCAACATAAACGGTAAGATACAAGATACAAGAATTAAGAGTTATATATCTTTGCAAAGATATCACAATCATGTATTCAATAAATGTATGTATATATAATTCATTTCATGGTATGTATAACATATTCTCATCTTTTAATTTTGTTTTTATAAACCCATACAGTATGAGATATGTTGGAAGAAAGCATACTTACCAACATTTCCTACTAAATGCCCTATTTGGCATTTTGTTTTAATGTTTAACTACAGACATTAGACACAAAGAATGTAATCTGTAATTTCAGATTCACTTAATATGACAATAATTGGTCATTCATATCTATCCATTTCATAAAATGAAGGGAAAAAAAAGAGTTGTATAAAAACTCCTAAAATGTATATAAAAAACATGACCATGTATACATGTACTACATATTGTGTTTTGAAATACAAATTTTAATGTATAATATTACATATTCTGTGAAATTCATCCAAGAAATTGGATGTTATTGTATATATACATTGTAGCAGGATATGTTCTTCGTGTGAAAATCTGAATGTAAAATCTACTTTGGCATACATCATTCCCTATAGTTATTACAATACAATAATACACAGCAGGGAAACATGAGATTCAGAAATTAATAATTTGCACTATCAATTGCTAACTGATGTTCTCCGAAAAGACTTTGCATAAAAAGGTTGATCTTTACAACAAAAAACATGTATCATGAGCTCAGCTACAAGCTCTGCTCTCTGAGTTGCAGATTCACCAAACAGACAGACGGACAGCACTCATTAGAGATCATCCAAACTCCTCTATACCCTTGTCCTTCAGAGTTTGCTTCATCTTCCAGCAAGGAGATTGAAGGAATCAGTCAACTGCTATCCTATTAGTAAAAACTTGCATTCTCTTTTACAGGCCTATTGGCACCCTGCTTTTAAACACTTGCATTCTCCTTTACAAGTCCATTGGCACCTTGTTTTACAAGCATGTCACAGTAGAATACACCTATCTCTTTTTTTACCTTTCTTATTTGAGTCCACAGGCTGTCTCCTGCACACAATAAAGAAAGAACAAAGAAAACACTTGACATACATGTATATTCACATCAATTACGTGTTGAAACGAGTCTTAAGTTCTGATAATAGAAATTAAATCCACAAGAAACTGATGTGAACTTATTCTGAATTATCATGCAGACATCATCAGAGTAAAACCTGACTCGGTGTTCCAATATCCTTTCAGTCATATACTGAGGTATACATGTAATGAACGTACCTGATTACTCTCACTACTTCATGAAAGGCTGCATCAATGTTCTTTGGAGGATCTTTTGCACTTGTTTCAATGTACGGAATCTGCTGTAAGCAGTCAAAAGAAACAAAAGAATTACATTAAAAACAGTGTTGGTAGATTAACAGTAACATACATGTATTGACCTTTATTTGAAAATGCATTCCTAGTTCGGTCCGAATGTGTATGCAATATAACAGTCATGATTCTCTCAGAGTTCTGTGAGTAGATGAAATATTTAGTTGGATGATGGGTAAATAGAATATTCAATGACGTCCACATAGATACATGTAATGTACTGCTGCTATGCCCTGGCTTATATTGCTTGCTATTGTTTTTATTTTTTAATCACAAATGACTGTACATGATCAAGAAACTTGTTGAATTCTGGTTAATTTTGGATTATATTTTTTTGTAAACATACATGCCCCAAAACAGAAAAATTAGTACCGGTAAGCTGAAATTTCCACAAGTTATTGTAGAAGCCATTTTTGTAGCAAAAAAACCCTTCTGCAATTTGCAAGAAAATGTATTGTTGTAATTCAGCCTTTCTGTAGCACAAAAAGCTTTGCAAATTTGAAATTCATAAAAGCTTCATGCCCATGACAGTTATGGTTTGACAGTATTTATTTGTAATGCCAGCTTTTCCTCTCCTTTCCTATCCCCTTCTCATAGAGCATAGATCCATTCACTTACCCCTAATTCTGCAGCTACATTCTTGCCTTCTTCTTCCGTGACTTTTCTCTGATGTACCAGGTCCACTTTGTTGGCAACTAGGATCATGGGATACGAATCTCTGTAAAATAATAGAACATGGTATCATTAAATCAGAGACACACTATAAAGAGTCTCTGTTAACCAGCTTTGACTCTGAAATATATTTCAAGTTCTCATTGCAAAATTCTACATGTTTGGATCTCTGGAGGCTTACAAAAGTATAAGAAAGATTTGGTAACAAAGGGGTGCTACATGTAAGAATGAAAGTTAGTCTTTCACACCGAGTACGGGAGTAAACAAAAAATACATAAAAGGAGAACCAAGGGTTGCCAGTACGGAATATCTGGAGTTCACTCAAGGAATATATATATTTAGTATGAAAGAGGCATCATGAGTGAAAGAGCTTAAACTCTATGGATGTTTGAAGGTTAAATAACCAAAAAATGTAAGTGTGAAATGTCTGGAGTTCACTCAAGGAATATATATATTTAGTATGAAAGAGGCATCATGAGTGGAAGAGTTTAAACTCTATGGATGTTTGAAGGTTAAATAACCAAAAAATGTAAGTGTGAAAGTGGCAAGATTCACAGACACATGTTTTACAGGATATCTGGATTTCAACTTAGGGGGATAAAGTGCAAAGAGCCCCTGTCATTTGGGGAAGGGGGTTGGTTAATGTTTCACTGACCCCTGATGGTATCCAGCCGTAGACACAGGTACAACAGGTTACTTACTTGTCTTTGACTCTGAGAATCTGAGTATGAAAACATTTCATGTTCTCATAGCTGGCTCTATCAGTGACTGAATAGACCAGAAGGAAACCATCACCAGTCCTCATATATTGCTCTCTCATTGCAGAAAACTCTTCTTGACCAGCAGTATCCAACACTACACAAAATGAAAGAGAGACACATTATACATAGTTGGTTTAGTGACAACTACTTGTAGTATTGAGTCGAGTCAAGTAGCTGTACAATGTACAGAAATCATACATTTAAAGTTGCCTTGAGTGAAAGCAGAAACCCAAACAAAAAGAATGTTTATCACATTTTAAATATTACATTGTATATTTATGGAATCATAATTTAATCATTATCTTTAATACTTTCATGTATAGTTGTTGTTATATTTTTGATCAATGAAATCCTGTTCAGTGATTGGTCAATATAGCATCATGTGACCAAACATAACATTGCTATGATGTTACTGATAAGAAAATTGTGCTATACAGTGACGTCATCCATGGTATAGTGCACTATACCATAGCACTATACCATGGATGACGTCATAGATATGCGATCGATCAAGATCAATGTGATATCGGTGTCGGCCCGGTCGCGGTACGGTCGTCTGCGCTGTTCTCACTGCTCTCTACACTACTTCAGTGACAGTATACATTATTGTTATTATTATTCTTATTTTTATGAAGGTTGGTTTGAAAAATATAAAACAAAATCAACAAATATATCATGTATTATAAATGCATTTTTTTTTTTTTTTTTTTTTTCAATTTGAAAATTTTATTTAATTTATTATTTTTTAAATCTAGATCTAATAATTTGTTCTTATTTTTAATTCTTTTTTAATAAAAATTGTAATTTTTCAAATTTTTTAAATTCTGATAAAATTTTTCCCAAAAATTTGATTTTTCATTTATTTTTTTAATTTTTTTTAGATAATTTTTTTGATGCTGGATATAAAACAAATATACCATGCCTTCTTTTCGAGATACTGGTTAAAAATATGGGCCTCGGTGACTCCAAATGTACCATTTGCTTCGGGGCTACGCCCCTCAGCAAATAGTACTATTGGAGTTACCTCTTGCGCATAGTTTTAACCAGAGCCTCTCAAGTCAGTGTATATTTGTATACTATTTCAAGCCACTATGAAATTATGGGTCCCTCGGCGACAGAAATAGCACTATTAAGTTCTTCGGGGCTACATGTATGCCCCTCAGAAAATAGTGCTATTCCTGCCACCTCGATCCATAATTTCAACTAAAGACTCTCAGTGCATGGTATATTTGTTTACTACTGTCATAGCTCTACATGTATATAAAATGCAAGAACAATTACTTTGCTTAATATTTGCAATGATTACAGTACCATGGCGGATTTAAAAGTATAATAAAGGGAGTTATATGTCTTGCTATCATTTTGCCTAAAAGTGAACAGTCAAATGCAAGTTAGGAATCTGTAAGTTGAGGTCATGTAGATTATCATGCATCAATGTAAAACTGAAACTACAAGGCCTAGCTTTTAAAGCTAAACTAGCAGGTCTCTGCTAGCTTACCCAATTCCATCTGGACTTTTTAAAAAGCTCTTATAGATACAACTTGTGTGTGCCCAGCACAATGCTAGGATACATGTATGCGCTTCATTAATGGGTATACACTTAAAAGAGAAGCATACACTGTACCAACCATTTGAGCGATCTCATGCAATAAATTTTAGTCTGCAAAAACTCTGTACTGTAAACCATCCTAAATGTCAACTGTGATATTATAACTTTATTCAAACAAAATAGTAGGTCACACAATGATAACCTACCATCTAGAATACACCAATCACCATCAATCTCTGTATGTTGAATATAAGAGTCTTCAATGGTGGGATCATAGTCTGCTACAAAGAGTTTTTGGAAGAACTGAATTGTGATGGCACTCTTGCCAACGCCTCCATCCCCAACCACAACCAACTTGTAAGTGGTCAGATTCTCACGCGAAATATCTGATAATGTCGTCATTTTGAACTCTTTTTTTTTCCTCTTCTGGTTAGACTAAGTATTATTCCTCACTTAAGCACAGTCAGGGCTGTACTACTTTGTCTGTCCAAATGATTGCATCACTCCAGCTCTGTAGAGGGGGTGCTACATGTAGCTGGTTTAAATATGACGATCACCACTGCCCCCGATTGTGGGGTATAAAGTCTGTAGGTGACTTGATTAAACTCTCACTTAACCATCTTATCCTGTCATGTTTCTATCAATTAGCACAACATCAATAGGATGACAACTCCTTGAGAGGTGAGGTAGAACTCTACATCATCTTAGACATCACTGACTTGAATTATCTGTCTTTTCCATTGTCATTCCATTTCTTCCAATGATCATCAGTACCTACATTCAGGAGACACAATAAACATTTCTATCTATTAGTATATATACAAAATCCATCCAAAGCACAATTCTTACTGATTCTTAAATAAATAGTGATGTATCCAGGCCTACATGTATATGATTATGTACATGTATGCTACAGGAAAGAGAGTGTGTATATGTGTGTGTGTGTGTGTGTGTGTGTGTGAGTGAGAGAAAGAGAGTGTGTGTGTGAGAGAGAGAGAGAGCGTGTGTGTGAGAGAGTGCGTGTGTGAGAGAGTGTGTGTGTGAGAGAGAGAGAGAGAGAGAGTGTGTGTAAGAGAGTGTGTGTGTGTGTGTGACAGAGAGAGAGAGAGAGAGTGTGAGAGAGAGTGTGTGTGAGAGAGAGAGAGTGCTTCCTCATAAAAAGTTTAAACAGAAAAGCTCATGGACATCCGTATTACAAGTTAAAAGTTAAGGTACATACAAAGTCTACAGTCTGTATTTAATGGATCTGCACTTCCTGTGGATTTCGTTGGTATTTGGTAATGAGTTTGTCTTGGCAGTCATAGTCATATTATATTTATATTTATATTATACAAGGTTGGGCCTACATTCTGTATGTACTTGTAGAGTTGTAGTGTATGTATACCTACAGGTCTCTCGGAGAAGACCTAAAGCCGTCGGTCCTCTGGTTGCTTACTAACAAGCAATTATGCTTTCTTAGCAGTCAGGTAAAATAACCACTACTCAATAACATGTGCATTGTAGAGTGTCTCAGTACGTCCTGGGCCCCATCGCATAAAACTTACCATTGATAGTAACTTTGTCATTAATGGTAAGACAACAGGGCCCAGGCCCAGGGGTAATTTGCACTCAGTAGGCTTGTTTTCCAACTCACAGCTAGCTACATGTAATAATAATAATAGTTCAGTTCTTGTATAGCGCATAATACGTTATGAAATAACATCTCTATGCGCTTCCAAAGAGCTTTGGAAATTATTACCCTAGCTTTAGCTCCGGCAGCCGTTATCAGCGCACAGTGCATTTCAAGGAATAATCCTACCAGGTACCCATTTACCTCACCTGGGTTGAGTGTGGCAAATGTAGATCTATGTCTTGCCAAAGGACATTAGTGCCGTGGCGGGACTCGAACCGCGGACCTTGTGATCGACAGTCCGGTGACGTATCCACTCGACCACAACACCTCTACGTATGTAACATGAAATCAAATAAAAAATAACCCATGTACATGACAGGAAGCTTGATGTACATTGTAATAGTTCTTGTCAGTTCTTGTCAGTTCTTGTCCAAACCATTAAGCTTCATGTACATGATAAAAATCAATCAAACTTGAATAAAGAGTCAAGGCTGCAAACGTATACGGTACATGTATGTTAGGATAGAAAAAAGATTTCACATACATGTAAATGTACATGTAAATGTACACGTACATGTAGGCTTACTGGTAATCAAAAACATTTTACTTTTCAAACAGTACATGTAGATGCGAGGAATGTTGAAGAATCCAAATACATGTACATTTAAATGATATCTTTCAAGCAATTTTAAAATGTTGACCTTTACAGGTGCTTTTCAGGGAAAGTGATTGGTCAATGTACATGTACATTTAGTTTGACAAAAAAAAATCTATTTACTGCAAATTCAAATTCAATTCATCTCACCACGCATTAATATCTTGTGCATGAAATGTATTTGGTAATTCATGTGAAAAGTATTATCCAACAAGCAAGGCCCCTTTCTTTCCTAATGCCTGGCAATGCACCACAACTCAAGTCAAATTTACCATAAAGACATACGGCACTGTGGAATAAAGCAATGCATATCTAGGGCCTACAGTGTACATGTATTTTTTAATCATGATCGCTTTGAAAACTTAAAAAATTAAATTAAAAAAATTAAAAAAGGGAGGCAGACAAAAATGTGAACATACCGGTATGAACTTCCTCAAATTTTCCTGAGAAATAGACTTGCTATTAACTACAGATGAATCACAAGTCATAACACTCAAGTTCTACAATTTGGCAAACTCTAGCTTAAATGTACACTGAGTATATAATACACAGTACTAGCCTTTTTGAAGAGCACAGGAATCTCATAGATGATATATAAAGATGTTTTAGACTATGTGTAATGTACATGCATTACCGATGACTCACCATCATCATCAGCACACCCTGTAGCAGTCATTCATATACATGTATAGAGAAACCACATCAGCCAATCTTAGTTAATGGTACACTCATGTTGGTTTTGCCCTGAAAGCATTACCTTTAGTGTAATAACACTCTCTTGCCACATTCACATCCTACACCTTATTATTTGAAGCTACATTTTTAACTTTCAGCTCGCTAATTTCTACACGCAGGAATTTCTCATCAATTCAGAAATATTGCAAAAAATTACTTTAAATGTAAACGTGGTTAAATTTTCCAACTTGCCACAAGTACACAATATACTATACGTAAGCCATTGAAAAGAAAATGGATGAAAGGAGATTTTCCTCATAATATTACAAATCAACTACAACCCTATGAAATGAAGAAATGTGTACAGTATGCATACATACAACATCAAGGCATTTAAATACAGTGTACCGGTACATGTAGTTCCCTTGTTCAATCTGTGAACAGGTTGTAATGCATTACTCATACATACAGGCCCTGCAGGTTGAGAAGTTTAGATATAACAATATACAGGCAGGTCTACACTGTACGTTAAAAGTAGACATGAGTATGCATAGTACATGTAGAGGTCAAGGATTCCTAAGCCAGCATTTTTTGCCACCTATCTTCCATAACACTATCACATATTAAACAAGGCTACATGTAAATGTAATTGCAAGTAAGCTATACATAATTCAATTTTGAACAGGATGCAAAAGAAATTTGAGTAAAGAATCATATCCTGTATGACCAGGATTCTCGATACCAAACCAAGTACCGGTAAACTCATTTACATATTGCTGGAGATTCGAAAGTTAATTAATTTTGTTTTTAATGACATTTCTTCACACCCTTCCAAACAACATAAATAAGTCAGTCAGTGTTGCAAACTATAAAATGGAATTAGAGATTGGGCAATTTTTTTTTCTTTCTTTCTTTTCTTTTTCTTATAATTTTAGAAGTTGCAAGATAACAATAGCCTCATCAGACACATTGCAGACTTTCACTGAGAGCTTTGATGTGTCAATCAAGTGATCCACAGCATCTCAAAATAACTCATTGATTAAATGCAATACAATTTCCAAATAGCAAACTATGAACATGTATGGACGTACTTCAGAAGAAGTCAATGAATATCTAGGGATTCTACAGGCTATGGTCTAGCCAAGTGGTACGTACATTTGAGACCCCCCTCAAAGGGAACAAGGGTCATTTAAAAGTAATTTCATGGCAATGGATCATTTTCTCATGCTGCCCATGTACAGGGTGCATCTTATTTTTTTGTACCATAGCGAGCCCAGATTGAGCTCGCGAATGAAACCTGCGCATGCGCACTCCAATGGCGCACTCACGAAGGAAACAAGCGCATGCGCACATGGAATCCGGTAGGGTTGTTAATAGGGTGATAGTAATTACACAAATCAACCTTTCATCAGCTCATCGTTAGCTCAATCGGTAAGGACAGCGTAATACTAATAGAACCTTGGAGTTGACTTGAGGGTTCGAATCTCAGTATTTATTTATTTTTTTTTGCCTTTATAAATAATGAGGCAAAGCAATAAACAATCAAAGTCTAATTGTTTGTGACCTCTTTGCAAGCTTTCGCTTGTTATGTATGAAAATGAGTTCATACTGGAATCTGGGCTCGCTGTGGTACGAAAAATAAGACGTGTACAGGGTATACCTTTTCCCTTTTCTTTATTTAAATATTGTACAATGATATACATGTGCATTTATGTGTGACGGTGTTTACCCCATGGCCTTAAAGATAGAAACATTACACAGACGGACCTTGTAAAAAGGCTTGTATGGAGAGGATTAAAAAGGGAACATGGAACAAAGAAGCTTTAGAAGCATGAGTCAACTCTGGGATAGAAAGAGAGAACAAAATCAATACAGGTTTCAAACAATGAACCGGAAAGCCGGCTCTATATACATACTGGAATCGGAAGTCAGTTATCCCCGAATGACAAATATCTAAAGAAAGTCTTCATGGACCGTGCACAAAGCACCCACTCAAAAAATCAATTATGGATTCACACCCAGTCTACCCTGTATTGAGCTTGGAAAATATATGTACCGGTACCGGTAGGCATACTGTATTATAATGTAGGACCATTGTACATATGTCTGGTGGTAAAACTATTTCATAAAATCAATTATGGATTAACACTGGCTATCATGCTAAACGTAAGGAATTGTAAGGGATCTGCTTATGGCCTAGTGACGTGTACAGCGCACATGTGTTCCATACTATGTTTTCTAGTGGTAAATTTATTACATTTATTAAAACTACAAATGGAAATGTCCATGTGCATTTTGATGAGTGGTACACTAACATGTAGTTCATGTAGTGAACAGGACCAATGTTAAAATGTTGCAAGCTGTATAACAGTATAAGTATCTTGGTTTGTGTAAAGCCCATTTACATGTATGTTGTTCTAGTTAATCAAAGTTGTATACAAAGGAGGGGGGCTGCTCTCAAATGAGAGAAAGGGGTGTAAATAAATGATGTCTGATAAAAATTTTCATATTCCTGAACCACCACCAAGTTTTTATCATTTTACAAGACCAGTTCCTAATAAAGGATTTAAATACTCTGTCTTTAGGAAACAATGTTTTTTTCACTGTATAAATTTTCAATATGAAAGAACCCAATTTTGAATTTCATGAAGACATCTTTTTTTTTCTCAAAGGAAAAGCTCACCCTGATATTAAAGCCCAAGTCCACTCCAAAAATAACTTACTTTCAATAGAAACAGAAAAATCAGACAAACCAATCAAAAAAAGTTTGAGCAAAATCGGATAACTAATAAGAAAGTTATGAATTGTTACCGGTAATGACATGAAAAACTTTGAAAATCACTAGACAAATTGGCAAGTCACTCATGAGTCTGTGACGTCATGTCCTCCCTATCCTCTAATTATTTTCTTTATATTGATAACATAAGATACATTGGTCATAGATACACTACCTTCTACCCGGTGGGGGGGTGTCACTCCCAACATGACTGGCTATGCAACCGCGTCCAGAAAAAGCATTGAAAGGTTGTCTTTCAGCTATAAGGCGTTGCAAAGTTTTCCTAAATAGGGTACCATTTTAGAAAAGGTGCGACACGCCATTACTTTAGGCCTTTTACTTTTAGGGTTCATTTCTTCTTCTTCTTCTTTTTTGGTGCAGTCTGCTTCCTTCAATCTTGAAGATTCTTGCAGAACTTTGGTGTAGTGTGTATCACAAGAGGTTGATGGACACGGGTGGGTAGCACTTGTGTATGAGAGTGATCCCCGGGCCTTTAACATGTCTAAATTCTAAGTTAAAATTAATAATTTATAGCCTAGTTAGACTAATTATTAATAATCACAATTAGTTACATTCTATCAGTATCTTATCAGCTTTTCTTCAGAGTTTCATTAGAGTAACGCGCCGGTATTCGGTCATTATCCAGTATTCGGTCAGACAGCCGTTTCAACAGCTGTAAGAAACTCAAAAATAATTTATGAGCCACGAAACTTGCACAAATCAGGCAGTTGAACAACTTATCCTAACTCTCAAAATTAAATCAGGTATAGGGCCCTGGAAAGATCTCAAAATTAACTAGAAATTGGTCAGTGTCGCACAGCTTTATGCACTTCCGGGTTCTGTTAGCACATGCGTTAACATGCATAGCCATATGTAGAAGCCTATTGTGAAACAACTACGTGTGCTGGTGCAATGAATTTAGTATGTGTGTGAAGAGGAGCTCTTCCGTGTTCGCTCCATCGAAGCGAATTTGCAAATGACGCACTTTTTGCCGAGCAGGAGGTATTTATACCCTTGCCATGCGATAGCGCACGTCCAGTATCCGGTCAATGCACTGTCATTCATAACTCCGGGAAGCTCCAACACCGGCGCCGTAGCTTCGGTAAAACTGTAGTGGGGGCTTCTAAAACAGCCGATGGGGTAACATTATTGTTAAATCTGCAATGGTAGTACTTACAATTTTTACATCATAGGGTGCACGAATCCTCAGGGCATAACAATGATCACTTGAATTCATAATTTGAAGAAATCTTTGATGGGAAAAAAAGGGTTATTCAAAGCCCTACACAAACAATTCTTCCATGTCGCAGCGTCGATTCAAAATGGCGAAGAGACAGTACGCATGCGCGGCAGAGCCGCAGAAAGTATGAATATTCATGCTATCGGCGCCGATCGAAATCGCTGAATATGCACGAGGTTGAGAAGGGCCGAGGGACATGGGGTTTACATTCACCGCTCTGTTTGTTCGAGTCGTGCATATTCAGCGATTTCGAGCGATCGGCGCCGATAGCATGAATATTCATACTTTCTGCGGCTCTGCCGCGCATGCGCACTGTCTTTCGCCATTTTGAATCGACGCTGCGACATGGAAGAATCGCTTGTGTAGGGCTTTGAATAACCCTTTTTTCCCATCGAAGATTTCTTCAAATTATGAATTCAAGTGATCATTGTTATGCCCTGAGGATTCGTGCACCCTATGATGTAAAAATTGTAAGTGTACTACCATTGCAGATTTAACAATAATGTTACCCCATCGGCTGTTTTAGAAGCCCCACTACAGTTTTAGGCACGCCACGGCGCCGGTGTTGGAGCTTCCCGGAGTTATGTCATTCAGTGCTTTGTGGCGCAATGTGTGAAAATAGTGCGTAAATACGCTTCGCTCCTTGTCAACGGAGATACCACGCAAAAATCACGTGACCGAATTCTAGGCGGCGCGACCGAATACTGGGCAGAAAACTGCTCCTTCTTCTCTCGGTAATATATTGCTTAGCATCATTCTATATTTTAAGTGACTTCAAAATCCTGTTAGAGGATTAATTTTCTTTTCTTTTGATGGGTAGATTGCCAAATAAAGGAGGTACGAATTCAAAATATGAGCGATTTTCCCTTAAGTGACCGAATACCGTATACCGGGCGCACTACCCTTACCTGTTTCTCTCATTCAATCAGTCATTATCACTCAATCTAACAGTAACACTCACACTGACAATCATTAAATCTAAATCTAATGCCGCTAATGGCAACTTCAGCTCTAATGCGATCAGATGTACAGTACGGTGAGTACCCATGGACATGGTTGGTACATGTACATGTAGTTTAGGACTTTATTTAGCCACAGCCCAGCGCAGCGCCCATGAGCTGAGCAAGTAGGCGAGGTATGCCTGACGGCCTCGGCCCTCGGCCGGACTAGCTCGCTCGCTCGCTTTACTTTAGTAGACTTGGACACAAACATAATTCATTGAACATGTTCACACTTACCTCATTAGACGTCGAACTGAAAATTACTTGAAAATTCAATCTCTACAGATTACAAACATCCGGCTGCATTTCGTTTACGCAAAGGTTACGATTTGACTCTGAATTTAGCCTGTTTGTAGGCCTATGTACTTCCTGTGGATGTAGAACCACCGACGAATGTGTCTATGTATTGACTCGTACGTACGTACAAGTACAGTATAGTGTATAGTGCGCTGCGCAGTACCGGTAAGACAAGTACATCAACATACAGTAGTACACAGTCACACAGTACATGCATTGAACTAGCTGGCTGAAGCTCGACCATACTATAGTTCGGTCGAGCTAAAATCGATGTGACCGTACCGACCGACCGAGTGTCTATGTTTGTCGCTGAGCGAGTCTGGTATGTGTCTGTCACTTGCGCCTCCCTTTCATAATCAATCAAGATCTTCCTCGAAAATCAAATGTTTTCATTATTTGTTCCCAACATTCTTTATTACTCTCATAATCATCATTTTCATCTTATCATCACCTCCATGCACCACCATCATCATCTTTATCGATCGCCTTTTAATTATCAACATTTTCATCATCATCTTAATCCTCATTTTATCATCAACATTATAATTCAATACATTTATCTATTTATTTCATTTGTTCAAGTATTCTTTAAAAATGAGGGTATACCCATTCAGAGCCAGCTGATCATCTTAATTATAACACCATCATCTTCCTTCTTTTCCTCCGAGTCCCGATCCTCCTCCTTTTTCTTCATCATCATCTTAAGTTCTTGTTCTCCTTAAATTGTTCTTCTTCTTCTCTTCCTTGTTCTTCATTATCAAGTGGCTTACTATATCAACCAAAATGAAAGACATCGCAAGGACAATTTCGATTGTAGGAACAAAGCTGTGGAATGATCTCCCAGATGAAATTAGATTAAAAACATCCAGGTTATCTTTTCACCTACCTTCTATATGTAAATGTACTAGGGGTGTGCTCCCCCCCCTCCCTTTCATTTTTCTTTTGTTTTACTTGGCTTCCTTACAGGATTGCGCATGTACGCACATCTGTATAATTTTATTTTTAATAATACACACTGTACATCCTTTTCATTTTATGAACATAGTGATGAATGTATTTGTTCAAAAATATGTTTCCTTTCATTATAATGCTTTGGCACTTTAACCTTCTTCTTTTTTCTTTCAGAAATGTAAAAAAAGTTACAGCATACTGTATTTTTTAAAATTGTATATATGTATACACAAAACAAACAAGTTTAACATATATATTTGAAGGGAAAAAAAATCTTTGCAAAGAATGGAACTAGGTTCGACTATTAACACTTGTGCTAACTTCTAGTTCCCATTAACAACTTCACCAAAATATTAGTATAAATGTATAATACACATATTTCAGTGTATCTCTTATACAGTAAATAGTATGCAGATCTACCGGTATGTCCAATACTGTTCAATCAACATTACTCTTCCGTTATGTATTCATGTATCATTATTATTCTTTATATTTTATAATTGTTTATATACTGTCATTATTGTAAAGTGTTGTTGTTCATAAATTCAAATTCAATTCAATCAATGTCATCTGGCATTTCCAATTCCTGGACACTGACCACTTCATTTATATATCATCAATATCACTGCTACCACCATCACCATCATCACTATCACTGCTACCACTGCTACCACCACCACCACCACCATCATCACTATCACTGCTACCACCACCACCATCATCACTATCACTGCTACCACCACCATCATTGCTTACACTGCTACCACCACCACCGTCATCATCACTATCACTGCTACCACCACCATCATCACTATCACTGCTACCACCATCACCATCATCACTGTCACTATCACTGCTACCACCGCTACCACCACCACCACCATCATCACTATCACTGCTGCCACCATCACCATCATCATCACTATCACTATCACTGCTACCACCATGCACCATCATCACTATCACTGCTACCACCACCACCATCATCATCACTATCACTGCTACGTACCACCACCACCACCATCATATCACTATCACTGCTACCACCACCACCACCATCATCACTATCACTGCTACCACCACCACCATCATCACTATCACTGCTACCACCACCATCATTGCTTACACTGCTACCACCACCACCGTCATCATCACTATCACTGCTACCACCACCATCATCACTATCACTGCTACCACCATCACCATCATCATCACTGTCACTATCACTGCTACCACCGCTACCACCACCACCACCATCATCACTATCACTGCTGCCACCATCACCATCACTATCACTATCACTGCTACCACCATGCACCATCATCACTATCACTGCTACCACCACCACCATCATCATCACTATCACTGCTACCACCACCACCATCATATCACTATCACTGCTACCACCACCACCACCATCATCACTATCACTGCTACCACCACCACCATCATCATCACTATCACTGCTACCACCACCACCATCATCATCACTATCACTGCATGCTACCACCATCATCATGCACTAGCACTGCTACCACCACCATCATCATCGCTATCACTGCTACCACCACCATGCACCATCATCACTATCACTGCTACCACCACCACCATCATCATCACTATCACTGCTACCATCATCACTATCAGTGCTACCACCATCATCACTATCACTGCTACCACCACCACCATCATCATCACTATCACTGCTACCACCACCATCATCAGCACTATCACTGCTACCACGACCATCATCACTATCACTGCTACCACCATCACCATCATCATCACTATCACTGCTACCACCATCATCATCAGTATCACTGCTACCACCACCATCACTATCACTGCTACCTCCACCACCATCATCACTATCACTGCTACCACCACCACCATCATCGTCACTATCACTGCTACCACCACCATCATCACTATCACTGCTACCACCACCACCACCACCATCATCATCACTATCACTGCTACCACCATGCACCATCATCATCTCTATCACTGCTACCACCACCACCATCATCATCACTATCACAGTCATCATTATCACAATCGCCCATATCACAATTATCATTATCAATATCACAATCATCAATATCAAAATCATCATTATCAATATCAAAATCAATATCACAATAATTCATATCACAATCAATATCATCAATATCACAATTATCAATATCACAATCCTCAATTATCACAATCATTAATATTACAATCATCCTCAATATCAATATCACCACAATCATAATAATCATCATAACAATCACCATTATCAGCCTGCTTTACCAAAAGCACAGACACCAATCCTAATAACTATCATAAACTTTTTCTATTTACATTGAGGATTTAAACACAAGTATTAATCACATTGATGAAGTTGTATAAGGAAATATTCACTTTAATATTATACCAATGAAACTATCTTTTTTTTTATACAAACACAATACAAAACTTACAGGAACAAATTTTCTGTGATAACATTGCTTAAAAGATAAAGATAACTAACAATCTGTACTAGGATTTAATCTCTCATTTTCCATCTTGATTATAATCATTTCATATAATTTCACGAATGTAATTAGGATGATATATGTTTAAAAATGTACATTAAAACAAGAAAATAAACAAAAGAAAAAAAGATCCAATCTCAATCTTTCTGCTTGTCCTTCATTCCTTGCTTTCATTCTGTGTAGAGCATGTCAAAATTTGGTGATATATTTGGTGTCCAAAGGTCGTAATTGGTCTTTATAGACAGGTGAATTAGTGTTTGAATTCACGTCTCTGAAGACTGTATGAATTATATAATGGTGATGTAGGATGAATGTGTGTGTGCCTGACTGTATACAATACATATGCACTAAAAATCCTTAATTTATTCTTGATTAAAAACCAATCCATAAATAATAAAATGTGCATAATTTTCATTTCCTGGATTCAAGACATAAACTTGTAAATCCAGTGTGCAAACATTGATAAATTTATCTTTAAAAGAAAACATGACTTTCTGTCTCTCTGATTTACACAAGCTTCATGTAAGACATGATTAATCTCTCAATAATAAATTTCTACATGATAATAATAATAATAATATTTCACAAATTATCAAATGTCAAAATGGTCGTATTGCGCATTATGACCATGTAACCAAAGAAATGATTGCTTCATTCTGGGTAAAACATATTTCCAAAATGCTTAATATAATATTTATAATAATTACTTGTTCTTAATCTTTTCTACTTCATCAGGTTGTGATTGATAATTATTCTGATTTCATAATGAAATCCAACTTGTAAATCATAGGTTTGAAACAAAATGTGTGTTGGGAGCTGGGGTGTAATCAGTTAATGGCTTTCTTCCACTCAGCTACTGTTAGTCACCTACATTAAAAAGGTCATCTCACAACTATTGAAGAAACAGTTAAAAGAAAGGAGGCTACAACAGAACTACTGATTTAACATAGCAGGATTCCATTCTTTGAACAACTTAAATTATTTGGCAATGGTAACTATTGCAATTTGATAAACCATATACCTTACATACATTACATATTTCAAAAGCTGAAATGTCTTTTCGAAATATACAATGTGCTTTAGTATTTGCTGAGACATATATTTGTTGATGTCACATGCAAAATCAAGAAAATTAGAGCAATTTCATACCTGATTTACCCAAAATATTGTCAAAGATGTTTGAATTTGTTTGAATTGGGTGATCAAATAAAGAAAGAATGGTAGGCGTGCAATCGATCCTTGGCCCACAAACATACAAACATTAATACTTTTTTGTCAGAATCCATATTGGATAATACTGTGCTCAGTAGAACAAAGGTGAACATTATTTTTAAAAGGAGGAATTAAATTTTCTATATTTATGCTGGCTAGCCATTGACCCAATCCTCATTCCATGCACATCAGTTGGGGGTAAATATGGACCTCCAATCAGATAAACTACCTCCAAACATATCCACATCCCAAATCCATAATCTTGGAAGAATCATAAACCTTTCAAATCTAAAAGTCTAATAGCTGGGTAATAAAAGTCAAGATCACGGAAGCTCACTTTAATGTTAACTATTGGCAAGCTTCTGGAGTTATTTTTTAACAGTGTACTTTCTTAACATATACCAATGTTAAAGCCTGTCTGCACTAGTTTGACTAGGAGGGATGAGACCTCCCAGCGTGGTCACTGACAGATGGTTATCTCATCAACTCAGCTCTCAATTACCGGTAACATAAGAAAAAGAGGATCATGGGGGACCAACGGGCACCGCTAAGGCATTGTTTTCTATATAGAGGAGCAAGTAGCTACAAGTATTGCAGTGGGGCTTTAAAATAAAACACTTTACAAATTAGTCTCCCTCTTTTTTCCTCTCGCTGTTAGCTTTCTCAAAAATAAAAACGCACCTTTCAAGAAACTGAGAATTATCTATACTTCCAATCCTTGAAGGCAAGGGTATACTATGAAGAAATCCAAAGCAACGGGGCTTCAGTCTTCTCTCTCCGGAATGTGAAATAACTAGTTATGAACAGGTGTTTCAAGGTTAATGTTCATTACATTTTTGTTTAAGGTAATAAGAAAAATAGTATATGGCCTTTGTGTTATTGGCCTTTCAAAAATAATTTCTCACCATACATCTTAATATAAAGGTGTGTTACATCTTGTTTGTCGACCTTCTTTTCTCTCTTCCCATCATTGCACTTTCCTTTTCAAAATATTTTCCAAGAAGAAATAAAGACAATTGACCTTTCATTTTAAACATCATTGTCATGGTTAACAAATGTGTTATCTTTTCAGCAATACAACTAAAACAATGACCAAAACAATGATGTTTGTGCCCTTCAACCAGGCTTACAATGATACTGTTGTACTGAATGTAATTCAGTAGCAAGTACAGGTGTGGTGGGCACACATCAAGTATGTTGCGAAAGTATCGAATGTCACAATCCAGAAGTAGCAAGTACAGGTGTGGTGGGCACACATCAAGTATGTTGCGAAAGTATCGAATGCCACAATCCAGAAGTAGCAAGTACAGGTGTGGTGGGCACACATCAAGTATGTTGTGAAAGTATCGAATGCCACAATCCAGAAGTAGCAAGTACAGGTGTGGTGGGCACATATGGCGCGCCGTTTGACCAATAATTCAGATAAACACTGTTTATCGGCGATAAACACTGTTTTTCGGCGATAAACAGTGTTTATCGCTCGATAAACAGTGTTTTTTTACGATAAACAGTGTTTATCGGCGATAAACAGTGTTTATCTGATTTGTTGGTCAAACGGCACGCCATAGGCACATCAAGTATGTTGCGAATGTATCGAATGTCACAATCCAGAAGTAGCAAGTACAGGTGTGGTGGGCACACATCAAGTATGTTGTGAAAGTATCGAATGTCACAATCCAGAAGTAGCAAGTACAGGTGTGGTGGGCACACATCAAGTAGGTTGTGAACGTATCGAATCAAAATCCAGAAACATATTTTATTGAAGTCCATCAAAAGTCATAACTTCGGTAGTTTTCATCAAATACTGCAATTTGTTAGCAATAACAAGTTAATGAAACAGGGCCATGATCTAACTTTGTGAAGAATATGAATTAGAAAATATCTTGCATATGTTATCACACAATCTGTTTACTTTCAGAAAGTCTACAAAGGTATAAAAATGAACTTACAATTAATGGGCCAAAGGATTACTGTTTTTCATGTAATATAATGTAGTTTTAGTTATAACTTAGACCCGTATAGCATTACCTGCTACTTTGGTAGCAATGTCATATATAATACCACAGATACACGGACACAAAAGGACACCACACAGTCACATATAAATAGATATTAATGGTGAATTCCTATTGGTTAAAGAGCAAGATTCACTTTACCTTAGGAATTCATTCGGATATATATATATATTTATATATATACAACTTCTCTCTCTGCTATATACACATGTTCATAACTTATGTCACTATGTTGCTGTCACAAAATTTCAGTAGCTGACTCTTCTTTTAAGACTCCCCCATTGTTCTATAAGTACGATTCAATTTCAAAATATCTTGGCATTCTAGAAAGCTTGTGAGGCTCGTTGTTAAAATCTGTTGCACCTAAAATAGGTGTGCTTTTTCTCGGAGTTCTTTCTCTTTCCTCTGTTTGTCTGTTTCTGTTGGATGTAACCTGGCAATAGATGCTTGGACTGAGCTTAGGAGGTTGGGGCTGCTTGTAGTGCTACGATGACGCTCAGACTCTAACCAAGATTTGATGTCTTGAGGTTTGGAGGTGGATTTCAAGTTCTCCTTACCAAATGGCTTGAGTCTATCCACAGCACTGACTTTCTTAGATTCTTCACTAGCAAGGTGCTCACTGATAGCTTTCTGAAGGTCTTTACCACCTCCTACAGTATGTCTCCTACGCCTCTTCTCCCTGTTCTTCTCCTTGACAGATGTAGTGTCTTTGGCAGATCCTCTACGGGTCTTGGAGATTTCCTGGGCGTTGTTGGTGATGTTATCACGGAGGGACGTTGGAGTAGTTTCTCTCTTTTCCATTGTGAGGATGACTTCAATGCGACTGCACTTCTTAGGAGAATGAGATGAAGACTTGATCATCTTGGATTTTGCAGATGATTTGATGGTGTCCTTAGATCTTACAGGAGAGCTGGTGATAGAGCCTGATCCTGAGGAAGCAGGAGATTCTAGTCTACGTCGCAGGACTTCAGACCTGTCTACAGAGTTACTCCTATAATGAATACCCCTGGGTTCATCAGCTTGATGATGGGTATCTCTATCACTCACAAGACTAGTAGGACGTGAGGAGTCATCTTCACTCTGTAATACTCTTTGTAACCGTTCTTCAAATGTGGCTTTCATAGACTGAACAAAGTCACTTTCATCAATGTGCAAGGAAGCAAACGTGTCAGTAGATGATTGCTTCTTGGTTGATTCTTCTTTAGGTACAGTGTTTGCCATGAATGCATTGTTATTATTAGAGGATTTTGATTGATCCCTACCTGAAGGCTTTTCAAGAGAGTGTTTCCGACTAGCAGAAGGGCTCTCCATACCTTTACTTGTATAGTCCATGATCTTATTAGATACGGCCGCTAGCTCACTTAGGTAATCCCGTGACTTAAATAACTCTTCTATGTTTGTATTGTCTTCTTTCTCTAAATCACGTAAAGCCTCAGCATGCTGGCGTTCTATTCGCTCACGCTCTTTGGAATAGTCTGACTGCACCCAGCTGTCTCGCTTTGATGTTGCATTGGTAAGTGATTTCAACTCCTGCTCTAGATTCAACTGAGGCTGATTATTCTCTGAGTCAGATAGTTTTCTACCCCTTGTTGAACCAAACTGGAAATTCTGATAGTAAGATCGTTGATGAGACCTATTGCTAGAACCAAAGAGAGAGCCTTGAAACATAGCCTCCATTTCCTTGGGGCTCTCATCGCTTCCACAGCTTGATTTTGAATCAACGGAACCCTGAGAGTTCTGACGCAGTACCACCTTGCCAGTGCTATCATCCTTTCTAAGTCCAGCCGCATGTAAAGATCTTTCATCACCCACATCTATCGTGATTGGTTGTTGTCCAACTGCAAGACGCAATGACTCTTGATCATGTAATTTGATAGTATGTAGCTGAGGTGGCTCTGGACTAGGTCTTCTATACTTGACTTCACTCGTGTCCACCTTTTCAGGAGAGAAAGGTTTGTTGGGTGACTTTAGCTTCCTCTGAGCAGCAGAATTCACAGAGAGAATCAGGTCTTTAGAAGAGAACAGACTACCAACATCAAGGCGGATATCTTCTGCAAAGAGAAATTTATCAGGATATTAATAATGACATACAGGGTTGAAATCCTTCATCTAACCAACCCAAATGGGAATAGAAAGAATGTACACCTCAAACAGAGTGAGCGTCATCTAAAGACATGATACAAGGTAGGCAATATGGTGTAAAACAATTTGCAACTGCTGTAGCCCCTCCCCCACATTTTTATTTTTGAGGTAACACTATTTGCTTAACCCTTCCAGTGCAATCAGTGATCTTAAACACTAAAATTTGAAATTGAAACTACTAATTTAAGAGCAAGAAAAGATGTTTTCCAAGTTGAAATTGAAAATGACTTTTGACTGTGAAGTGACATATCACCAATATGAACAAAGAAAAGAGGTCCATAATCCAAAATTAAAAATTAAAAAAAATTATCATGAAATCATACTTGTGGTACATGTCTGTAAACTTGGTGGTACTGTAAAGGTTAGGTATGAAGTGAGCCCCTGGAGGAATAGAATTATCTTGAGAGTTCTGTGGAGTCTTACCCATTGAAGATGTTTTAAGTGGACCTGTCTTATCCATCTCATTCTCTTCCTCGTCTTCACCTCCATCTGCTTCATCTTCTCCTTTCCTCCTAGAAGAACTTTTCTTCTTCTCCCAGCTATTCAACCTCATGGCATCATTAGGAACATCCTGCTGACTCTCTACATCATCACTAAAGAACCAGTCGCAGTGAAGGATCAAGCTCTCTACTATCTTGCACTGGTCAGACATGTCTGTTACCATGGTAACCATGCTATCATCTCCAGAGCGTACCAGGGTAGGACCGAAGACGATGGCAAGGTTACGGACTTCCATGCGATTGACATCTGCGTTGGCTGCAACTCCTATGAAACAGAAGAAGAATGAATTTGTTACATTTCAACTTTATATAATGATAAAACTTATTATTTCCATACAGCTGTTATAAATACATATCAGCTGGCCATTCAGTTCTAGGGTTAGAATGATGAACTCCATATGTATGATACACTCATTTAAAATCTTGGACATAATAAGATGGGCAACACATGCTCTGGCGACAATTGTAAGAAGACAATTTCTCAAACTGCTCAAATTTTTAATTTCAACCCTGAACTCAACACTACCACATGTTTACCCAACATTATTCCTATGCCTACACTAAAGTCCATTCATGCCAATAACCTGACATCAAATTCTATATCTTAACCAAAATAATGCCTAGAGCAAGAGCCTATGTCGAATCATCCAGAATACACCATCTAAAGACCAAAGAGGACTAACCTTTGAGATGGTTGGCAAGGTATTTGAACGACTCATAATGATGATCTGGTAGGTTATGGATCTGTCTGCGTAGAGCCCACATCCTCTCTGAAGGTTCTTCCATACGATTAGCTGCAATGAAATCCTTGTACTGGTTGTTGGGTACCAGTGGGTTGGGTAGCTTACGGAAGAACAGCTTCATTAAACTACTGATCACATTCACATCCTGCCAGCGCTGGGATTTGGAGAAAAAGGTGATACATTAGTAACAAATTATCATTTGCAAAATCTCAATTACCCACACAAGAATGACATTTTGATAATAAAGTCTTTAAAGCCGATCTGCACTAGTTTGGCCAGGAGGGATTAGACCTCCCTGCGTGGTCACTGGTAGGTGGTTATCTCATCAAAACAGCTCTCAATTAACATAAGAAAAAGGGGACCATGGGGGACCAACGGCAACCGCTTAGGCATTGTTGGCTGTATAGAGGGCGCAAGTAGCTACAAGTAGTGCAGTCCTGCTTTAATACAAGAATCTCTTCTCTTGAAGCCCTTCTAAGAGAGCTTCCTTATAATCATAACCCATATGCTTCTAACAGAAAGTGTTAAAAATCAACAAGTGAGAACACTGAGGACTACATATGCCATGGACAAGGAATGAACACTTTGGACTACACCTGCCATGGACAAGGAATGAACACTGAGGACTACACATGCCATGGACAAGGAATGAACACTGAGGACTACACATGCCATGGACAAGGAATGAACACTTTGGACTACACCTGCCATGGACAAGGAATGAACACTTAGGACTACACATGCCATGGACAAGGAATGAACACTTTGGACTACACATGCCATGGACAAGGAATGAACACTTTGGACTACACCTGCCATGGACAAGGAATGAACACTTTGGACTACACCTGCCATGGACAAGGAATGAACACTGAGGACTACACATGCCATGGACAAGGAATGAACATTGAGAACTACACATGCCATGGACAAGGAATGAACACTGAGGACTACACATGCCATGGACAAGGAATGAACACTTTGGACTACACCTGCCATGGACAAGGAATGAACACTGAGGACTACACATGCCATGGACAAGGAATGAACACTTAGGACTACACATGCCATGGACAAGGAATGAACTCCTGATAGAATCAATGTCTGTAAACAGTAGGTGCAACTTTTCAACCCCTCAATGGTTCTATGAAATTTAAAGACTTTTTAGAAAAATTGATTTATATAGACTTTGCAATTTACCTCAAATACTGTGAGCACACCAAAAATACTCAATATATCTTACACACGACATGTTATATTGCTAATAAAACTTTGACTATCAGATAAATGCCAGCATGTTACCTCATCAGTAAGATCATACTCAATATATCTTACACACGACATGTTATATTGCTAATAAAACTTTGACTATCTGATAAATTCTAGCATGTTACCTCATCAGTAAGATCAATCTCATCAACTCCTTTTGACTATCTGATAATTCTAGCATCTTACCTCATCAGTAAGATCAATCTCATCAACTCCCTTCTTGAGCTCTTCTTTGAGATATGAGATACCTCCGCTGTTTCCAGGAACTCTGTAGATCCCTACATAGTCCATCCCCTTAGCTTCTATGATAGAGCAACAGATCTCAACAACCATCGGTACAAGCTGAGAAGAGAGAATATACAATGCACACATCATAAACCTACAAACAACCAATTTTAGGCTTCCTTTCTGCATATATTAGATGCTGCTACATGTATTTGTTGTATAGGGCATATCAAAGCCATGTGGGTTTATGGTAAGCCTCCCTTTCATCAGATCAGACTTTACAAAGCTGCTGTGATTTTGTTTAAATATTTTATTATATATTACATATTACTTTTTTTTCTTATACAAGCAAAACAAGTCACTATATTCAACTGTTTCATTTCAATCTCCTTTTTTGTCACCCTAACTTCATTATCTTTATTTTTTTACATGCAACTTGCCTTAATACATTTGAGGCCACCCCCTTCCCCATTGCCTCTTCCCATCAATTTACATTTGTATGTAACATCATTACCTCATTGGACTGTGAGGCAGCACATTCCTCCAGAAGAACTCCAAATGTAGCATTGCCGATCATAGGATCGTCCAAGGGGTAAGCAAAGCCTCCTGTCCGTCCACGACCACGGATATGTCTTTTCATACGGTCAGCAAAGCTCTGGCTTGCTTTAGCCTTGGCAAGCATCTCCTCTGTACCAGACACAATCAACAAGAAATTAATTATTGAAAACTCAACTGAAAAATTCCATACGGCCACAAGATTGAAACAAATAAGCTAGTGATGTAATTGAGAGATATCTACTGCTTTTGATGATAAAGACATATGTTCTCTCCAGAAATTAATATTCATGTACTGCTCCTTTGTTTTCAGTCATTATACAGCGTACATATATTAACACATGTATTATCAGTTCTCTAGAAAATCCTAAATTTGTTGAATAAGATTATATGGAAAGTCCACCCTGATATTATCTTGTTTTTAATAAAAGCAGAAAAATTAGAGAAACAAATAAGTGGAAGTTTAAGGATATGTGATTAAAAATAGGAAACTTATGAATTTTTTAAGTTGTCATCTGTGAAGCACAAATTGGCAATGCTGAGACATATCTTGTGAGCTCCTCTCCAATTTGCTCTGTACAGAAAATTTGATAAACTTTCATTTCCTTAGTTATTGATGACGGAACAGACTTGTTTCATACAGGGTTGTATAAAAATATATTTGCAATAACTATATTTAGAGTGAATGTATGATTGAAAATTTTGTTAAGGGAAAATATAAATTTTTGAAGTTTTTTTAGTCCAGGGCATTCGGGAGGGGACCTCGCAAGATATGTCACAGAGTTGCTAATTTGTGTTTGATTGATCACATCTTCAAATATTCATAACTATCTTATTTCGAATCAGTTTTTGCTCAAACTTTCATGGACCTGTTTCTCTCAATTTTTTGCTTCTATGAAAACCAACTGAATATCAGGGTGGACTTCCCCTTAAAATAAAAACAAGTTTGCAAGAATTGATTATCATGCAAGTTGAAAGACAAAAGATGCCTTTTTATCTGAATAATTCCACTACCAGCTTTAGCAGGTGTACCATCTAACTCTACAATTCTCAATAAGTTGGAACAATGATATACCAAGAAGCCATTAAAAATATATATATATATACATATATTTTCTTTGATAGCTTTGATAAGATTTAATCCATAACAGACAGTGAAAATGACTGCTTGTTTGACTGCTAACCTTTAGCTGTTGGTCTTGGTTTAGGTTGTGTTCCTGGTGAAGTAACAGACTTGAAGAACTTCTTCCTATAAGAGCTTGGTGACGGCACTTTGACTTGATGGCTAGGCTGTGTCTCACCCTTGCTGGATTTGTCTAGTAGCTGCAGTAAGTTGTTCTCTTTCTCCTGTTCGTGAAAAATAACAAATCAAAATGATTTTAGGATATTTCAACTTGACCAAGATATCACAGAAGAGCCTCAGTGGCAACTGATTTTTTTCTTTAACTGTTTACACCACTCAAGTTTCTTTCCCAAATATTTCTCATGCAGTCAAATGAGGACAAGGACTGCTCACACACAAATACATTTTGTACATACCGCAAGTACATGTATATACATGCAGCTGAAAAATATGGTTATCACATTCCTATTGCTTTTAAGGTTTCATCTGATGACCTTTCATGTATTAAAAATGCTGCCTACACATCCTCACTTAGGTAACTCTACATTGGAGAATATAGGAGCAGTAACACTAGTTTTAACAAGATTCCATAATGCAACTTGTTTCAAAGTTGTCTAAAGAAAATCAACAATACCATGATGTCACTGTTCATTCTCTCCATAAAGTCATCCCTACATTACCATCCTCAAAGTTCTATGATAAAATCACTGGCAAGAAGATTCCTCAAACTCCTATGACAAAATCACTGGTTAAAACATTCCCCAAAGTTCTATGCCAAAATCACAGGCTACAAGATTCCTCAAAGTTCTATGACAAAATCACTGTCAAGAAGATTCCTCAAATTCAACTTGGAGGCAAAGCCCTGATAAACAGCAGTCTACGATCATCTTTACAATGGATGTTTGTAACGAGTCAAAGTGATCAACAAGCAGGGAAGTCTGGCCTATAGCCATGTCATGGATTGAATTGTTCAAATAGTAAAGAGATCGCATGTATCAGGTCACACATGTAAAGGCCTCATCACCTTCATTAGTATCATGGTATGTGACATTCAACTCATTATGGGTCTGGACACATGATGACACAAGGGACACTTTATGCACACCAAGGGAACACTTTATGCACACCAACATCATGATATGACTGAACATAGAAGTCAAACAGGATATAACAAGCACTCTACAAGCACTCTACACCAACCCTGTATCATGGTGCTGTGTACATGTATGTGATATTCAACACACAAATTAATCAGGAGTCTGGACACATGATGACACAACTGAGCACTGTACAATCTATACAGCAGACTAACTGAACACAAACAAATAGAAACGGAATGGGCACTTTACAAAACTCTTTAAGTATTGTGATATTTACAATATAATCAGTCTGGACATATGACAAAGAAGTTTAAGGGGCACTTCAGGTTAAGAACACCCCTTCTTATTATAGTATGTGACATGTACCACTGCTCAAAACGCTGAGTCTGGACATGGACATGACACAGAGTTGCTAGAAGAAAATCCACCCCCTCCCCCTTCCATGGGAATCTTTGGTATGGCACAGTCATTCACCATTTTAAAACAAAATGAGTCAGGAAACAAACTTGCAGAAAGATGGATGCTTGATATACTTGCCCTCTCTTACAGCCCCTTGATTAGCATATTTAGTATCAAGTGAGTCTGGAAATCATGTACAAGGGAAAAGAGTATACTTACACTCTTCTCTCTTGCCCTCATGTCTCTACTCTTTTCATACTCAGGTGAAAGTAACATTGGCACAGATGCTTCAAAACCTTTCACTCTCCTTTCCATTTTGATTTTCAATTGATAAAGACATACATGTACAACTCAATATCACTATGGTCTAAAGGTTTGTGCAGCTGGATGTGATGTTCTTCACGATGGAAGTGACAAGAAGAAGAAAAAACACATACCGGTAAGATTCTTCTTCTTCTTCTATTCCAGTTGAGTACCGGCCTCTTAAATAGAGTATCTTTGTACTTTGTGCGGTGCTTTTGTGCAGTGTGCAGGATGCGGCTGCGAAACTGTCCTTCTTAATATTCAATAAGTAAAAATTGTGGTGGTGCACGTAAAATTCTCTGTGTACTGTCTACTCTGGCTTAGTGTTATTTAAGAGAAGATAATAAATAACAGCAATACAAATTTGCTGTGGATTAAATCAATATTTCACTCCAAAGTTCAAACATGTACACTATTGATGTACGAGGTGCCGTCTATATTTATAGGAAGTAGAAAAAGAATTCCATAGAATTCATCCATTCACATGCAATTACAGTCAAATTTCTACAGATTTGTTTCACTTACATCCTTGTATGTATATGACCGAATGTATTTACCCACCGTAGACTGGAATGTAGGTTACTGGAATGCCAATCCGATATCAATGACAAACATGTAGCTTGCTTGAATCCAATTGGTACATCCAAGCGTTACATCCAAACGTTACAACCTATATACTTGGATGATATCAAACTGTCACTTTAAACACAACATCCAATGTCTTTTTCACATGATGCGATGTCATACTGCACTCACACACTGCCCAAGAACGCTGTGTAATGTTGACATGCAGGACAGGAAGAAAATAGAACAGTCGTCACTTCAAGTCTTAAGTGTGAGCGGTCATACGTCACGTTGTATGACGCTGCTTGAAAACTGGAAATTCACTACTTCCTCAACCTCCTTCAGTTAACAGCATTTCATCATCAATAACCTACATTCTCATTGATACCATACCAAGAATCTTACAAGTATTTTTACTTCAAGATAAACTTGAGTTCTGGTAAATATAGAAAACAAATTCTCACAGAATCCAAGAAACTTACACTGAATGTTCAAGATTACAAAATGATATGTGCCAAACAATTTTGAGAGAAAATGTATAGTGGCATAGTAATTGGCATAGAAAGAAAGGAAATCCGGGTAAGTAGGCCCGACTTTGGGCAAATGGGACTTGTGGTTTTTATCGAAGATGATGCCCAGTAAGTTTTTGTGCGTTTTGTTGTTCTTCACTGGTTCAAACAACCAATCTACTGCAGGATAAATAATCCAGAATAAATCATAGTAATTTTCTCTCAAAATACGATTCCCATACAAGAGCTCAAGCCCCTCTCTTTAAGAGTGCTGCCTCTGTCTAGACTATACTCTATATGCTCTCTCTCTCTATCTATATATATTATACACCGTATATACTTTGTTCCATTACATTTTCAGAAGAGTACACTATTAGGTGATTTGCTGTTTGCTCTACAACCAGTTCGTCTACTACTATCCACACAGTAATGTTCAAAATCAAAATAATTATCATGCTCTGTACAACTTACAACAAGAATCTAGGTTTTGTCATGATTCACATACCATAAACATGAATATAATTTTACAGTAATTCTTACTTACATTAAACCACTTAAAGGGCAAGTCCACTCCAAAATTAACTGACTTTTAATAAAAGCAGAAAAATCAGACAAACCAATCAAAAAAAGTTTGAGCAAAATCAGATAACTAATAAGAAAGTTATAAATGAATTTTTGAAAAGTATGTAAAACTATGGAACAATGAGAATCACAACACAAATTGCCAAGATGGTTATCAGTTTGTGACGTCATGTCCTCACAACTATCAATTGCTTTATATAGTTTAATCCCATTAATTTGCCTTTTTATCCCCCAAAACTTGATTTCCCCATGCCTTTGCCCAGGTTATATGATTTGTATCATATTGCATGCATGACATTTCCCAAATTTTTTATGAATTTTGAAGAATTGATACTATTTTCTGAATATTGTATTTCATAATTATTGATTTTTATATAAATAGTTTATCAATATTCAATTTTTCATGATTTAACTGGACAAAAATTACTCTTTATTTGTGCATCCACACAAAAACACATGACTAACAATCTAACTTGGATGCGGGTGTGAAGAAATAAGATTCTTAGGGTGACAATAGGAAATTTATATTATCAATATAAAGAAAATAATTAGTGGATAGTGAGGACCATACGTCACAGACTCATGAGTGAGTTGCCAATTTGTGTAGTGATTTTCAAAGTTTTTCATGTCATTAAAAATTCATAACTTTCATATTAGTTACCCGATTTTGCTCAAACTTTTCAAATTGGTTTGTTTGATTTTTCTCGTTCTATTGAAATTAAGTTTTTTTTTGGAGTGGACTTGGGCTTTAAAGCCTCTCTAAAGTGTTGGGAGCCCAAAAAATTTGATGGCAAAATTTCACTTCAATATTACAATAAATTGTACAACAAAAAATAGGTTTTCTGCATATAGCACAAAACCTAAATTCTGTATTCTTACATCAATATTCGGCTTCAAAAATGTATTTGAAAATCCTTGCAGAATTGTGTGTTAAATAACATCCTCTTTCACATTATTATGACATTTATGTGAAATGTTATCATCAAATTCTTTTGCGACTTTTGGGGCCCCCAACACATTAGAGGGGCTTTGAACTACTTATGACAGCATGTGAAAAATCAAGATCTGACAACATACACTGTACAAATTATAGCTAGCTCTGAAAAACTACACCGAGAATCTAATAGACAATAGATTTGAATGAAGAAGAAGGCTCTTCATGAACTATTACTTCAGTGGCAGTACCCTGTGAGTATCACCAACCCTATTACATCAATGGCAGTACCCTGTGAGTATCACCAACCCTATTACTTCAATGGCAGTACCCTGTGAGTATCACCAACCCTATTACTTCAGTGGCAGTACCCTGTGAGTATCACCAACCCTATTACTTCAATGGCAGTACCCTGTGAGTATCACCAACCCTATTAATTACTATCATATAGATCTAGAAGCACTACACTATTTGTAGTTTACAGTACTGACATGCATATTATAATTAGAATAATCAGTGTCTCACTGCTATGTAATGTTTACTGTTTGAATAGACATTCTAGCTAATCAGTCCCATAGGGTAATATATGTTAGGTGGTGACAACAAATTATTGTATTCTGTATAAAGTTCTCCTCTAATTACGATATGTACATGTATGACAAAAGTTATCTGTAGTGTGGTATGAATATAATCATTCTAATATGGAATTAATTTTCTTACCAAACATTGGTAATTTCATGAAAACTTTCAGGGATGTCTCTTTCATACAATTCAACCATATCAAAATGTTGAATAGCTCCTTGGAGATCTTAAATCACTGATTGAAACATACCAGGAAATAAGGCTCATGTAGATCCACATTGCACAATAATCTAATTTATACTGATATCACATAACAAAATAATGTATATCGCACCACAAATTATATATTTACCATTAAAAAATATAAAGAATTTCATTACAACATCAACATATTGCTCCCCCTATTCCACAACCCCCTCTAATATTTCCTCTCTCAGGAACAATCATTGTCATAGTTACTGTATCAAAATTAGGTATCTTTTGATACTATCATACTGTAAGACACGAAACAAGATCATATCAAAGTTGTGAAGATTTCAAACAAACTTTCTTTGCTAGTGTAAAGTGAAACCTATCAGTTTCAATTTGGGAGGAAATGCAATTAAATTTAGAAGCTTAACTGATATCACACACAGAGAAAGGAAATTAGCTGTCTACATATCAGCATGAACATAACCAAACTAGTACAAAAACATGAAAAATAAGAAATTTGGGGGGTTCACATAATAGTTGTAGTCACTGTCATAGTCAAGTATAACAAAAATAACTTGCTCAAATTACATGAAATATTTGAATTCTAATTGTTGACAACAGCAACTGCACTCACTATGAAAATGATGATGATCATGGCAATGATTATAATGATGATCAAAATGAAAATGTTGGTGCTGGTACGAGAGGATCGTGAAGATGATGATGATGACTTTGATGATAGAGTTGACAATTATATCAAGAGTACATTAAATATCAAATTGTGCAAAGTTATTCAAAACCTTTTGTACATGTATTAGCAAGGCATATGGACAAAGGACATTCAATTGATTAACTCTAGTACTAGCTGGACCCAACAGTATATCTACTCCTAACCCTAACCTACATGAAAAACACAATCACAACATAAGCCCTAACCATTTATCTCTTAGTCTGGAGCTGATGTCACCAGTCAAATGTCAGATTGTTATTAATTTACAAAAACTAAGCCTATTACAATTTGTTTCTTTCACTTTGGTATGGTGTAAGCATGACCTGTAATAAACCCTGGTATGTATGATAGAAGAATGTCCTTTCTTCATGCAATTAATATTCTTTCTTCCTATTCCTAGTTTCCTCCTTAAAGGGTGATCCAACCCTTGTAATAATGATGTGTATGAAAGCAGAAAAATGACAGAAACAGAATGGCAAAAGTTTGAAATGAGTCGGACCAATAGTAAGGAAGTTATGAATGTTTGAAATATGAGATCACTAAGTCTATGTGAACCTCAAATTGGTAGTTTGGTCAGTGGATTGTGACGTAGGACGTGGATAACTCTCCCACTTGGCGTGTACAAAAATATCATTAATTTCTGTTGCTCTCAGTAAGTTCCTTCTCCCTTGGGCACTATTCAAAATATATTATAGGTAGCATATTATTATAGGTCCTCTAAAAAGAATAGACCCTCCTGAGCCATGAATTTGTGAAAAATTTAAATTTTAGTAATTTTATATGTTGGAACAGATGGGAAAGCCATCCGGCACTACATCACATTGACATTACCGCTTCAGCCAATTTGAAGTGCCTATACGTATAGTGATTAAAACTTTCAAAATTGATAACTTTCTTATGTTTAGTCGGATTAAATTGAAACTTTCATCAGTTTGCTTCTCTGATTTTTCTGCTTTCTTTTAAGTGCCATTCAGCTTCCATTCCGATCGTTAACAACATATATATTCTGTAATCGTATCAATTTCTGACTTAGTTCATATCGATGGAAAACAAATATTCATGAATCATAAAAGGGAGATAGTAATTAAGTGTCTTTAAAAAGAAAATTGTAAAAATACTTCAAAACTGTTGAAGATCTTGGAGAGCAAGTCACTAGTAACATAATGCAAAGGCTGGTGGCCAAACGACAATACCTAGTACTCAATCCATGAAACCATTGATACAATACAGGTGCCAGAGCCAGAGCCAAAGCATGGAAACTTACATCCTGCATCTATATGTATGCTTCAGCAATATTTCTGAATAACAAATACACTTTT
>CP137683.1:297354-320498 GCA_037976565.1 Mesocentrotus franciscanus
CAAATACACTTTTCTTTGGAAAGTAATGACAACAGGACATCCCCTGAAGCATTGAGAACATGAGGTTGGAATCAATCAGAGGGCGTCTCTACATTAGACACGGCAGTATGAGGAAGGATGTAATCATTGTAGAATAGATATATAGTCTACCTAGCTAGCCAAATTCAAGGAAACAACAAAATTTCTGCCAAGTGACCAAACCCTTCATCATCATGATCACCTGTTTATCTTACAACACACGACTCAGTCAATGATGAATCTATGTAGAGTATTGGGAAATGAGATTCTGTGTTCCTATATCCCCTATGATCATCACTGTCTATTACCTTCTGGTTAAAGATATTAGTCAACATTTTCAAGTAAAAAGAGAATATAGAAATATTTTTCAGAATGTATTAGATATTGTTAAGCTGGGGTGACAGTCTGAAATGATCATATCATTTATACATTTTTATACCTTACCAAGGCAGATTAAATTGTGCATTTAACGTTTTACTGGTGTTTGCATAGATGTTGTATTAAACGGTTAACCCTCAATCTGTGCTGCCAGCTACACACACACATTACCTAATGTCACATAATGTGGATTTCATATCACGAATACAAGTATGCTACAATTCATCATGCTCCTGAAAAATGGAGACTAACAATATACAGCTTTAACTGTTTGCACCCTTTCACTGCCTTACACATTTTAAAGGTAATGCAAAGTTTTGGGAAATTTGGAAATTGGATGGAAAGTAATTCTTTAAATTTTTGACATATTTGGATGCCCCTGTGGATGTATTATAAGCACTAACAAATTTAGCCCCTAAAACACTTCTGCTTTCGAGCAAATTTAATAATCCAAATTTACCGGTGCTCCCGGTAAATTTCTAATATTTCAAATAGCGCATAAGGCCATTCCATGGTAGCTGCGACCATGAAAATCTCAGAATATGCAGTTGTGATATATAATTTCCAAACGGGAATAGCAAATCGGTCGATTGTAGTCAAGAAATATTCTTTTAAAGCTAAAGTAATATCAGTCTTGAGAGGGCGCTATACAACATAAAGAGTTTGTTATTTACAATTTCATCACTTTATACTCGATTTCAACCGCGACAACGATCATTGAATATTGTAAAATCGCATATGCTTCCAATATGTTCATTTGAACCAAATTCATGACCCCATGCCAAAACTTTGTAATACCTTTAAACCTCCAAAATTGTTATATTACATTTTTTTTACTTCAAGATTGCCTTTTAAACAAGTTCATAAATTGTACATGTACATGCATGACATCTTGATGTAAAAAAACAATTAAAAGGGGTTTGGCGATTACTCAAGATGGGCTACAAGATAAATCTAAAGTGCTCTGGACAGCAACACATAAACCAAGAAAAGTCTTACATTTCTAGGTTACTGCAGCAACTTTTGTTGCTAAGGACATAGAACAGAATTGCCAATGAAATGAATATTCACTTTTTATCAGTTGACTATCCCTACACTCACCTTTACAATACATACTACTGGCCGCTGTACATGAAACAATGTGTACTGCCTGCATACAACAAGTTTCTTTTCAGAGCTTCCCATTGAGCTGTCCAGGGTTACAGAGATCACACAGAACTAGCGACTATTGATGAAAACTCACGACTCAGAAGCAAAATGAAATATCCATTGAAGTGCAAAGTCTTAGCCAGTGAGCTCCTTTCAACTTGCCCAGTCATTAACACATACAAAGTCAACTAAAAATGTGGGAAATCCAAGTCCAACTCAGTTCAGGACTGATTTGTAGCCACAATGCTGAATATGAAGGTTCATTTGATGCAAGATATCCAGAGCAGTTGTTAAAACAATGCATTTAATGAGGTACAAGAAGAGAACTAATCTACATGTAAACTCACCAAAGCATCAAAGAGGTGATTATGATTGTATAGAATAGTCCGCAAGCCATGCATGTATCATATTGCAGGTCAAATATTGAAGACAACTCATACAAGTATTTGTCACTACCCTTTCCCCCTATATAAGCTTACCGACCTCCTACTCTCTGTCTCTCTCTCTCTCTCTCTTTCTCTCTCTTTCTCTCTTAACTTGTGTGTCATACATCATTCACCTCATTCTTTATGCCCTCCCCCTTCTCTTTTCCTATTTTGTTGCCAAGTATCATTAATATTTTGTGAGTTTCCCTTTCTCTCTCTGTCTGTCTGTCTCTGTCTCTGTCTCTGTCTCTCTGTCTCTCTCTGTCCCTCTCTCTCTCTTCTCTTCATTCTTCTCTCCCTCCCTCCCTCACTCTCTCTCTCTCTCTCTTCTCTCTCTCTCTTTCTCTCTCTCTCTCTCTCTCTGTTTCTCTCTCTGTCTCATTGTCTCTGTCTCTGTGTCTGTCTCTCTCTCTGTATACCTCCGTCTGTCTACAGTGTGACCCTGATTGGAAGCTAATGCATGCTAAGAATAGAAAGTCAGAATACTTACCCCTTCACTGGGATCATTGTTTTCCTGAAGTACTTTAATCCAAGCAAGCATTGTCTCTGCTTCACTGAGCTGTGTGGAAAAAAGAACATGATGTAGATTACATCCTCACCTTATATTATAAAACAAAAACTTTTGCAATACCACAGAATAAGTCTGTATTACCGATCATGTGTAATGTAAATCACAAATCTTAGCTTGTCTGTAAGGTATCAGTTATCTTGGTGTAGTTAGAAACATGGCTGACATTGTATACTCTATGAACATGGCTGTAGTCTAAATACCACATCACCCTATCATGGACAGGACAAACACTTTCATAATTCAATTAATACATGTCAATCATCTGTTTATATAATGTACAAATGAGCTGAACATGACACAAATAGAGGGAAAGGTTTTCATCTCTTTCAACTATATTGTTTGCCTTCTAGCACATAAACCTATTACGATGATCCTTTCACATTCTAATGATTTAGTCATAACATGACACCTTACATGAACATGTATGACAGTAATTGGATGTTCCCTGTAATAGCAGCGAATAGTAAACGGTTCAGTTCAATTCAATTCATATTTCATAATGAATGCCAATAATAATTTCTTCTTAAAACTCAACACTCCAGAATTCTCCTCTCACCTGTAGCAAATAGGTTGTTCCCCCTACGATGGTAAGACGGATAACATTCTTCTTCTTCTTAGTGTAATCGTAGGCTATGTCAACAGTTGATCCATTCAGACTGATCGGCTGGTCAAGGAGGCCGACATGCTACGAAGAAGAAAAGTTAGAGTTCAAAGGTTAAACAGAATAATTACCATGGGTGTTCAATCAGACATCTAGAGTCCCATCTCCAGCTTAAGGCCATACATTATACAAGATGATATCTAGGAAACTACCACAGGTTTCCTTGAGTAAAAGCTGCAAAGTTGTCCAAAGATCAATGTCGATATAGTAGCAGTTTCCATAGGTGATTAAACTGAGCTTGTAGACTGTACCTGTCTTGGGTTCTATCGCCGGCCTTCTTAATGGCAACTCTTTAAACATCATTTGATAAATTTGAACAAACCTCCTCATGTAGTCACAGATAGGAGCTGAAAAACCAATTCACTCTCCTTGGTTTCTCACAACCATTTATGAACAACTGCTTTGTCTTGCCTATCTAGATCCCTTTTTGTGACTTTGTTAGCAAGTCCAATCTTTATCTGACTGATCCAAGATTTGTATGTATATGCACAAACATGTGTATGCCCACTAGACAATGCACCCATCAAACCAGAAAGTGAGCACATACTTTACAAACAACATACAATGAGGATCCAACATGTAGCAGGAAAGAAAAACGATACTAAAACAAAGAATGGTATCTGCCCGACTGATACTTTTGATAAAAATGAAAGAAATAAAAATATGGTTTTCTGCTCTGTCTTCCTGTTAGCATTTCCTATATCCTTTCCAGATGCTACAGACTCTCTTTCCTTTCTTTTTTTCCCACCCCAATATCCTCATAGAAAGTCCTGTACATAGCATTGCCAATTTGAGGACAGTCATAAGCAGTAAACCAATGTTTTCAATTACTTTACATTTGTATAAAGATTCTCTATGTGCTCATTTGAAGATCATTTCATTGTCCATGGTCTATGTATGTGATTTTTCAAGAGGTCTGGGGTGGGTGGGAGGGGGGTTAGGGGCTGCAACATGATGACATTACATTTATGACGAATACAGAAAAACTTCCTTAAAAGCTAAATGTGTGTCGTACAGATTGTACTGTATGTTGTACACAGATCTGTAACAGATCAGGGCAGTTGGGTTTCAAGTAATCCGGAACAACCCAAATACAGGAAATTGTTACTTTACATGATCACTCTTAATATGCTTGTTGGATTGAAGCAAAACATGGAATATGAATCTCACTGCGCTTTAAATTTAGCAGATGTTAGAAGAACTAATACATCATGGGATGTTCATAATACACGTAGTCTTAATGAATTAGAATTATTTCAATTGACTTAGAGAGAACACAATCATTAAAGCAGGAATCTGAATTTTAGCAACTCTTTGCATTTCTGAAACAGGAAACACTTGATGTATAAACTGATTTCTTATCAATCTGATTGTGCACTGGAGCTTTTGATCATTACAAAACACAACTTCAAGTACAAGGGATTGCAGTTCAAAAGGTTCATGTACTTGGGAATGATTTTTATGAGGAGGCGTAGGGGTGGGGGATGAATTAGCAGTTGGATTAATAATTACTGACATCATGATTCTGTTAAAGCCTTTTGAGTGCAATAAAATAGAATGGAAAAGGACACTATACCTATCAGTATAAAAGTATACCCCCCCCCCCATCACTATAATTCTGTTAGTGTATACATTTTTATGCTAATTGCCTATTGAATATGAACATTTATGCTAATTGCCCAATGAATATGTACTTTTATGCTAATTGCCCAATGAATATGTACCTTTATGCTAATTGCCCAATGAATATGTCATTCTCACTCTTACCTGTGATGGATCTCTCTGTTCCTTCATCAAGAAAAGTTTGTTGACCTGTCCCTTGAGGACAGCCCAGACAGGTTTCCATGATCGGTTTGGAGCCAGCTGTAATACAAACATGCACAAAGGTGCAGAAGGATTAACACTGGCTTTCTTGTAAAGGAAGAATACACGCCATAATGCCATTGCAAATTGAAAAATTAACAATCAATTTGATGCATGAACATGCAAATCAAATGAACAGAAATGAACTGGAAGCATGAACAGGCTTATCAAATGAACTGTAAATAGACTCCTAAATATGTAGTTAACTGAATTCTATCATGTTACGTAAAAAATGCTCTCATTTTTATTTGATTCAATAGTGATTTTAAGAAAAATTAACATATATGACCAGTCTGAGAGGCATCTCTTTGGCTAAAGATCCACTGCCTAGAAGCTCATTAATAACCAAAGATTAATAATCCATGATAACCAATCAATTCACCCTTAATGAATTAACAATCAATGTCCTACATACCTTGATATTGAGAGGCCCCTCTTTAGCGACAGGTCCACTACCAAGAAACTCAATCATAGAAGGCCTTCGACAATGCTGTGCTTCTACTATCTTGGGCGTTCCCTCTCCAAAGAATGATTTCAGCTTCCGGATGCTCGCATTTCGCTTTGGAGTGATCTTCCTATAAGGGAACAAATCAGACGAGACAAGGCATATTATGCAAATGATCGCCTTCTCATCTCCCTTCCAAAAAGCCTTTGAAGATCTATTTCTGCCCTGCAAATACAAAGCAACAATTCCAATTCTTTGTTCGATTTCCCCCGAAAACATACTTTACACATGTTTGTTCATTAAATTTCGATTTAGTCCATTCAAATACTGGTTTTGACATTAAAATGAATAGCAATCTCCCCATTCCTTTGTTGTGGCAAACTGAGCTTATATTTATTTACTCATTTTTCAAGGGAAGGACTTGATACGAGACATTGTCAGTATAAGCTTACTCTCTTGATGATCTTTCTCCTTCCTGAGATGATGTGACACTCCCTGAATCTCCGTGTTCTTCTTCCTCTTCACCATCTGACCCTGTTGCCCTGAGATACGATGTCCTTCGTACAAGTCTCTGACGTCCTGACTGACCTGAGAAAATTAATGAACATTTCATAGAACTTGTTAATCACTAGACAACAAATTACATGAGAGTAGGCAGTGATTGGGGAAGGGGGGGGGGTTCTTACTAGAAAATACAAAAACAACAATAATACACAAGTTTCTGTGAATAAAGAGATAATTTTTACAAAGTAAACTACTTTCCCAATATTACTTTTTCAAAAATTGAAAAAAATAACTCAAACCTATCACCCCTATGGCTTCATATGCACCAGTACCAGCACCGACTTTCAAGGGTTCACACGATTCTAATGTGCTTAAAAATGAGCGATTCCGTGGAAAGGCAACAAAATGAGAGGCAACGAAACAGGAAAGAACAGGCATACTTGGAAGTTGAAATTTGAGACCAGTTCTGTCCAAGACAGAAAAAAGAAACGATCCAAGCCCTTCTAGAATGATTGCTTGACTGAAATCAGTAAAATTCATTACAATTGTAGCTCACATCACATGCCAGGAAATGGCATGGCGATGAGAAATTAAAGGAGACTAATTTTGGATTAATCTCAGCGGTAGGGCTTAAAAGTGATAAACATTTCTGAATTTGATATGCCACAGCGTGATAAGCTTGGGTAGGATTGGGACGATAAAAGCTCACATAAAACTGAAATAAAACAAAAGATTGTATATGAAAAGAGTGAATCTATGAGAATTATGGAAGCCAGTGTAAGGTATACTGTATCTATGTAAACACTCTATTGCTTTATCCACGCCTTGCTATACATTACACTGATAGAATCAATTAATATAAAACAGGAAATACTACATTTAAAATGGATGAAAATCACTAAAAAAAACTCATTGAATCAATGACAAAGTCATAAAATCTACAGAAGAAACTTCAAATGGAAATTTCACAACATATGCATTCACTTATCTCTCTACATTTCTTTTGTCTCTTTGCCAATCTTTTATTCATAAACAATTCTCTCTATTATGAAAACAAAATAAACTGAATAAGTGCAGTCAATAATATAATACCCATGAAACCCAATTTAAATTGCTGAACCTATAACCAAGCATCTCTACCAAGAACCAGAAGGATATACCAGTACATCATTTTGGATTCTTTGTACTAAAAACAAATCAAACCCAAATAAGGTTTAAAGGTTTTTCATTATCTTTGTTACAAATTACTCAAGATAATGCTATCAAAAAACTGAACCAGGTGTTATAAACTATCAACCCACTTCAGTATCCTGTTACTAACAAATACCAACATTAACAAAAATGTTGTCTCTATTATTAATGAGAAAGAAAAGGATTTATAAGAATTTAACAGTATTTTCATGGTCTGGAAATAAGGCTGAATTCATTCTGGTTCTTAGTAGAGTAAGCAGACAAAATAAATCATGTGTTCATCAAGGAAACAGCATGGTTGTTAATAAATGCCTTGCATCCCATGGCAAAATAATAAACAACAAAAATAAATCCACTTCATTAAATAATAAATGAAATAAAACATAGTTTGCATCAGCCAACATACAACTCTGAAATCTTTGCAAAATAATGATTAAACAATATATATATTTTTTCATACGAGATTGAGTTGATGTCTTTCTAGCTCTCAACGACTGAATGGCATGATCTTAGCAGTGAAGTAAATTATAAATATGGAGCAAGAAAGTGCACCTAAAACCAAAATGCATACATGAGATTACTAATGGTTAAAAAACAAGAATTCTTGTTTTCTAAACAATGATTCATACTGCAATAGGTGTACAATTGTTATAAACTCAAATGACATTAAGAAAATCTAGTGGTAACATGAATTTCCCTGATCTTTTTTTTTTTCCTTTCTTTTTTTGTGACATGTGAGGATACAATATCCCCCAGTAAATCTTATGTGGCACATTTTCAATGTTCAAACATGCACATGTGCACTCTGATACAAAATATATATATTCAGTACCATTTTACAATTCCATACTAACATTATATCTTTGTTTAGTTTTCTAACATCATTTCCTTAGGTTTGTTTTACATAAACATATTCATAAATGTAAATCTCATCAATATATATTCATGAATGTAAATCTCATCAATATATATTCATGAATGTAAATCTCATCAATATATATTCATGAATGTAAATCTCATCAATATATATTCATGAATGTAAATCTCATTAATATATATTCATAAATGTAAATCTCATCAATATATATTCATGAATGTAAATCTCATCAATATATATTCATGAATGTAAATCTCATCAATATATATTCATGAATGTAAATCTCATCAATATATATTCATGAATGTAAATCTCATCAATATATATTCATAAATGTAAATCTCATCAATATATTTATAAGATTCATTTCATCATTGGAAATTCATGTAACCACTTTGCATCCAAATGAAATGTATAACAATGAATAAAAAGCAAACAAAATTCAGGTGTTCAAATTAAAATAATGATACCAATGTTACCCAAGTAGATCAAGTGTTGCACCAACCACATGTATCAATTATGAATTAAATACTGCCCTCTGGTGGGTGATAATAAATATTGCTTACGTGATCTATGTTCCTGTGTTACAGTCTAATTCAATAAGAACACAGTAATCAATCATGTTAATACAGTATCACTGACACACTCAATACATCAAGGAATTAGAAGTAATACAAGATTGTAATTCCATGCAAACCTTTGAACATTCATCCACCCATTAAAATATAAGGGGTGTTTTATTTATACCACTCTACTCCCTATGAAGTTTGAAATTAAGACAAATTTCTCATAAATAGGTCTTTAAATAATGAATATTGCACACATAGGTAGTAGATTCAATAAAGACTTTAAAAATATAATTCTTGGAAGATATATGCACTGTTGAAAGCAAATGTTAACTTTCTCATAATAGACCAGTGACTGAAAGAGTGAGAGCTAGCTATACCCATAGGCTTCTGACAACTATGGTTCTTATAAATTAGATTGTATCTCGTTATAGTGATTTCTCAATGATACATGTATATGAACTTTCAAATATGTACAGAATAGTTAAATACGGTACACTGTACAAAGAGTTTCAGGAAAATGTCTTTTAAGTTTTTAAGGTATACCTGAAACATGCAGCAAATTTTACAGTTTGCCTTCCAAACTTAGTAAAATTTTACCCTCTCTCAAAGAAACTGAATAAAATCAAGTCTGGAATAAGAAGACTATAACCTTGGTTTCATCTTATGATAGGCTTTAATACAAGCTTAGGACTCCACACTATTTTTCTTGGCGATGGGAAAATTATTTTGCCTTATGGCTGAGCTTAAACAATGAGAAGGTTTATTTGGTTATACTTACTATTACATGCATGGTTTAATAGAGGATGTATGCAATTCATGATAATTATAAAGATACAAGAAATACTGTTGACGCATGGCTGATTTAACTTGGAAATGGTCCAAGAGATATTCAATAAAGACAGATCATCTGATAAGAGACAAAAGGGATGATGTCAACAAGGAAATAAATCTATAGAAAGGTGGTCCATATCAATAAGGGTGGTGCTCGTAGAGGGCGTAAGTCACAACAAGATGAAAAGGTGAAAGTAGGTTATAACAATGAGGATGTAGTTTAGGGAGGGTATACTTCAATAAGGGGCTACGGGAGGGGTCATGTCAATAAGGAATGAGTTAAGGGCAGTATCATATCAAAAAGTGAATAGTTAAGGGAGGGTTATGTCAGTAAGGATGGAGTTAACGGAGGGGTCATATCAGTAAGGATGGAGTTAAGGGAGGGGTCATATCAGTAAGGATGGATTTAACGGAGGGGTCATATCAGTAAGGATGGAGTTAAGGGAGGGGTCATATCAGTAAGGATGGATTTAAGTAAAGGGGTCATATCAGTAAGGATGGAGTTAAGGGAGGGGTCATATCAGTAAGGATGGATTTAACGGAGGGGTCATATCAGTAAGGATGGAGTTAAGGGAGGGGTCATAACAGTAAGGATGGAGTTAAAGGAAAATCCAACCTTGATAGCAAACTTGTTTAGAATAAAGCAGAAAAATGAGAGAAGCATACTGATGAAAGTTTGAATGAAATCGGACAAAAAAATTAGAAAGTTACGAATTTTTGACAGTTGCAATTACTATAGGTATGGGCTCTTAAAATTCGCTGAATTGATAGTGTCTTTGTGATGTAGTGGCGCGCAACTTTCCCATTTGCTCCATACACAAAAGGACTAAAATTTCAACTTTTCATAAATGTATGACTCAGGATGGTCTTTTCTTTTTAGAGGACCTGTAATAATGTACTCTCCATGATATATTTTGAGTAGTGCCCCGAGGATGAAGGCACTTGGATGAAAAACAGAAATAAGTGATATTTTTGTACGCGACAAACGGGAGTGTAATCCGTCACTACGTCACAATCCACTGACAAAATCGCTGATTTGAGATTCGCACAGCTGTAGTGATCTCATATTTCAAACACTCATAACTTTCTTAATAGTGGTCCGATTTATTTCAAACTTTCGCCATTCTGTTTCTCTAATTTTTCTGCTTTCATTCAAATGAACTTATTAGAAGAGTTGGATTGCCCTTTAAGGTAGGGGTCATGTCAGTAAGGATATAGTTAAGGGAGGTGTCATGTCAGTAAGGATATAGTTAAGGGAGGTGTCATGTCATTAAGGATGGAGTTAAGGGAGGATTCGTGTCAGTAAGGATATAGTTAAGGGAGGGGTCATATCAGTAAGGATATAGTTAAGGAAGGGGTCATATCAGTAAGGATAGAGTTAAGGGCGGTATAATATCAATAAGTGAATAGTTAAGGGAGAGGTCATGTCAGTAAGGATATAGTTAAGGAAGGGTTCATATCAGTAAGGATGGAGTTAAGGGTGGTATAATATCAATAAGTGAATAGTTAAGGGAGGGGTCGTATCAGTAAGGGAGGAATTATATCAATATCAAAAGGAAGAGATCATGTTAATTTGGATGAAGCTTAAAGAGGGATCAAGTCAATGCAGATGAAGCAAAGGAGGGACGGGGGCTATGCCAAGTAGGGTAGATCATCTTGAGAGGCAGGTTATATCAGGATAGAGGAAGGTGGTCTGCTCTTCTCCTTGACACATCCTTGAGAGGTACATGTATAAGAGAGGGGAAGAGAGTCTAGGAATAGCTACAGTGCCACCCATAACAGGAAGCACTTGATTTTAGGCTGGTTTCCTTAAGATTTATAATGAGGCCAGAGGGCCCAGAGCTCATCAAGAAACATGTTTTGATAAGATGCCCTACAGGTGATCTTATCCTGTCCTGCCCATGATAAGATCAGTACAATACTTTACCTTACCTATACTCTAACTTGCTATGTCATACAAACTGCACTAACCAAATAATTTTTTAATTCAGATTGAGAGTAACACATTTTTGCAGTTTAATCTTACATGCCAAATGAAACTTTACACTGACCTAAAAAAACACTTTTTTTACAATCTTACTTGGCCTGACTTCAACAATCCATCACCATTCAACGACTGCTCAAGGAATCTCACATTAATATTAGTATGAAAACATGTTGCCCTTCCGTAGTGTGCATGCTTCAGCATTATTTCATTCAACTGCTAGCCCATATCATTACCAACTTGTGCATCTACCTGTTTGCCCAAACTTTTTTCATAAGAAAAAAAAATCACAATCAACTAGACTAATAAAGGTATCAAAACTGATGACCAGAATGGATAACTGCGCTTATTGATTTGGGTGTTATATTTTTCAAATTTCATGCATTTTTGTTGTTGTCCATCTACCAAATTTGGTAACCCAGGGGGGTGTTTCACAAAGACTAAGATTAACTTTAAGTTGGACTTAACTATGACAGGCCATTCATGGCACTGGTTGCTCTCACTATTGGTTTCTCAATTATGATCTTTAGATAATATTTTTTCCTTCAAAAATAAACTATCAAAAAATGTAAATTCTGTAGATTTGTGACAACGATTTATGTGTCCCTTGAGAGACCAATGCCAGTAAATGGTAAGAGCAAACAGTGGCATGAACGGCCTGCCATAGTTAAGTCCAACTTAAAGTCGATCTTAGTCTTTGTGAAACACCCCCAGATGTATTAAGAAAGTGATTTGAAGAACCTGCTGGCATACTACATACTACACAACTGTGTGCACTACTTTCCACTCATATGATATTTGACATGATCAATCTTTAATGTACCTGTGTATGAATCACAACATTTTGACTGCGTGTGGCTCATTTATTCTGACAAGCATGATCAAACTTGTCACACAGGTGTAGCACCTTTCCATCTCTTTTCATTTGATTTAAAGGTCTTCAAGAGAGATCACAGGATATACAGCTTAACAGTGTAGGGTGATTAATTAACTGGCAAAGCCTTGCCAGGATAAACGGAGAAATATAAGTTTACAAGGGAACCGCAAAAACCACATAAAAATATATTGAGGAACATCAAGTGTCAACATGTACATAATCCAATCTGAACAACTTTGTTAAAACCCCTATGACAGTAGGGATATTCAACCTTTCAACTGAAACACAAGAGTGATAATATTCCAAAATGGAATTTGCCTTAGAAAAATTCCTAAACTAGTCACGGAAATGACTATAAAAAAAAGTATCAGAAAATCTATTCACTACATTCCCAGAAAAGATACTAAACTTAACTTTGAAAATAAATTGTTCAACAAATTCAGGATTAAACATGTAGAATTGTTGATACATACACAAATATCTCATTATCAAAGGAAGTGTGAATATATATCACAATCCTTTGTATAAAAAATTCCTGGCATCTTATAATAGCAGAAATAAATATAACCATAATAGAGCTTTGCTTCTGTCACCATGTTCTTTACAGTCTTTATTTATAATTTGAAAAGTTTTCCTTAGTAAGAAAATATTTGTTTCACATATTAGCCTTTGACATTGTGCAATTTCAGCTATTTAATACTCAATGCTCATTGTTAATCCCATCACCAAGATAATCTATGGATCAAGAGTTTGGAGTATACTTTACAAATCCCCTCTCTCTATACAATCATGATAACTTTATGACATTCACATCAAACTGCTCCCTCGATTATATGGCATTTTTTTCTCATTAATTGCTTCCCCACAACACACATGAAAGTTTCCTTTTTTCCTATATCCTGCGCACAAATGTTTCTTTGTGTGTGATTTTGTTGTTCTCTACTTGCATGAGGTGATGTGAGTTAATTAGATGAGCAGCATAACTATATAAGGTTAGGTGCATTGTATGAGTACTCAATTGTATAATACTGTGCATACATAAAGCAGCATTGTGTTTCAATACAGCATAATAAGATGGCAGTGGTATAAAGACTTGAGTTCTGGTAATTTGACTGCATTCTAAAATAAACTGTTAAAAATATATTCTGAATAGTCAATTACATGAGTCCTCATATCAAAGTGATATTACGACTAATGAAATAAAACAAAGTGCCCCCAAATATGCCACTAAAAACCACTAAAATCATCAACATAGGCTATTGGCCAAGGTATCAGAGATACATGTAGATCAATCATGAATTTCTTATACTGTAACCTCTGTTATTTTCGCGTGATTATTTTTTCACGCTGAGCGACCCCATAACAAATTTGCGGGTTCTTAAATTCGCATTGCACGCAATTCAGCCCGTTCAAAACAGGCACAAGCAGTCATGCTTATATTTTCGCGAGTTCTAAATTTTGCGCTTGCCGATTTTAGCGCGAAATCTGCGAAAATTAATGTACCGCGAATATTTCTACTTTTACAGTACATTATTAATCCTGAATTTTAGCCCATTCCCAGAATATTCCAAGAGTTACTAAAAAATGAATTGATTTATTATTTCTTCCTCTTTCTTTTCAATCGCAATTTAAATCCAATCAACCAAATGCATATTAGGTTTAAATCACCAACACTTCTAAAGATAAGAATGATTTATTTCGGCATTCATTAATTTTGCATATCAATGGACTCTGGGATATATTAATGTTTCTCCATCACCAGACCTCAAGACTCTGTATACATGGCATACTATGATAGCAATGGTTTGAATACATGAATGATACAACCCAGTCCACACCTTCCTTCCACCGGAGAGAACGGCGGGAAGACCCACCAAGTATCTTGTTGTCTTTGATCTTTCCTCCACTCCCTCGCTTCGCCGACCACGATCCATACCTGAAGAATCCAGAATCGGACAAGGGCCGTGGGCGATCCTGTCCAGTGCCAAACAATGCTGATCTCGGTCGCCACATTTTTAAGATGAATGCTGTTTACAACGAGGAAGAAAATTCTCTAGACCTTACACATATAACTATGATACTACCTCCTACTACTGTTTACAAGTTCTTAGAATGGACCTTAGAGAAAGGAGAAAAACAAATGTTTATCTACCTTGATACCTAAGATCAGTAAGAGACAGATCTTGAAAGGCAAGATACCAATTATCAGATATTGAAGGGATCAGTACTGGGAATAACAAAAGGCACCTGTACATAACTATTCCAATAAAACTACCTTAAATACAATTCAACTGGGAAACAAATGCACAAGCAATAGACTTCTTAACGGAAGGAAATGATGATAAAGTATTGTCGAGTACCATCCACAGAAATCCATGACAATCACATACAGACAAATGTTGTGAAATAATGACAGCATGATGTTTGAAAGAAGACTAGTGGGGGGGGGGTATGCAGGGTGCTTTAGTACATTGCACGGCAGCTGGGTAAGAGTCAGGGTAAAAGTCAGAGTGATTAAAAAAAACTATTTTCTATGGTGTATTGAAAGTGAAAACAGGGGTAAAGACAAATGAGAACTGTGTTTAAGATGAGTATACACATAGCTTTGGTGGCTGCAGTACAAATAAGGGAACAATTGCATCTACAATGATTTGCAATTTTGTATTTCCTTTGGAAAATAAAGAAAAGCTCTTGTATTTGTGAAGGGTGTGGAATATATGTGATGAATGTGTTTTTTATACAATGATTTTTTTTTTACAATGACTTTTACATGTACATTTTGATTAATGTAATGTTCTTCACTGATGGCAAATACAAATACTGATCGTAAAAGTGGCATATTTCCTGTTCCTTTAGTACATATATCTTGTGTTTAGAAAAAGGTAATGCAATGAATCTTCCTAAATATACATTACTAACAATGGAGTACAAATGGTCACTGGTGCCACACATTAATGTACACAATTGATGTTAAATTACAGGGGAACAAGAACAGCAGCATGTGAACATCTGATAAGCAAATTTTATTCATCAAAAGAAGATGACTCTTGCGTAAAATACCTTCCTAAAGCACAACTAAATGACGTACAGGAATTATCAAAGCACTTGTGGAAACAATACAGGACTCCAGGGCCCCGTCTTATAAACAGTTCTTGCAAAACTCCCATAAGATATTCATAACACAGTCACTGAACTCGACAGGAATGACTTTGCTTTAAAAAAGGCCTTCAAAATGATGGGAAAATATTTATCTTTACATACTAGATATTAAGTGTTTGACAGTATACATGCAGTATATTACCTGGGAATAGTTTGGTTTCCTTTTCTCCTGCAGATCCAGCGCTGTTACTGCTAGCGCTAGAATCTTTCCTTCCTGGTGGCATCAGTGTTCCATCATCAAGCTGAATACCTTCAGGTACAGCACCTGTTGCATTCTTCCTGCATGCCTATCATCAAAACATATCATCAAAAGAGCACCAATGAGTAAGCCTTCTAAATACACTCTAAATGTATGAATTCAAGTGTCACTTTCTCTTCTGTTATCTATGGATCAAATCATTCAATATCTTCATTGGGTAGTTAAATTCCATATTCTAATTTTCTAATCACTTTCATTCATTGCTCCAACGTTTCCAACTTCCCAGCATATCAAGAATTTTTGTTAAAAGAAAATATGTTTTTTTAATATTTCACACAAATTACATGTAGCAGTGAAAGCTCATAACTTGATAGCGATTGACAAGGGAGTCCTTTTCTTGACGCCAGCTCATTTCTCTTCATCACCAAGAAAGAAATGTGATGAATAGTTTTACAACCAGGTCAATACCGTACTCTAGACTTAGTACTTGGTAAATATATAAATGTACTGTAATTGTCATACCTGAAACTGTGACCAATTGGTTCTCTGGTGTGCACGGTCATAGCTACGACTTCGATGTCTCTCATTCCTAGTCTTGTCTCTCTGTTTCTCCCTCTCAAGACTCCTTTCTCTAATCCTACCTCTGCTACTATCTCTCTTTGGCACTGCTGGCTTAGGCTTTCCCTGGCTGTTTGTAGCAGCTCTTCCTCCACTTCCATCGCTATCACAAGAACCTCTTCTTGATCCTGTTCTCTTCCAAGGGAATAAGGAGCCATCACTGACTGTTAAGTTCAAATCATCTACTGGCTCCGTAGAGCTGGGTTTCTTGTCCCAGTAGACCTTACTGTCCTGTGGTTTATCAGGGAGTAACTGACATTGATTAGATAGATGTACTACTCTCCCTGATGCTAAGGTTGGGGATCGTGAGATTGGCACCAGAGCAGTAGATGAACTACTAGAAATGATCTTAGAATCCTGATTCACAGACAACCTTCTCGCTTCATGTTTGGGAGACACGTTAATGTTCCTAGCATTCTGTGAGAGGTTATCTGCAGAGACCGAAGCAGAGACAGTAACACGCGTTGCGTGTGTTGAGTACTCCTCTCCTTTGAGGGATGCCTTGTGAGCACAGTGTACATCAGGATCATCCACATGTAATGTTATCTTAGCAAGGCCTGCACTCCTACTTACTTTCACACTCTCCTGATCACTCTTCCATGTATGCATAGGTCCATCTGGGGAGTCTTCACCATCTGTTCTTTGTACACTTTGTCCATTGATAATACTCACTTGTCGGTTTAGTCTCCCTACCTCTGAACGTGTAGCTGAGTTACATAAATCATCACAAGAAGAGGATCCATTCAGTCCCCTTTGGGGCTGAATCCTAAGCACCGCTTGTGCAGGTGAAAACCCTGAAGTAGAAAGCAAATTGTCCACGCTAGAACTGTAGCCACGGCTCGAACTATTCTTTGAGGTATCTGCAGGTTCATTTGACAGTTGTGAGGAGTTGGCAAGTTTGGCTGCTTCATAATAGCTCTTGAGTGAGGCTACATGTCTCTGAGGTTGGGTGTCATGTTGTTCATGAGAGTCTGAGACACCTTCCGATGCAGCAAGACTATTTGGCTGTTTACTAGAACTTTGTGAATTTAAAACGTTTGTTAATCGAAAAGTTTTCTGTTCTTTTGTCCCATGTGATGATTCCCCACCAGATGGATTAACTAATGGGACCTTCATTGGTCCTGCGGATTCATGGTTGATCGTAGATGCTGTCACTCGCTGGACTTTGTACTGTTGCCTAGAGTCTGTGATCTTTCTTTCATTCTTTTCATTGTGATACACATCAGAATTTGGCGTTGATGTGACCAGTTTGGTCTGGCTTCTATGCTCTGATACCCTGTATGTTGGTGTGTCCGTCAAGTAACTAATGTCACTCCTTTCTTTGACTGACTCTGTGTCTTCACATTCCATACCCTTACCGACCACTACCACATCATTGCCATCTGACAATGATGACATGTTACTAGTCTGGGTACTGTACTCTGTCTCTTTTCTACCTTGGTCTTGAACCAAGCTTGTCTTGTGCTCTGTCTGCTTAGGTGTTTGATTGACAGCTTTATAGGCAGATGATGGATAGGCAACTTGAAGGATGTCTTCTTCTCTTGGGACAACAAACAGAGTCAGGTTGGTGTCACTGCAAAAGACCAAAGAAAAAATAAGGTTGTTACTAAATACCATAAAGTTTGTTACTACAATTAGATTGATAATTTACTACATACTTCACTGCTATGAAAGCACAATAGGCTATGTATGGTAACTTGAGGACCTATAGCTTTAAAAGTTATTCTAAGGACTGAATTGAGGGACTAATGCCTTACAAAGGGGGGCTGTCACAACAACTTGGTTTCGCACTCAAGACCTCTCGATTACCAATCCACTGCTCTACCACTGAGCCATCACACCACCATGTAAATACCACAAATAAGATCATTCACAATGCTGTATCAGATGATAAATAATACAAAATAAAAATGTATCACATATCAAAAAGTCTTTTGTGAAATCATCCTCCGGTATGATCATATGACCACATTCAACCTGCTCATGTGGCATTTATGCAAAATTATTTTTAAAAATAATGTACATATCCAATATTAAATATTCTCCATACTTTATTTGTTCATCTTGAAGCATTTGGCTAATACACTATCATTCACCACCCTTTTTCTCTCTTTCTCTCTCTTTCTCTCTCTCCACTGTTGGCTTATTTTCTTTTTAAATCTTGAACCATTTCTGTCCTTCCCCCTCAATAAAGGATTTACATCCCTACTTCATTTTTCTATCAATCTGTCCAAGTCATTGACATACTCATCAACTGCTCTTCCTCATTTTGTTTCCCCTTTCTGCATTGTATTTCCCTGTCATTGAATGGCAATCTATGTATGTTAGAAAAAATTGCACTTAAATTGAATAAGGACCTTGTAAGTGATTCATGTTGGTTGTTTATATAATGAAAGTTCTCATATAGCATTTTCAAGGAAGAGTTAATTGATTATAATTGTATAGATAGATATAAAGTGAATCCATCTTTAATAATCAGTGATTTATTTTTAAGATTACATTATTGATATTGTATGCAATTTAAATGGAATAGTGTGAATTTGCAATTATTCTGTGTAACACGGCACCAATTTCTAATATATCATTCACTTAAAGTAATTGTATGCCTACAATGCAGTGTACAAAGTATTTCATTGTGAACTCCTTCCCCCTTTTATTTTTTACGGGTAATAAATTTACTGAAGGAAATTAAGCAGAGATCTTTCTTCCTTTCATTGATCTTTCAAGGTTTACTGCATATAAGCTGCTTTAATGAGAGAAAGCTACTTTGTTATCTCTAAATCTATAGTCATTTAAGCCAAACTTTAATCCAAACTTGTATCCACGGATGAGAAACTTGATGTCAACACTAAAAACAAAAACAAAGAGTAGGGTATACGATAGAACCCTAAACAAACTTTAAAGTAATATAATAACACAAGGTGGACATAAATTTGAATTTTTCATCAGAAAGAGTGATTCCCATTTTGACATTTTGTATTTAAATAGATTAGAAAGATTCATTCCCCCCAAAATAAAGTATTACTAGTCTTGAATGCTACATATCATCTGGCTGTCAGCTAGTTATATGGATGTTTTATTACTGCTTTTCTTGGACTTATTTTGAAAATGATAAGGTCTATTGCATTCTGAAAGTAGAAGAAATGCAGCAAAGAAGGTGATTATCCCCTTATTAAATCAATACACTGAGCCCTCATCATGGGTCAGCCACATGGTATCCCATATAGTTATTGGCTTTCATGAACAAGCAGCTACTTCAAAATAAAGAAAGAATACTTTTAGATAGTTTGTATCATAGTGGACCACAAATACTGGAACACCACTAAAGACAGTTAAGAAATCAAAGGGATGACAGAAGGAAACTGATACATAAACAAAGGAAGAAAAAAACATAACAACTATCAGAACAAGTCCAGGCAGAGGGCATATGAAGGGACAAGTTTGGGCAGATTCAACCTAAATATTATATGAGAGAAAGAACATATTTATGTCATACCCTCACTCCTAATCTAGTAGTGTGAAACATAACAACTATCAAAACAAGTCCTGGCAAATGGCATATGAAGGGACAAGTTTGGGCAGATTCAACCTAAGTATTATATGAGAGAAAGAACATAACTATGTCATACTCTCACCCCTAATCTAGTAATGTGAAACATAACAACTATCAAAACAAGTCCTGGCAAAGGGCATATGAAGGGACACGTTTGGGCAGATTCAACCTAAATATTATATGAGAGAAAGAACATAACTATGTCATACTCTCACCCCTCATCTAGTAATGTGAAACATAACAACTATCAGGACAAGTCCTGGCAAAGGGCATATGAAGGGACAAGTTTGGGCAGATTCAACCTAAATATTATATGAGAGAAAGAACATAACTATGTCATACTCTCACTCCTAATCTAGTAGTGTGAAGCATACAGGGTTCTACACATTAAGGAGATCATTTGAAGATAGATTCATAAGCAGGTTGAGGGAGAGATCCACCCTCATCTCTTTTAAATAAATAATTGTTGAAATTGTGGGAGATTCTGAATTTCAATGGGGAACTATATCTCCATAAAACCCTTGTTATACTCTGCCCCTGCTTTAAGAAGGACTGAACAGAGGAGTGCGGGGTACATAATTGTTAAAAAGGGGTTAGAAATGCACATAGTTCTGACCAAGTATACCATGGTATAATAAAGATAAAGACAAATATAACAATAAATGAATAAATACCAATTGCACACTGGATTATTCAAGTCCACTGCCCAAATTAAGATATAGATATGGCTTCTTATCATTTGGTTGATCTGTACATTACAAAAACTGGAAAATGTAAGTGTGTATATATGGATGCAATGTTTTATGCTAGAAGAAATACTTGTTTATGCTGTACAGTACAAAGTTTTGAGGGATTACAATGTCTTTAAATAGATAATGAAAAATGCAGAGCCTTGAGCTCCATAACCCCTCCCCAAAAAAAAATATATATATATATATATATATATATATATATATATATATATATATATATATATATATATATATATACTGTATATATAATATATAATAAAAATATTTGGAGATAATTGAGACAGAACTGGTTGATGTACAGTGTATAACCAGACTACACTACACAGTTTACACATTGAAAACAGAGCCCTGTATCTATACTTATAATTTCACATTATTTCCTATTCATTGTTTTTCATGCTAATTAGGCTGATGCAAATTAAAGAGGGATTTACAAACACATCAACATATATGGTCTGCACAGAAACATGGTCACTAGACAATGAAAGAGATCAGAGTAGAGAGAAAGACAGACAGAGAAACAGAGAGACACGAGAGAGACAGAGAGAATAACACAAATTGTAATGATGATAACATTCATTATAAATTTTACATTGATAATTGTTGTGATGACAAAGATTAATATGATGAGTGATATTGATTATGATGATGATTATAAATGGTAATGAAAATCATTAGAAATAATAATGATAATAATAATGATAGCATTACATGTATGATAAGAAAAGTATTGCAACTGGCACTGCGTTCTTATGGCAATATTAACAATAATAATAACAGAAAAAACAAATGTAATACCCATTGCCTAAGTAACCGAAAACCCTATGAAAATCCTAAAAGAGAATTGATCTATGATAATAAAACAATTTATTCTAGATCAATATAGAAAAAAGCAGGAATGTGTTCTGCCTCATTTAGTGTTCATACTCTATCAGCATCTGACCCAATTAATTTTTCTGCTTCATTAAAATCCACCATCAATATAAATTTCTGCATGCCTAAATAAGTCAACTAAAGTTTACTTGCTAAATGCTATTAGAAGGGATTAACTATATGACTGGGGTGAACAAGTGACTGAATATAGATTTCATCCTAAGCCATGTTATTTGAATGTACATGTATACTCCTCTCACTTTAGATGATCATAAGATATTGGTCAGGCTTCCAAGCTGAATAAATCATTCCCCATCTTCCCCAAATGATAATCGTTTAAACTGAGTCCTGTGTAAGTATAGTCTACCCCTTCGCATAATCACCATTACTTCCCCACTTGCATGCAGTATGAGATATGAGGGAGATAACATAATAAAATAATGATGTTCTAAAAGAATTGAGAAAAAGGTGAGGAGGGAAAGAAGGAGGGGACGGGATGGTGAGGGTGGAAAATCACCTGCTCTGTTTCATATATGAGTCAATCCAATACAATAGAAATTACTTTTGGCAAAGAAAAAAAGTGATTAAAAACTACTTGTATTTGTGAATAAAGACTTTTTTCATGGCTAGTAACTTTCAAGTGCATCATTTTTGTATGATTCAATCCAGTTATGGAATCAGGAATCTCAACCTTTAACAAAATTTGTGAAAGTGTCTGTTTTTAGAGTACACCTCCACCCCTCTTAATAATAGATTATAATTGAGCACAAGTTGTGCTGAAACCCAACTGCTCCAAACCTCTATGCATCTGGAAAGAGAAAACTGGTTCATTGATTGTCTTACATTATTGAGTTTGGTTCAAATATGTAGTCATGATTCATATAATGTATACATGTACCATATGAGAACAAAATCCCAAACAAAACGGAACTAACAAATGATTTGAGAGGGAGAGTGAGATTATTTGGTCTTTATTAAGATCACCCATCTGTTCTGTTTTATCATAATGTATTTTTTTGAGGAATATTGAATAAATATGGGTATATTGTAAATACTGAATATTAGGATACCATACATACAGCACAGCACAATATATCATATGACTATTACATGTAAACAAGGACCATATAGAGTACTATAGTTACCTGTATTTACTGTCAACAGCAATTAAGAATAGGACAGACAAAATCAGAATATTAGACAAAATACAACTACAATAACATTTGATGAAGAGCAGCAGATACACATTTGAAAGATGAACACAAATTGAATGTGGATACAGAGACCAAACATTTATTTCTTGTATGTTTATAATATACATCCACTTCACCTATACACCATATTGATACAGGCTAAATTTTATATTTCATATGTTTGCATCGATTTGATGGCGCATATAGGCATTTCTCAAATTGTCGTTCATGCTTGTACAGCGCACAGAGAAACAGACCGTGTTTATTATAGGCTTTATAAATATTGTATTATTATTATTATTATCATTATTATTATCATTATTATTATTATTATTATTTCATAAAATCCATTTGGATTATTCATTTTATTGCTGTGTTGGCAAAAAAATATCAAATCTGATTTTGAAAATGATTTTGAAAATGATTTCAAAGACAAACAAATATTGATTTAAGT
>CP137683.1:320521-348195 GCA_037976565.1 Mesocentrotus franciscanus
CGTGTGTAAATGCCTTCGATCGTGGACTTTCACCAGAATACACACCTTAAAACCGTGGACACACAGGAATCGTGGACGTCCACGATTAGAACGCCTATTATTTTCGTCATTTACGTGGCCCAATGAGGGCGCTCTTAATATCTGGAAAATTTGACGAAGTCCACGTTAGAGGTAATAAATAGTATCAGGAGTGTACGAATACACAGTTCGTGTGACAAAATTCTCCAGGAATCGTCGCGCATAAATGAATAACGCCCCTTTCGGCAGTGAGTGACGTGTAGAGATCTAGATCGATATCGAGCGCCAAAACTCGTATACCGTGCACGCGCAACCAAAATACCAACGTGATCGTGACAATGTAGCCGCACCAAGCACGGCGCGCAAGTTCGCAAGAGGTGTGATAAATCTTCAATTTCAGGTACGTTTCTAATCATTTTTCTTTTCAAATACAGGATATTCATCTAGCCCAACATTTTGGGCTTAACTTGTGTGCGTTTTGGAGCTGAGAGAATTCAGCTTCATTACAAATTCGATGTAAGTCGCACAATCCGTTTAATGTATTGCAACTGCAAGAACTTGAGACTGTCTGTCAGGGGCGGATGCGGCCGCGGTAGGCCTACATAAGTCATAAGTTAGACTTTGTATGCTGGCTGGAGTACTCCAAGGCCAGGGTACACACCTTTTTTCTTGTTGAATATAAAATGTTATAAAATATAATTTTAATCACAGTGCTTGGTAACACTAGATGCAGAAAATTCTTGAGATTACTTAAAAATAAAAGAGAAGAAGAAAAAATCATGAAGAAAATTTCTTTAGAACAAATCCTAAAGACTTAGATCTAGCCTAGTCAAAGACCTCTCGAGCGCTGTTGTAGTGTTTGATTGTCTTTTAAAGGTACGCACCTATCGCCACCAAGAATACATGGTAGGGTCTAATTATCTTCTATTTTATTTTCTTAATAACATCACATGGACAATATGCCTAAGATTGTTGCATCATGTGCCTTGGCGTAACTCGCCCGACCCTAAAAAAGGAGCCGACCCTACCTTTTTTTTTTTTTTTTGCTATCGATATCTTTTTTTCGATAGTGATACTGATAGCGATCGCTATCGAAAAAAACCCGGAAAGTGTTTCGGCTGCGCATATTGCGCTTTTGAATGTTCAATTTTTCCACAAAATAAACTTTCACTAGGTTCTGCATGTGTTTGAATGTATCCATGTAAACGTATGGTTGTATGTAATAGCGCCTGCATGAATAGTGGTGTGTGTGCAGGTTACGAACGCACACAAAAATAAATAAATAAACAAATAAATAAATAAATCCCGACCGACCGACCCTATTTTTCAGGGGCCCGTTACGCCAATACAACAATTTTTTTGGGGGGGGGGCCTAAGCAAGAAAACAGTGTCAAGGCATATTCTTTGAAGCCTGAACTTGTGATTGATCCCATACAAGTCACTTTGATACACTATGTCACAACAATTCATTTTTAACCTCATCAATGTCAATTACTTATGTAATTTATTTTATTCACTAATATTTGAAGAACATATCCTGAAAATTTAAACAGGTTTCTTTATAAAAAAGAAATTAGAGCCACTTTCTTGATTCAGCAGTTATGCCACTTTTCAGGAAATTTCCTGATTTCAGGAAATTTGTGTGAGATGCTTGTGTACAAAAGTATAGGTAAAAGGTCACTTTCAAAAAAAAATTCTGGCTATTTCAGGAAATTTTATCTTCCATTTGTGGCATCTCTGATTCAGGTCCGTTTCGAGAATAAGGCATATGAAGTGTTGATCCCCATAGTGTAATAATTAGTGATTAATTGGCAATTAACAGCTAAATTAAAAAGTTTGCATCAAATATGGTGTCATTTGTTGGGGAATAATAATTGGGACAACATATTTAAAAAAAAATCATTTTTTTGGCATTTTTCACCCTGAAATCGAATTTGGATGAACTTGTGACATGCGACCAAGCATGAATTTTAACTTCATGGCAGTGCATACCGCCACACATGTGTGGCTGTAATTAAAGACACAAGCGTGTGGCAATATCCAACCCACGTAGGGCTCGATACAGCCACACACTGCTCTTAACTGTATCAAATTGGACTTTGTGCATAAATGAATGAAGTGTTTTCATGTGGTACCGGTGGTGCCGGAAGGTGGTATACGACGCGCACACTGCCAGTAGTAATACACCACAGAGGCACTACTACTGGCATTGTGCAGGCGTGCGTATACCGCGCCCCGGCTAGTAGTATAGTACAGTACCATAGAATTATGTATAGTAAGTGCTACCGGCGCAGCGAACACCACATGAAAATTATGCATTTCTCATGCCCAAGTACAAAATCGATAGAGGTAAGAGCAGCGTTTAATTGGCTGTATCTAGCCCTACGTGGGTTGGATACCGCCATACACGTGTGTTTTAATTAAAGCCACACGCGTGTGGCGGTATTCATTTATTTTAAAAATATGACAATGGTATATATGCAATTTTTTCTCGTATAGACTGTACAAATGGCAGCAGATGACTTAAATCTGGCTACAGAGGAGAAAGTGCAGATTCTTTTATACTTTATAGATCTTTACAAGGACAGTAGCATTTCGCACGAGGAACTCGTGGCAGTTGTTGTGGAGATTTTATTGCAATTGTGAAGCCTAAAGGTACAGTAAACTAGCTATAGAATGAAACTAATTTCTAAGTAAGAGACCATAAATTTGTGACTTGAATCTGTGACTTTTGAACTTTCTTCAGAATACCAATTGCCAAGATAAGACAAAATTTGTCTAGTATAAGATCCTTACACTAGCTGTTACACTTTAATACAGAACACTTCGCTAAGAGTGAAGACAATATTTAATTCCTGCACAGTAGTCTTTGGGTGATAAGTTCAGGTTTTTCATTTTTTTTAGCACTAAATGATAATATTTCCAACATTTTTTGAGGATATGTAATTTCCTGGTACTTCACGTAGCATACATCATGCAGCTCATTTTTGTTTTTACTGAATACATTGTTAACCAATGCCTTGAAGTTGAAGCCATTATGAATTAGACTCTTTTCCACAGAAATAGGATTTGCAATTCTAGTGCTTTCTGGTATACAGACTATTCACAGAGGCTATTAAATGTTTCATTTTAACCCAATTTGCAATAGGCAATTCCTGATATTTTTACAACACTTTTGAATGCACATTTTATGTTTTTGTTAGAGTTCCAAATAAAAAATTGAGTTAACTCCTGGTTAAAGCTCATTGTACCAAAAGTTCAGTGTTTTGAAGGTTCGTTGTTCCAAAAATAAAGGTTCAATGTTCTGAAAATGAAATAAGGATCGATGTTCCAAAATAAACAAATTCAAGGTTTGCTGTCCCAAAATGAAATACTTAAGTGTACATGTGTGCTTTGAACTTTTAATTGAATGTATGAGTATTAAGAGCAAAACACACAGGCAAGCAAGTATAATTCTGAATATGATGAGACCTGTGTTAAATTGAATGTCTTGGTACAGAAAAAATACAAGTTGCTTTTAAATACAGTCATGTAGTGCGTGTCAGAAAAAGGTAACCAAGATTTATCTTGAATGATTTCTTGGATGTGGATAATTTTAGGGAAAATTCCAAGGCATCATTAATTAGATAATTGTCTCATGACACCAAGATGTCCTTCTTTTCCTCATGGATGACTACGCAAATGAATGAAAGTCAGAAATGGCTTTGCATAACTTTTGACTTTGACAGTTTTACCATTGATTGATTTCAGCTTGAATAATGCCAACAAAAATAAGATTATGCTTGACTGAATTCTTTCAATTCGGACAAAATATAAGGAATTCATACCAATTCAAAGTTACCTTACATAAGTTATAACAGTTCTTGAATAGTTTCATAAGTCAAGTGGCTAAACGTGCATGAAGCAAGTTGATATCATGGGAGCATCCCATGAGTCCGACAGCCTACGAGTCCGACAGCTCACGAATCCGACAGAAATGAATATAAGCCTACTACATCGACATTTTTCAAAAAGAGGTTCTAGCTAGACATTTTGACTTTTAGGCTCGCTAGATCGACACTGACAAATTATTTACTTTGAGACCGACACTACGCAAAAAGGGCCTACGAGACCGACTAACGTATTATAGTGCAATAGACCGACAAATTGGTAAAATATATTGCTAGTCAGACAGTTCAGAAAATAGGAATCTAGTCCGCCAACAATAGATGGCACTATTCAATTGTCGGAGTAATGCGCAAAATTTATAAATTATCGGACTAAAATACAATTTGAACTACTGTCGATCTAATCGGCTAAAAAGCAAACTGTCGGACTAATAGACCAATTTTACCTAGAGTCGGTCTCGTTTGTAAAATTTATGTTTGGTCGTGCTCATAGGCATTTTTATAATTTTGTCGGATAAATGAGCTGTCGGACTCAAGTCCGTTTTTATTTAATGTCTATCTCGTTCACCAATTATTAAAAATGTCGGCCTCGGGTTGTCGGACTCGTGGGCTGTCGGACTCGTCGGGAGTACCCGATATCACTGCCTCACAATTTCCCATTGACTCTGTACACACAAATGGTTAAGTTAAAGTTGCACTTTTATGCCTAAATAAAGTATTGTGTGAGACCATTCATGCTTGAATAGTTTAAAATTACAGTGGTGGGCAAAACATACTTGTATCCTAATCCTGGTCGTACACAGATTTTGATAAAATGTATAATTTTTTCAACAGACTCTATTGGAAAATATGGAGCAATGACATCATCAACAAAGTCAATGCAAATTAAAATGTTTTGTGTGTTTTAGGGGGAAATTTTGCTGCTGAACACTTTTCAGCCATAATTATCCTAAAATGAACTGAGCTCAGCCACTGAAAGCTAAAATAAACTAAATACATCTATTTATGAAAATTCTCCTCAAATTCAATTTCTATTACCTCTTAATTGAATTCGCATTTAGTTTTCAGGTCGACAACATTTTTTGAAGGGTTAAGTCTTAAATATAATTGGAGGGGGCATGTTGATTTTGGTCTCATAAATTGCCATAGACATCAAACGAAGCAGTCCATAGATACATTGTTGAAAAAATTATGTGTGTCGGACTTATGCAAAACAACGTGGGGCATAATGCCTCTCTCTGGCTCTACTGTGTTTCAACTCAAATCTTGTTTTTAGGACAATATATTAGGGGTTTATTATTAAAGGTATTTAGACAGTGTAATTGGATTTGTCACAATTGAAAACATAATAAGCCATTAAAATGCCAATTGCCCTTCAAAAAGAGAATAGAAGATACAATTTTTGTTCACATTTTTGAAAAATGAGGACTCAGCATTTTGGCCACGCCTCCTTAAATTTGATTTTGGGCGGCACTGTCTGGATATTCTTCCAATTTGGTGTCATATCGATCAGGAGATCAAGCTGCATCAACAAGCTGAGATATGTCCCATCTGTTTCTGAAAAATACTTATTCCCCTGTAGCCCACTTCTAATAGTAAACATCCTACTAAATGCCCTCAGTAAATAGTGCTATATCCTGCCAACGAATCCATAATTTCCACTTTACTCTACTACTCCATGATAAAGTTGATTTATATCTTATCCCCTCCGCTCTCCTTCCACCACAAATACAATTCTTTTTCCATCTTTTTTTAAAATGTACTATGCAAAGACTGATGCTGTTTCAATCACCAGTTTAAAGATATTCAGTCCAAAGTTTACCTAATTTTTTGTGTTCTCGCTGTTAACATCCCCAATGAAAATATCTAGTTCCTCATCTTTAAATACATTAAACAGAAGTGCAGCATTTTCCTCTCACAATTTTTCCTTGGGGGGCTGCCATTTTGATTACAATTCATGTCCAGTGAAAATATCGGCCAGCACACAAACACAGCAGCCGGCCGGCCGACCACAGGAGGGGTGCCAGTACGATCAAGATGCCTGGCACAACTGGGGAATCTCTGGCTAGCTTGCCACATCTCCGCTGCCTGCTGACAGTTGCAAATTGTGCATCCGATACCGATAGCATCATAGCTCTATATCCTAAACGATTTCTATACCATGAGGCTATAATATAATAATTTTGATAATAATGATAATAGAGCGCCAACTCCTCTCTGTAGATATGGCAGATAAAAATCATTGCGATGATGAAATGCTCATTTCACGCTGTTCATTGGACTGTTGTTTACATATGACGTCATAGATATAACTTCAAACGGCAAGATCCTAGAGGCTAGACTAAAATTGCTAAATTGCTCAACAAAAATATTAACTAGGTCAAAGGACATCATGGATGTAGTGATCTCATAACTCGATGCCACACTATCATGACTTGACCTCTAGATCTACCAAAGGCACTCCACAAATGCCTAGCCTTAGATAATAGTAAAAGTAATTAACAATAACTGTAACAACTAAAGTTAGGACCTCGGGCTAGGTCAAGGTGTCCAGTTAAAAAGGGACTCTGGGAGCATTTGAATAGGATACATGGCCAAGGTCTCCTTTTGCTCTACATGTAAGTCTACATGTATTATTGAAAGATGAACAGTATGTAGGCCTATTATCAGTTTGCAGATTTTGACTTCCAAATTAATTTGGATCAAGTTAGTCTATTCTGTATTCATTGGATATCAATGAGTAAGCCGCATTAAATGTCACATTAAATAACTGTTACATCACATCTGTTTTGTTTTGAACAGTATGTCTTCCAGGAGAAAAAGATTTTCTCCGCAGCCGAAGCAGAGCATTTCTGTAGCCTGGGGAAGGACAAGAGTGGATTTCAAAAACAATATATAAATGATGTGATCGGTAAGAATAACCTTTCTTTGAGTTTAAATAAGTGCTGCCAAGAACTGTAAATTTAGAATGAAATATGGAATAATTTTTACAAGTGTGTGTAGTATTATTACGTATGTTACAGATACAGTTACAGTTCTATCTGCTTCTAGTAAAGTCTGTGTTTCAAAAGGGAGACAGTGGATCAGGACATTTTGGGGAATTTGTATCTTTTAGTGGGTGAGGGCTATTTGTCTTTATTATGGGTGTGGATCACTAAATTTTCTGATAATTGCTGCCTATATCATTGACTTTGAATAAACTTGGAAAAGTTTTATTCAATGTACCTTTCCCATCGGGCTCCTCAGGACAGTTTCCAGACCAAAAGATCTGCCATCTGATTCTTTTGGCCGAGAACCAGAATTGTCTCTCACAGTCACAGCTTTCCTTTCTTGCGGGGACCATGGATCAGTATACACAAAGTAGGATTCTCATCTTTGGTAATAATCACCTGATAACAGTGCAGAACTGTGAATGGATTCCATCAGCATTGGATTTGGTTAAGTTTGACTGGATGGAAATGATAAGCTCTAATTGGTTCGTGTCTTTTGGTTTGGTCAGTGTTTCATTTTGGCTAAAGTGAAGACACAACAAAAAATGTGTTTTAATGATCAGAAAAAGAAAAAACTGGTTAATGGTACAAGGCACGTGCTGGCAAAAGAGTAATACTTTTCTAGCATCTAATGTTACTGCATGATTTTGTAGCAAAACACCAGCTGTTTGGCAACAGTGACCCCTCACGTACCTTTAGTAAATTTGTACGTCATTTTGTTGAAAGACAAAAAAATTGATAAAATACTTTTTGAGTTGCGGTACAATTATGATTTCTGATTTTTCCTTTAACCTTCAAAATCACAAACATTTGTATTTTCCAGGATATGGTCTTTTTACATCAATGACTTTCGAGAAGGGGAGCTTTCTCCTTGAATATAGAGGCGAGCGGTCTTTAGTTTCTGATGATGAGGAGATGACCAGTGAAGACTCGTATGTTTTTCACTTTAAACACTGTGGTGTAAAGTACAGGTAGGCAAACCGAAGTTCAATTCTATTCTTTGGTCCCAAGGCTCTCCCTCTGGTCAACTAGCGAACTCTAAAATTTCTTGAAAGTGCTTGCTAATATTCTGAAATTTTACATCATTTATTTTTTCAGGGATTTTGTTATCAACTTATAAATAGTTTTCAAAAAGCTAAAATGCTGTAACAGGAGATATTTTGGTCCCTTCATTATTCAAAGGTCTGATAAATTTGAATGTCATCTTTGTGTGGTGCACATTATGCACATAAACTTTAAGGAACATCTGCACATGTAATTTACAGCATTGTTGACATGTACAATGTACATGCATTTTATGGTCCCATTGTGCTCTCTTGTGAAAATATTTTTTTCTACATTTATATTGTACATAGTTTTTTTTTTTTGGGGGGGGGGTCTATTGCAGCCATTCTGAATTTAAAAAAATTACTGCAAATGACATTAATGATACAATCTTTAAAAAAAAATCTTGTTTTCAGACACTAATTCACTCACACGTGTACATCATAATTACATGCACTTTGTGGTCAGACAGTGCTAGTTCTTTCATATTATATAGTAAATTAGTATATTAGTTAGGGGCTTATGTTGGCATTTTGAATTTCAAAATGCAGCATTCTATCGTATAAGAAATTCAAGGTTTAGCTAAAAAAATCATGTTTTCAGACAGTTTCATTCATCCATCACAATTACAGGCATTTTATGATCAGTGTGTGTGTAATTTTGTGATTTGTATGGCTAATTTGCATATTTTGGCGGCTATCTAGGATTTTGTCAATTTGCAAAAAATGTTGGTTTTTTGAGTGGCATCATGTAGATTTTGAATCAGCATCCTCAACAACGAACCATCAAAAACATTGACTTACATGTATTATTTCATTCCTACGTGGACAATTCGCGTAAGTGGACATAATTCCAAGGACACTTTTTAGCAGAAAGCCACTGCTATGTTTACTGACAAGGGTTTCTTGGTGATGGTGATGCGATTTTGATGATGATGGTGATGGTGGTCGGCGTTCGATGATTATGGTGATGGTGGTGATGATGATGGTGATGACGATTCGATGATGCAATACACACCCCTTCTTTACTGAACCTACAACAGAGGACTCCTGTATTTATATGCTATTTCGCCGTGGACATTAGGGCTGGCAATACACACCTCTTCTTTAAAGGGAAGTCTATGCGATAATTTAATTTAAAATTGAAATAGAGCAAAAATCAAGCTTTCAGAAAATGTCTTACTTGACTCTGTAGACCCATGAATAACCGAGTAATCACTGGAAGCGATATAAGCAAAAGTGCTCGCGCGAGCCAGTTTTACCGAATGCATTTCGCTACACTGTCCGCATGACGTCAGTGTCGCACTTTTGTTGAGCAAGCAGTCAGAAATCCCACGGCTTGAGGTTCAAACACCAATATTTCTACATTTTTACATCAAAATTGTCAGCTCAAATATCTAGAATCTATTGAGCATATATCGCCCTATGTGTCAAGGGCTTCAGAATTGGAAAAGTGGTCATTTTCCCAAGAACTGATAAAATTTGTGCAGCTATACACTTGACACATCGATATCTTGCATCCAGTCAATGGAGAAAGTTCGCACATGCGCAGTTATAGTGCCACAATGACGTCACACGGCCATCGCACTTGCAATGCGAGAACTATTTTAGAAATAATTACCATCACAAAATTGGAGCTTAAAAATCACAAAAGTAACGCCCGTGGATGAAAGTGGTATCAAAATGCTCCTTAATTTTCAAGCCATAAAATAGATTTTATTGGAAATCGTCTAGACTTCCCTTTAAAGGGATCGTTTAACAATGATAAATCTGAGATACACGGCCCTACGTGTTATCAGTGTCTGTGATATGGTGTAATATTGAAGCCCTAAAAATCGCGCTTCAAAATGATCAAGAAGTGCCTCAAAAAGTAAAAATCTGTGAGTGACCGGTTTTACCATACTCGTTTCCCCAATAGACTGTAGTGTTATGAAAACCGTCCGGTGAACGGTTTTGAAAATTTGTAATTTCAATCATAAATATCTTGATAATCAGACAGGCGATCGGCTTGTAAAAGTCATGGAGTTCCTGACTGACATAAAGGTTTATAATTATCATAGCAGCATGAGCTAAATCCGGATTTTGTTTCAGAATCTGAGACAAAGTTACGGATCCCTTTAATACAAACCTGCAACAATGGACCTCTGTATTTGGGCAGGTCCAAGCTAATCCGCACATTAGGTATGTAACATTTCAGAGATTTCGGACTATAAAAGACAATGAGAACAAATTGTGATTTAAGAGACAATCATGTCTATCATTGTACCTATGGGGAGAACATTTGTGCAAAGTTTCGCGACTCTCGGTCTTTTGGTTAGTGAGTTAGGTGGAAATTTAGGTGTGTTACGTATGGGACGCAGAAAATGAGATTTTTAAAATAAAAGTTTGAGCTTAAATCTCTGTGAAAGTATTTTAGTTATCATTCTGAAACTTACTGTGCATAAAGGTAAACTACATGTACTCAATATTTTAAATCTGAAGTTTCAGCCAATTCCATTGAATAGTTTCTTCATAGTGATTGATTAATCTCACAAAAGTTATGTTACGTATGGGATGTTTCGTATGGGACACTTTTGGACGCATGCATTTTCAATAGGAAAATCTGGAAAAAAAAATCAATTTTCTGTGAAAATGTAAGGTTGCCTTCACACTTATATCAGGTTTTTGGTACCATTTGGTGATAATTAACATACAGAGCTTATCCAGGCAGAAAGAAAATGAAATCCCACCTTTTTTCATCTGCTGCTGTATATTTTTTTTTTTCTGCCATTGACTTTGTACACACATTGCCCAGAAATTACTGTTGATATGTGATATTTTTGGAATATTATTTTCAAATTCAATTTTGTTTGTTTATTTCTATTTTTCTATAAATATCTTGTAAAAAAATTACCACAAAAGAGATCAAATAAAAATTAATTGCAAGTATTATAGCACACTATAATTCGTAATTTCGGAAGAATCATAACATTTGTAAAAAATATATTTTTGTAAATAACCGTATGTTAAATAACTAATAATATAATGATATTATCATCCAAAGGTATTTTTAAGACAGTAGATTATGATCAGATTGAAGTGCAGCTGTAAAATTTCCCAATAACAAGGTTTAAATTTTGTATTCTTAGCTATATGGCCATCGACTTTGTACACAAATTTCCCATACGTAACACTTTTTTGGAGTACCTCTCAAATCAAAGTGGAGCGATTTATGAAAATTATAATGATGCATTCTTGTCACATTTGTGATAAATTAGAACTTTTCTAAGTTTGGTTAGAATAGATAATGAACTTTTGAGAAAACTAAAAAACTTGACATCATAATGTTATGTATGGGACAAATCGGGAGGACGCAGCCTCATTGAAAAATAGACATGGTCATGATTTTTTTATTTGCCAAATTAATTGGGGATAAAAGGAATCTGTTATGTGAGTGTCAGTTTCTAACTTTCATTCACTTATTTTATATGATTTTTTTAAATTGTCCCATACGTAATGCCTGAATTTCATTTCATGCAATTTGGGCCCGAATAAATTTGCATATTTACAATTTTTTTTTGATTCAGAAACTTCAACTCATGCTATTTGATGATGTGTATCACATTCCTTTCCTTTCAAAATAAAAATTTGGTGTTTGAGAGGACATTATCTTGGACCTGCCCATTTACAGACCGTCACCATGTCACCATGGACGTTAGCCATTAGGCCTGGCAATGTACACCTCTTCTTTCCAAACCTGCAACAGTGGACCTCTATTTACAGACTATACTGTAGCCTCTTGACGTGGCCCACTTCGGATTTGGGTGTGCGAAGCACACCCTTCGGGGTGCGGAGCACCCCCGGAGCAGCCGCAGGCTCTGAAGGGGCCTCTTAACTAATGATTCGCGCCATTTCTGCTGTCATTTTTTTTTCAAGTAATAAGTTACTAGGTAAACCCTATTTTCACAGAAATTTTTTTTCGGTGATATTCAAGCCAATGAGAGCGTTATAACCCGATCACATGACATCAATTTTAATATTCATAAGTCCTTCGTTAATGATATGCACGATTCACAAATCCGAAAATGGCGTCCGCCGTCTCAGTCTCAGAAGGTATCAAGTATACCTCAACTTTCTTGAAAATCGAAAGATTTAAGAATCCACAAGTAAGCGAGTAAAAGCATTCAAATATGCCTTGTAAGGTTGTGATGTTTTTGTGAATCTGCCCACAGGATTCGGAAAAAGTGTCATATTTCATGCATTACCGCTGTGCACAGATTATCTTCGTCACGCTGCCTAGGCTCCGAAACAGCTGAGTGCAAGCGCAGCTAATCAACCAATGTTTGTTTCAAGAACAGGCGTTTTATACTGAATTCATTGATCGGGTAGTAGAAAAGTATGCAACTAAGAACAGATATATGAGGGAGGCGAATTATATTTAGACTAATCAACAAATGGCTCTACGAAGAATTTCATTTGACAACATCGAGTGCTTTATAAATATATATGAGTATGTGTTTTATTCATTATACGATGAATAATTCATAACCGACAACAGAAATGGCGCGAATCACTAGTTAAAAGGCCCTTGAGGTGCTTCGCACCCGGGGTGCTCCGCACCCCAAAGGGTGTGCCGCACACTCAAAACCGTAGTGGGCCACGTCAAGAGGCAACAGACTATGTCACCGTGGACGTTAGACCTGGCAGTACACATCTCTTCTTTCCAAACCTTCAACAGTGGACCTCTATTTACAGACCATGTCACCGTGACCGTTAGACCTGGCAATACACACCTCTTCTTTACAAACCTGCAACAGTGGACTTCTATTAAACAGACTATGTCACCGTGGACGTTATACCTGGCAATACACACCTCCTCTTTCCAAAATTGCAACAGTGGACCTCTATTTACAGACTATGACACCGTGAGCGTTAGACCTGGCAGTACACACCTCTTCTTTCCAAACCTGCAACAGTGGATCTCTATTACAGACCATGTCACCGTGGACGTTAGACCTGGCAATACACACCTCTTCTTTCCAAACCTGCAACAGTGGACCTCTATTTACAGACCATGTCACCGTGGACGTTAGACCTGGCAATACACACCTCATCTTTACAAACCTGCAACAGTGGACCTCTATTTACAGACCATGTCACCGTGGACGTTAGACCTGGCAATACACACCTCTTCTTTTCAAACCTGCAACAGTGGACCTCTATTTACAGACCATGTCACCGTGGATGTTAGACCTGGCAATACACACACCTTCTTTCCAAACCTGCAACAATGGACCTCTATTTACAGACCATGTCACCGTGGACGTTAGACCTGGCAGTACACACACCTTCTTTCCAAACCTGCAACAGTGGACCTCTATTTACAGACCATGTCACCGTGGACGTTAGACCTGGCAATACACAACTCTTCTTTCCAAACCTGCAACAGTGGACCTCTATTTACAGACCATGTCACCATGGACGTTAGACCTGGCAATACACACCTCTTCTTTACAAACCTGCAACAGTGGACCTCTATTTACAGACCATGTCACCCTGGACGTAAGACCTGGCAATACACACATGCAACAGTGGACCTCTATTTACAGACTATGTCACCGTGGACGTTGGACCTGGCAATACACACCTCTTTTTTCCAAACCTGCAACAGTGGACTTCTATTTACAGACCATGTCCCGTGGACGTTAGACCTGGCAATGCACACCTCTTCTTTACAAACCCGCAACAGTGGACCTCTATTTACAGATCATGTCACCCTGGACGTTAGACCTGGCAATACACACATGCAACAGTGGACCTCTATTTACAGACTATGTCACCGTGGACGTTAGACCTGGCAGTACACACATCTTTTTTCCAAACCTGCAACAGTGGACTTCTATTTACAGACCATGTCACCCTGGACGTTAGACCTGGCCATACACACATGCAACAGTGGACCTCTATTTACAGACTATGTCACCGTGGACGTTAGACCTGGCAATACACACCTCTTAATTCCAAACCTGCAACAGTGGACCTCTATTTACAGATATGTCACCGTGGACGTTAGACCTGGCAGTACACACCTCTTATTTACAAACCTGCAACAGTGGACTTCTGTATTCACCGTCAGGGCTGTTTGAATAAAATCATGTCGATTTTAGTCATGATTTAAATCACTTTGATTTTAAAATATAAATCACTGTATATAAATCAACTTTCCTGAAGAAAAAAATGTTTTCACAACTTTTCCCTTCTTTACAATTATTCTCAAATTTATCATTTATAATCTTGGCTTTATCTGTTTTGACACTTAAAATATATGGTATACCATGTAGAAGTCTGATTTAAACCACTGTTTATATTTCTTCCCCATCGAGCAATGTTTTCAATGGGTCTGCGGCAGTAGACAACTATATTATGCAAATAAATTAAAAAAAACAAATTTAAGTGGATTATTCTGTAAAATATTACCATAAACCATGATCAAATAATGCTTTTTACCAGTAAATACCGGTAAAAACCGGAAATACAGGGAAATATAAATTTTGTTCTCTCTGATCATATTCAATTGGTCTTGGTCATTTGCTCGGCGATAATTACTCTTGCCATGGTTGCTCCAGCGACATTGCTCCCCGACAATTGCTCCGTGATAAATGCTCCGGCAACAAATGCTCCAACGACAATTCCTTCTTACATGGGAAAAACTTCTATGGAATTGTCACTGGAGCAATTGTCATAGAAGTTTAATATTTTTATCATCAGAGTAAAAGTTGCTGGAGTGAGTGACAGGAGCAATTGTTGCTCTTCAAAGAGGAAATGTGCTCAGTGCAACTGTGGCCTGAGTATGCGTTGGATGACCCAGAAGGCTCATTTGAAGCAGAATGAAATCGAATCATGCATTTCATTAGTGAACATGCAATGGTAAACCAATTAATATTGCAATAAGCTCACAAAAAAATGTATTTCTGATTGTGTGCAGCAAAAATTGTATAGCAATAGGCGAGTTTGTGTGAAGTATGCCAGTGTGCATGTTTTAATGTGAGTGCACACATTGGTTAGGGTTTTGAGGAATGTCAGATTTTCAGGTATTTCGGAAATCCAGATTTTTATCTATAACAAAAAAATTCTGTTTTTTCCTTATTATCCCATTTTTTCTTTTCTCTTGTTCTCTCCGTTTTCTCCGGGAAAGCAGAATGATTTTTAAAAGAAATAGATTAAAATAAAAGAACAAAATCAAGCACACGAAAGTCATCAAATGGTCTAGGATATTAGACGGAAAACGCACATTTTTGGTGTTAAAATCTGGTAATCTTCGATAAACAACTAGAAAGTAGAAGTCCCTACGTAGGGAACAGCAACGAAAGAACGGATACGTGAACCATTCAACAATCCACACGCATGCTTCCAATAGCGTTGGTCGCCTGTTGCCATAATCTCAGCGTGCCAGCGCCGGTGGGAATATCACTGGGTGCTGGGTGCTAGCATACGTGTACTGCGATAATTTCGTCGGAAAGATGGGGGTTTGATCTTCATGAAAGCAAACTTTTATCTTCGAAATAGCATGGAATAAGACAGAACCTTGAATATAATGTATTTGGAAGCATGCTGGATTGTGTAAAATATTTGATTGAAGATCTTTTATTGGAAATCTTTTTGCCTTTTGGAAATATCCTGAATATGGAATTAGACAGAACAGCGATGAGCAATACAAACAATGTTTACGCTGGAATAAAAAACAAGTGGAACTGGAAATGGACAGAGGAAAAAGATTGCCATGGAGTGTTTCTTAGTGATAACATGTACATGAGGAAAATAAACAAAAAGGGCATTGCATGTTGCAAATTTTACAATGCGAGATCAACTATGGGAATGGAGGTAAGCAAGACATTTTACGCCATACAGGGATGTCACCACAAAGGCTTAGCAAAGCGATGTAAATGCATACATTAGAGTGTGAAGTATTTATGTTGCATGTGCTGTGAAATTTTCTTGTAATTAAAAGTGTACAATATGGGAGAAAAAAGGTATAATTGTTTTTGTTTATTTTTATGTGGCAAATTTTGATATCAACCTACATGTACCTACTGTAGCAAGTTTCAAAAACTGCAGATTTTAAACTTGACAAATATTTCAGGACAGTTCAGTCTAATTTCTATCTTCAGAATTTTTTATACTTGCAATTTTCTACATCAAAATATACAATATATTTAAGGGGAAAGACCCCTCAGATATGCTCAGATTGCACCAGAGAGCATCTAAAACCCCAGAGCTTCCAGAGCCCTTAAGCGGGCCCTGGACCCTGGTCGCAAGGGACTTAGCGCTCGTGATGTGCGGGAAGTGCACATGAGAGTTTTCCAATTTTGGCAGGCATGACTTTCTGGAATTTTTTAAAGCTCCACTAACATCCCTTGGTTTTGTTTGTAGGTGACAATTAGGCTGTTTTGATTTTTTTATCTACAGCAGTCTTTTGCATCAGTTGTTGAGGCAAAAGCAATTCAAAATACAGGTAGCTCTGTCTAAGTCAAATCTCTTGGGACCACAAAAATTTGTTCGACTTAGGCAAAATTCAACTTAGAAATAGTAAAGAACACAGTTTCTATATCATTTGGTGCAATAAAATATTTCGACTTAGGCAAGTTCGACTGAGGCAGAGTTGACTGTATAAAAAATAAGCATTTTTAATCATATTTCACAGTTTTTGTCTCGCCTGCGTAGCAGGATCGAGACATAGGCGCCGTTTTTTCCAACGGCGGTGGCATCAACAATAAAATTTGCTCTTAATCAAAAACCCCTTGGTCAATTTTGATCAAACTTGCACAGAAGGGTTATTAGGCAGCCCAAATAATGTGGAATAGTTTTCAGGTCATATGTCGAGGTCAAAGGTCATCTGAGGTCAACTTTTCGAAATCTTAACCTGAAAACTTAACTTTGGCTCTAATTTCTAAACCGCTTGCCCAATTTTCATCAAACTTGCACAGTAGGGTTATTGGGCAGCCCAAATAATGTGGAGCAATTTTCAGGTCACATGTCAAGGTCAAAGGTCATCTGAGGTCAACTTTCTGAAATCTTAACCTGAAAACTTAACCTTGGCTCTAATTTCAAAACCGCTTGTCCAATTTTCATCAAACTTACACAGTAGGGTTATTGGGCAGCCCAAATAATGTTGAGCAATTTTCAGGTCACATGTCAAGGTCAAAGGTCATCTGAGTTCAACTCTCCGAAATCGTAACCTGAAAACTTAACCTTGGCACTAATTTCAAAACCGCTTCTTTGATTTTCATCAAACTTGCACAGTAGGATTATTGGGCAGCCCAAATAATGTTGAGTGATTTTCAGGTCACATGTCAAGGTCAAAGGTCATGTGATTTCAACTTTCCGAAATCGTAACCTGAAAACTTAACCTTGGCTCTAATTTCAAAACTGCTTCTTTGATTTTCATCAAACTTGCACAGGAGGGTTATTGGGCAACCCAAATAATGTGGAGCGATTTTCAGGTCACCTGTCAAGGTCAAAAGTCATCTGAGGTTAAAGAGGAATTCTGGTACTTGCAATAACCAAAAATAAATTTTTCACAGAATTGAACTCAACTTACACAGAATCATGACAAAAATAAATAAATAATATATGCCAAATCATTTTCAAAAAAAATTCTGAAATGACAGAGTAATGATAAAATTAAGATCAGAAAAATTCTCAAAAATCCTGACTGCATGTAGTATAGTCCCACATGCTGTTTTCTGTGTTTGTTAACCCAGGAAAACATGTGGTAATGCAATTAAGAAAGGTCTGAATTACACAGCTCTTAATTTTGTTGTTCTAAAGATGTGCTATAACACGTGATAAGCACAATAAAAGTGTTCCCAACAGATATCTAGTAAAAGTAGATTTCTTTACCAGAGCCAGAATTGGGCTTTAACTTTCCGAAATCTTAACCTGAAAACGTAACCTTGGCTCTAATTTCAAAACCCTTGCCCAATTTTCATCAAACTTGCACAGTAGGGTTATTGGCAGCCCAAATAATGTGGAGCAATTTTCAGGTCACATGTCAAGGTCAAAGCTCATCTGATTTCAAATTTCTGAAATTTTAGCTTGAAAACCTAACTGTAGCTCTCATTTCAAATTTGTGTGCTAGTTTATTTAACAGTTCATATAATGGATGTATGAACAAAGATTTGCCCTCCAAATGAGAAAATTTTCTATTTAACAATTAAGCACATTGTGTCAATTACTTCATCATGTAACTTTGGTGACATTATTTTTTTTATATATATGTGTGCTACTACTGAAATGAATAATATGTTAAAGAAAAATAGCTACCATTTACCAATCGCGATGCAGGCGAGACTGCCAGGTGGCGTTTCACTTGTTCCCATATTTACCAGACGCCCCCCTTATTTACCAGACGGTATATACCGGCGGTATTTACCGCTACCGGTATTTACCACCCAACCCTAGCTAGTGGACCCCTGTATTTCCTGACTATGTCACCGTGGACGTTAGGTTTGGCAATACACACCTCTTCTTTACAAACCTGCAACAGTGGACTCCTGTATGTACAGACTATATCACCGTGGACTTAAGGTTTGGCAATACACACCCCTTCTTTAGGAACCTTCAAAAGTGGACCCCTAAATGACTTTTTATTGACTGCTGTATGAAAAATTCTTGACAAAAAATCCTGATTTACTCCAAAAACCTTAATGTAACATGCCCCAAAAAACATGCAGACGAAAGAACGCTTAGTGTACAATATAGAATGATCGACGTGAGTTTGAATGGCTTGCGCATGGAATGAGTATGATCGCACTGTTGTCTGCTCCGTCGACTCCAGGCGACAATGCCAGTGAACAGTCGGGGAACAGAGTCGAGAAAACTAGTGAAAGGGTTAAAACTGTGCCAATAGTAGACATTCATGATATTTGGACGAAAAACCATCCCTAAGGGCCATTCCATGAATTATGGGACATATATGGAACCAAACTTTCAACTTGTTATTTCTCAAATATCTTTTCATTTTCAAGTGTTATTGCTCCAGTAATCATCAAGGATCAATGAGGTTTATAATTTCCAGCCTTTAATGTGCTCTGATATCCCTCCATTATGCCAAAAAAAAATTGTTTGGTTGCCCTCCACCAACCGACCCTCTGAAAATGGCCCGACTTGAACTTTTTTTTGATTTTTTTTTTTTACTTTCCACTGAAATGAAAAAATCACACCCAAATCATAGCAAAACATATGAAATGTAACCTGAAAAGTAATTTTCATACCAAAATCCTAGCAAAACATATGAAATGTAACATGAAAAGTCATTTTCAGTTGTTCTTTGTTTTTTACTCCCTTCTAAGTCCTATTTTCACATGAAATATGTTCCAAAAATTAAAAAAAAAAAAAAAAAAAAAACTTTTTCCGACCGATCGACCCTATTTTTCACAAATTCCATTCTTGGGCAACCAAACAATTTTTTTTGTTTTTGCCTTAAGCAGATCCAGAACTATACACAAAATGGAATGCGTTGGACTACATACATACTGTACTTTTACTTAACGTGGCATTTTATAGAAAATGGTGATGATATTGGGTATTGGGTAATGTTAAGGACAAGTTATTACGTACACACAACCATGTTTAGTTTTCTCAAATGAAATTGCATCGTCTCATAAAAATTACCATTTTAGTTGATATGGACAAACTGTTACGTAACTAACTGGAATGTGACAACTAACTAACATTTTTTAATTTGTCTCTAAACTTACAGAACTGTTTGCACTGAGTTATGTGTTTGACAACTTAGTAAGATGTCAGCAATTAAAATAAAATTAAACTTTGATAAATATATATTCCGTAGTTTAGGCGGCAGATTTTTTTCTTCAAAATGTCATATTTTTCCATGTCCTCTTATTTGAAGTCTCATTGCTCCTCAATGAATCAGGTAATATATATTGTGGAGTAGGTCTAGTCAAGATGTATTTACCCTACGAAAATTGAATGAAAATATTCATACTTTTTCCAATGGCAACAATGTTAGTGGAAAAATCACCATAAAGTGTAACGTAACTAATCGTGGAATTACCCCTATGGAAAATAATGTTCTAAGGAATTGTCTCATGATTGCATATTGGCCAATCACACTATACATGTAGTGTTTATGCACAGTGTAAAATATATGAATAGAAAAGAACTTTGAATTTACCGAATTTACATGTACAGATGTGTACATCTATATCATAATATGAGATATCATAACACAATATCATCAAAAATATGAGATGCAAATGGATAATGTATGTACCACAGTGTCGAATTGGATTAAATAGTAATAGGCGGACTTATCAAACGTTCAGTTTACCATGAGAAATGGATTTTTACAGTGATTTGAAATGAGGGAAAAATGTTCACAGCAGGCTCAAAAATACTTTTTTTCATGAGGGCTATTTTGAATAATTGGAGGAAAAAAATCGTCCTTGTGAACATGTGCACGGGGGCTATTTTGAGGCTCACAAGGGCTATTTTTTATAACATTGTTTTCAATGCTGAGTCTAATAAATAATAATTCTACCCCTTATTGTGAAGGCCTACATGTAAGTCACATAACCCGGCACCTGCACGGTGCCCGCCATGTCCAAATACGGCAGTTGAATGACAAATATGGTAATTCCCGGCACTGTATGGGTACCGGGTCATTATGTGACTTAACGCCATGCACAATAAAAGCAACAGACTGCATTAAATAGATTCATGTCATTCAACATTCAACCAAAAAACTCCAGTCCACATACCCTGTCACTGAGTTATATTTTGGATGTAATTTTCGTAAATTTAGCCCATCAACCATGCCAGTCTGTATCACTAACTTGTCCATCGTGATTTGTGATCGATGTCGACTTTGAATTCAGAGGTGGTTTGCAATCACAACCACACCGGCTCGAATACTGGGATCACAACATGCACAGTATACAGTCTGTGCGTGCACAATTGAACGCATTCATCAAATATGTGAGACGCAAATTTACGCCTGCATAATGCATGCAAGCTGAAGAAGCGCTGATCCTGCAGTTCGTGTAGGTGAAATAATGGAAGTTTCGCACAGCGAAAATGAGCGTTGTGTTAATGTACAAATCTCCAAAATAGCCATATAACCCGCAGAATTTAACGTTAGCGGAATAAAAGTATCGAAAAAACGACGCAAAGTACTGCAGAAATAGTGCTTAAAAGAAGCAAGGAAACAATTTGGCCAAACTTTCGCTCCGCTTCAGATTCGAAGAAAGTGGGGCCATGGGCTATTTTTCATGTGATCTCATTTTTTTTGCCCCCGTGTTGGTCTTAACGGTTGTAATTTTAAGGCTTACGGGGCCGAATCGCCCCGTCGCTCCCGTGTATTTTTTTTCGCTATTTCACAGGAATCCTACATATATCTGTGATTATCATAGTTTTTCAAATAACCTGATTATACTTTTTTTTACTACATGCAGGGCTCCACATTAAGCATTTTTTTCAAGTCAATAATCGCTTGTCGGACCTTTAACCATTCTTTTTAAATAAATACAGCCAAATTTGAAAATGAACTGGTCCAGCAGCTAATTGTGCTGGTCCCGAACCGTCGGACCAGTGGACCAGTGCTAGTGTGGAGCCCTGCTATACATGTCATTAGTGCTAGTGCATGTGATGCCCTGCTACATGTCATTATTGGTCATTCGACATGAGGTCGCCCACTATCGCGTTACACGTACATGGTAATTTTGCTGTTCATACTGTACACTTTATGTTGTACATGTATGTTAAAACCTTATATCTCAAAAAGTAAGACCTTATCATATAAAACGTATACATTTTCTGAAAGGAAATTCATTACGAAAATATGTCGTTTAAAAAATACCCCACCAGTTTTACATAGGATCCTATGTATATCAGGTGGTAGTCCAGATTCAGTCCGTTCGTTCTTTTTATCCCCACACACATCGCGGTCTCTCCACTGATCGCGCAATCCCCAAATTTCCGTCCACACGAATTCAGGACCCAGATTTAGAGGAATGGCTAGGTCTACTTTCAACGTTGAGGGTGTGTTATTTTACCAGCTGATTGGGTGCGCTAAACGAAACGGTACAGAGGCTGGACTAATCAGGTGGGAATTGGAACCCCGATTTCGTTCTCCTCATTTAAAATGTGGTCAGCGCCTTATCAGCTGCGGAAGAGAGATTATGGTATTAGATTGCAGCTGCACTCTTCACTATCTTACGTAATAGAGTAAACAAACTCTTACTGGGGCTCTGCCTGAAAGGAAAGGAGAAGTAGGAAATATATATTTTACTTGTTTTAAGATAATTTCATGTCCAAAAGTCACTCAGGATGTAGATGAAAACCAAAATGAAAATTTGAACGAAGTGAAATGACCCAGAATTGGCAAAAATATTAAAAATTTCAACTCTGAAAACTAACCCGTCGAGGCCAGTGCAGGTTTCTTTTTCACCATTCCTCTCTCCCTCAATCATGCTTTATCTCTCCCTGTCAAGGTCGCTTCTCCATTACATTGCCCAGCGCTTTTGTTTATTCTAGGTTTACTGCTATCTCAGATGTCTGGTAGAGGTGGAGAGCAAAAGGGGGTTTGAAGTTTAAACACTGAATTTTCGTCATGTTAATAAGGAATTCAAATCTGCACTCAGAAACCCATTTAGGTGGAAGAGGAGATTGTTGGATGACCTTGACTTTGAAAAATATGATTTTTTTTGTGTTGTGTTATTGTCCCGATCATAAAAACTTTGCACATCCTCACATGGCCCCCAAAATATCATATTGTTTAGAAGACACTTAGACCTTTTCAACAATATATAATTGTCTTGGTTTTTCTTCTTTTTTTTTTACTGTAAACCCAGAAAAATAGATGATTCAATTTTTCAAAAATGCCATAAATTTATAGTGACTTGTACACAGAATGCAGCTTTCAGCTGTTCCAACCCTTGAAAATGGCATTAATTGGCTATAGAACACCCTAAATCTGTTAAAACCTATCTCTTTGATATTAAATGAATATAAGGTTTTGGTTTGATAGCAAACATGTCTGAGAGAAATTTCTTAGTATATTGAAAAATAGAGATTTTGAGCCAAAAAGTTTAAGTGACAACACCCTAAATATGCAAGTTTAGGGTGTATTTCATAAATTTTGGGCACCAAGATCAGACAAACCTAATGTTCACTGATTGATCAATAATAAAGAGGGACATGTCGGCTTTTATATAAAACCATATTTGCCTTCATACCTCATGTATTTACAAAGATATTAAGGTTTAAAAAATAGCACAAAAGTTTGAATTTTGCCATTGACTTTGTACACGTGGCACCGCTTCCGGCACTACCCTTGATGTTTCTTATTAAAAATGTTATAACTCCACCGTAGAACAACATATGACTTTGAAACTTCCTTTGTAGATACCTTTGTAGATAGCCAATTAACTAAGCTTCAGAATGATACCGAACTTGTTGGCAAAGCTTTAATTGTTCAGAAATAAATTAGTAATTACATCAGCAAACAACAGAAAAGTGTAACAGCACCACCTTTTAGTGGGCAACCTTATGACACATGACCTACTACATATAGTGCCCCTATGGTGTCGGATGTACGCGGTGTTGGATGTACATTGTACCTCAGACACCATTATATCTCAATTTTAAGGAAACGTGGAGTAAAGGTTTGGTGGTTGGTACATTCCTTTTAACAAACTCACATTTTATTCTAGTTTATTTAATTACCTGGTAGACTTGCTCTGGATTTTTAAGAAAATTTAAAGATAGATGTTTTCGGTGTCGGACGTACATTGGTATTAGTACCCCACTTTGTACAAGCTGTCGTATCAAAACGAGTTTGGTACTCAAAGTTGTACTTAATTTTAAAACCTCTACATTGGACATAAATGAAAACATGTTTATAATAGATTTCATGTTTGTACTGGTCAGAAAATGACTAACATACATTTTGCCAACTTTTTCTAAAAATCTGTGAAAATTTCACACCATTTCAGACACTGGGTTTTCAATTAAATCTCATTACAAAAGTCTGTTTAATCATATATTTATGTAAATATAAGTCCTCTACTTTAGTTTGAGATAATATTTGAACATATTTGACGATTTGAAAATTTGAGCTCTGGGTTAACCATTTTACGGAATTCCCAAAGGAGACACAAAAATGAGTGTGTCACGAATTTATGGAAACATCCATCTGTTATATGGCAAGGACTAGTAATTATGCCATGCTTGAGAGCTGGACTAGGATAAAGCAAATGGATATATGGATATTTTCAGTATTGATTACGCAAGCGATATGTGATCCTTTCATTTAACAGTTTGCTTGATCCAATGTTTTACATCATGGGCCATTTTTAATTTTCAGAGTTTTGAAATTTTGATTTTTTTCCCATTACTTTTGGGAACCTCACCCACCCACCCCATTTCTGATTAAACAAGATTAATTTGTGTTTTTTTCACCCCTTTTAGGAAAAAGGGGGAATTTAGATTTTCTATTTTTTGTATTATTAAGCTACATGTAATTTCAGGTTTGGCTAAACTGGGGCAAAAAAAAAGATTGCAGCATATATTTTGTCTCATATGTAACAGAATTGATGCATCAAGTGAAGGGAGCTGCTTGGCAAGATACATCAATGATGAAGAAACCAAGCCCAACTGCAGAATGAAGAAACTTGTATTCAACAATGTTCCCCATCTGTGTTTGTTTGCACTGACTGACATCAATCAAGGAGCTGAACTTAGATACAACTATGGAGAGGATGACTACCCATGGCGCAAGGTACTGGCACATGTTTCAAATCCGTATGTTGTTTTGAACCTCAACAATGCTTATCAGTTGAAGCTTGTGAAGCCCTAAATGCACTTTCCTACAAGCTCTTTGAGATACATAATTGTTTTATCACCCACTTTGCTTGCCTTCACCTCTATAATTATTCTAAATTCATAATCATTTAATTCACTAATTCATCATCTTCCACTTCAAACTGCTAGGTTTCGGTCTGTTTAATTAACCAAAAGTGCTAAAGACGGCATTGGAGAAGAGGTAGAACTGCCCCCTCACTTTCAAGGGGGTGGCAAGAGTTTCACAACACTTTTGTATCACATGGTGGCACTGAAACATCTTATGTGGTGTTCTTTGCCATCTGAAAAGGCCCTATTACTGGAAATGAAAAAAGAAGGTTCTCACTTCTCACTTCTCAAACTATTTTTGCCCTTATTGCAAAATGTTTGCCGGCGGTCATTGCCCATAGGAAAGTTTTGCGCTTGCGATATACTCCTGCTGCTGACTTGTGGCAGGTCTGCGTCAGACCTGCCGCAGGTTTTAGCTGCAAATTAGTTGTTGTGGCTGATTTGTGGCAGACCTGCGGCATACTTTTAATCATGAATATTTATGACTTCCATGCCTGTGGCTGACTTGCGGCATACTTGCTGCAAACCTGCGGCACACTTTTAATCATGAATATTCATGACTTCCATGACTACAGCTGACCTGCAGCATATTTGTGGCAGACTTCTGGCATACTTATGGCAGAACTCTGACTCTGACATACTTGCAGCAGACCTGTGGCACACTTTTAATCATGAATATTCATGACCTGTGGCTGAGTGTGGCATACTTCCGGCATACTTGTGGCATACTTGCGGCAGACCTGTGGCATACTTGCGGCAGACCTGTGGCATGATTGGGGCAGACCTTCGGCAAACCTGTGGCAGACCTCCGCATACCTCCGGCAGACCTGCGGCATATTTGCGGCATACTTGCAGCAGAAGTCAGTATTCTTTCTGGCTCATATGAGGATATTATTTGACTTTAATAAAATATCCATTCCATACAGAAATTTTTTAATGGTTGGTCATACAATGTCACCCAGGTCAGCTTTCTGAGTGAGGTATGCTGCACAGTCTTCCACAAAGTTTTGTTCTGGGACTCACTCTGGCACAGTGCTTGCGGCTGACTTTGAGTCTGCAGCAGGCCTGCCGCATACTTTTAATTTTCCTATGGTGGTCATTTGCCTCCCACCCCTCCCCCCTCCCCCAACTCCCCCAACTTTTCAAGTAGCTGCTGTGCCTGTAAAGGATTAACCCTAATCCCATTGGGCTTTTTGAGGGTCTTGAAACCATTGGGGGCTATTTTGGCCCCTCTGATCTCGGCCGTTGATCGCGCTCGCGAAATTCGGCATGCACATAGTCTGTGACGTTAACTCTTAGATTGCATAGTTAAATTTGTCAAAAATCCCTTCATTATGCTAATTAGGCACTAATTATGCATAATTATGCATGAATTCTAATTAAGAGTAATTAATCACTTCATGAAGCTCTAAATGTGCTGAATTTTGGTTTAGATACTCTTAGTAATGTTTCAGACAGATTATTGAGAAGAAAAAAAATGCCATCAAATTTTTTTTCTTATGTATTTTATTGTTTTTGTGAATTTCTTATGTATTTCTTTGTTTTTTTGGCCTTATTATGTCTATTGTTTTTCCGAGGTAAATTGTTGGGGACATTATTAGAGTCATAAAAAGTACATTTTTTATCAATTTCATCCATTAAAATGAAAATTAGACAAGGATTTATGAATATTTAGTGAAAACACAATTTACTTTGACTTTGTACATAAAATCATGTTTTTTACTCAAATTTGGCTTGGCGAATTTTTTCAAGCGCATAGCGTCGGTACCGTATACCCGGTCGTCGCAAATTTGGTCTCAAAAGTTGCGCGAGACTTGAAACTAAAAAGTCAAAAAATTCATGGCGCGAGCTTTTCACGTTTCAGAATTATCGAAAAAATGTCGAGGGGGCCAAAAACCCCCCCAATGGGAATAGGGTTAAGCCAAGTTTTTGGCAAAGGGAGCAACAATTTTTGTACAATTACACAAAATCCGCTTGCACTGTAATTTTCCATAGAAAGAGTGTAATTTGCTTTGTTTATACAGTATTGAATTATCCTATTGTTATATACAAAGTGGTCCCTTTTTCATTCAAACATGCATTTTATAAGAAATACGTCAAATTCTTTGGCATCAACATCATAATCAGTACAAATGTCCTTTATTTTCCTTTTTATCCACTTTTGTAGGTTGATGTTACAACCAAGCCTGTTACAACCAAACCAACTAGTCTAGGTGAAACTAGTCCTTTGAACCTAGCTATTAGACATGGTGAGTTGTCTAATGCTGCCACCGGATCTTCAGCATAAGGGAGAAAGGCAAAGTAGGAGTGTCCATCACGAAGACAGTGATCCATGCAAACCCAGTAAAGCCCTCAGACGAGTTGAGTTTCCACATGCCACCTCTACTTTTGCAGACACTGAGGCATATTCGGCTGGTAAAACAAGTCCCCATCTGGAGGAATGTCAACCACTTAAATCCAGTCTCTCTGCCGATGTTGAGCCAGCTGCCTCTGCCAGTCTAGGTGAAACAAGTCCCTTGACCAAGCTGTTAGACATGGTGAGTTGTCTAATGCTGCCACCCGGATCTTCAGCATGAGGGAGAAAGGCAAAGTAGGAGTGTCCATCACGAAGACAGTGATCCATGCAAACCGAGTAAAGCCCTCAGACGAGTTGAGTTTCCACATGCCACCTCTACTTTTGCAGACACTGAGGCATATTCGGCTGTTAAATCAAGTCCCCATCTGGAGGAATGTCAACCACTTAAATCCAGTCTCTCTGCCGATGTTGAGCCAGCTGCCACTGCCAGTCTAGGTGAAACAAGTCCTTTGGACCAAGCTGTTAGACA
>CP137683.1:348695-454119 GCA_037976565.1 Mesocentrotus franciscanus
CAATTCTTTTAGTCATCTTGATCTGATTTGCTGATTTGGATTTACATTTAGATTTAGAAGGAGTTAGCATTTAACATCAAAATACAGGTAATATCATTTACAAAATGTACATGTATATACCATTTATCAGACTTCATCAATATGTATCCACATCTCTTTAATAAGAAGAATGCACTGATTGAAAAGGGAATATCATATTTTTATCATAATTCAAATCCAAAATTAATATGTTACTTGTGTAAATATGACTTGACTACAGGAGATTATAGAGTGGTGAAGTGTGGCATCATCAAAAATCTATTTTTGGAATTTCTCAATTTTTTCTTCATTTTCCGAAAGACCTCCAAAAATAATGTCAAATGTCGAAACCAATTGAATATGTTAAGTATTGGCTGAGATATGACCATCTGAATAAAATGATTGGAACTCAGTGTTATATTGCTCTGGCTCATAACATTAGGAGCCAGAGCAATATAACACTGAGTTCCCATAGGCAATCTTTTATTCAGATGGTCATATCTCAGCCAATACTTAACATATTTGATTTTCGACATTTGACATTATTTTTGGTGCTCTTTCAGAAAATGAAGAAAAATTGAGAAATTCAAATATAGATTTTTATGACGTCACAGCTTCGGTACTCTATTGTGTTCATTTAACAATCACATATCACATACATGTACTTTCAAATTATACCCATTAACTTTTTTTTAATCGCTTTTCTGGTTGTGCGTGCCATTATTTCTTGTTTTTAATCTCTTTTTTACCACCCACGATTAATTCTCATCAATTATGAAAATGAGAAACCACAGTTCCTCTCCTCAATACCTTGCTCAATGCCTTGCTCAATGCCAATAGCTTCCAGCTTCCTATAAACTTGGCTTCAATCCGGTATGCACTATGACTGATGGTGTGGTTATTCTTTCAATACAAAGTATTTCTAATACCTGTAGACCTCTATGAATCCTCACATGTTCTTTTCCAGCTAAACATATGTTCAAAATGACATTGCATCAGGTATAATGAGCATTTCTCTCCTATCACATCTGTTTTTCCACTGATTGCAGAAAACAGAAAACTGTTGTCTGTGGTCACACTGATGACTTTTTATTTGAATGTCAAATGGATATCAAGTACATTTTGTTTCTCACTTGTCGATTTTTAAAATGTTATTGTCAAACTGTTTATAGGTTTCATGCCCTGGAGCTGGGTTAGTGAGCAGCACTTCAACAGAACACTCAGCAGGTTCATAGATAAATTTTGTAAATCAAAAAGCTTTCTTCATTGCAACTCTTGCAAAGTTACACTTAGCTCAGAGACCTACATGTACATGTATGTAGGTAATAAGTGTAGCAAGCTTACTTTGGGGTGCAAGCAAGCATTCAAACAAATTACAACAGGAGACACATGCTGAAATTTGCAGAGAGTTGCTTTCACATTAGGTTTCTTAAGGCTAGTTTAGATTTGACGAGGCAAAACCGCTGCTTTTTAAAACTGTTATTTACGATGACGTAAAGTGTATAGGCTTCACATTATCACATTAGCTTCTGTATCTTATAACATAGAGCTCAGTAAATACGTGCAAGTCGTCTGTTGTGCGCATTGCCATTCATTTAACATGTTTTGAAAATTTGGCAGGTTTTTTTTGTTGCCCTTTTACTGTGTCATATCTGAACAAGCCTTTATCCTTCATCATATTACTTGCTCAAACCATCCACCCTCAAACTTTCACTTATTTTTCAATCTTTTCTGCTTTCATTCAAACTGAAAGTTAGTCAGGTGTACTTCCCAATCATAAAGAAAGTTATGGATTATCTAATAAAGACCATCTGTTTATAAAAGACCATATTCCTTGTTTCCTTTGAGTGATCTTTACATGCTAGAGGTTTTTATGAGATGGAAGTTAAAAGGACCATTCACACATTGAACAATCAAAGAGATTTAAAAATATATTTTGGAACAATGATCAGAATCTCACTTCTGTTTCGAGCGTGAACAAAATTCTAACTAATTACTGAGATTTGGATCATGATTCATATCTCACTCTTTCAGTTTCAGTTTAGTTTCAATTGTTACTTACCATAGCTGTATAAGGTTGACCACCTGTTGGTATGTCTTGCCTGTAACACTCTCTCCATTAACAGACACTATACGATCTCCATTAGCTAGACCAGCTTGATGAGCAGGACCATCGGATTTTACCTGCTTCACAAAGATTGTATCCATCGGCTCCAGGGCAGAGATACGACTCTTTGACTTTGGTCCATCTAAAATAATATTATTTATATCACACAATTATGAATGAAGGACAACAAATTTAATTTGAAGGATACTATTCTGGTGTTGAACTTGATTTATTGGAAGAGTCCATGTTGTATGGCCATCGATCAGGGCCCTGTTGCATAAAACTTACCATCAATGGTAACTCTACCATCAATGGTAACTCTACCATCAATGGTAACTCTACCATCAATGGTAAGTCTACCATCAATGGTAACTCTACCATCAATGGTAACTCTACCATCAATGGTAACTCTACCATCAATGGTAACTCTACCATCAATGGTAACTCTACCATCAATGGTAACTCTACCATCAATGGAAACTCTACCATCAATGGTAACTCTACCATCAATGGTAACTACCATGGTAACATTGCTCAACAGCCAATCAAAATCAAGTATTCCATGGAAGTTACCATTGATGGCAGAGTTACCATCAATGATAAGTTTTATGCAACGGGATCCAGGACATCTAGTCTCCTGACTCGACACATAACAGATGAAAACCATTTCTGTGGTCATTGCAAAATAATACCACAAAGGAACATTAATCGATGGTCATTTTTATCTACCGGTATATAAAAATACATATATACATGTATATATATATATATAATGAATAGGAAGCATGCAGCATATTTCTTAGAATCACCTGAAACACTTTATTTGGTATAAATCAGTATCAACCCTTGCAATAACCTCCATAGAGTACAAAAGTTCAATTTCAATTTTACTGAAGTTCAATAAAGACAGATCATCAATTTTATGGATGAAAATCACATCAGTGCACCTCCAGAAAGACTGTCTTTATCTTTATTCACTTAAAGTTTGTGTTGTTGTTTTTTAAAGATATTACTGAATGAGAAGTTAATATCCTTACCTCCACCAGTCTCCTGTAATCTGTTGAGCTCTGCCACAGCAGACTCAGGTGGATAGACAATGAAGTGACGTAGAGTGAACCCAAAGCCATTGGCCCTTCGTTGTAGGGTCACCTTCCTTGGTCCCTTCCAGGTGGACAAAGGATCTTGATGTTCAGAGTCCTGCAAGAGAGAAAAGATATTAGTCAGACAAAAGACAATTAAGATCCTATTCAAGTAACATGGATATTGTTGCACCCTCTGTTTGTAAATACAGGCAAATTAATGCATATCTACAATCTACATACGAAAATGGAGGCAATTAGCATGCGTCTCTTTATTAAGAACCCCAATAACTAACAACACATCTCCACTAATCTCTCGTTGAGATATATAAAGTCATCAATATAAGTCTTTAATTATAGCATTAACAATATTGTGAAGATGCTACATCATATGCAGGAATCCACTATGTTGAAGCTATCAGCCGAATTCTGAGTGCAAAGGAATTCATTAATTACCACAAACGGGAACAGAAAGGACTAATTAATGCCATTTGCTAACAAGTGTTTGCAGACTATCACACCATGCATGGACCTGTCTTGAAGTCAGCAGAGTCATTGTCTATCTCTTGATAAGTATTTAAAGTAAGAAACTTGCTTACCCTAAAAATCCCTAATTAATTTATGCTGATTTCCTGTCCTTTTTTGTAACAATTAGCAGTTTGACTTATCACCAACACCATTCAATCACTGACAACATCCCTTTTACCATGGCTCTACTGGGCAAAGACTGATTAAAGGGACAATTTACTGAGTAACAGACTATACCCATCACTTGAGATAAAGCTCGAGATATTGACAGAAAATTACCTCAGCTGTTAAAACTTCTCTCAAGAGAAAATATTTTAATAAAATCATCTGAACAACCCTGTCTGCAGGAAGAAAAATAAATTGTTTGTAGCTAAAATAGTTTGCAGAAATATTTTCATTATTTTGTGATGTTCTTGGGCAATTAAATAATCCATTAGTTGTGAATGCCAGGAATTTTTATGAGCTACTCCTTTGCCCCATGATTTCAATAAAGGAAATATCCCAAAAGGATTTTCGCTTGCAAGTGAACACAGATGCAAATTAATTTAATGGTTTGAATCGTTAAAGCAGCACAAGCAAATCTATAAATCACATGTGAATGTATTCCCAATCTATATTTTCTGTCTAACTTACACAATAATGAGCTACTCATATACAGGCCAAAACTTTATTTAATATGGTTAACATCATTTCTGAAAGGAATATCGATAAGGAAGGAAGAAAATGCATTTCATTTACTTTGTTAAATCACATGAAGTTGTGAAACTATATTCAAGTTAAAAGGAAATACTTTGAATCTCAAGTCAACAGAATTGTAAAGTGATATCTTCAAGTATCTATTCTGTTGAACCTGTAGTTTGTGGTCTATCATCAATTCTCCTGCCTGGGTAATGGACATTTCTAGACTTTGCTGCCAATTCTTTCTTACACATTTGTAACCGATACTTTAAAAAGAATACCAGAGAACTTGTCATCCGGATCCTCAAATTCAAGGAATTAAATTGATATGTATTCTACAAGGAAGTTAGATTGAGCTAGGTCTAAGTCTTCTTTTTGTTAAACATGAATATTGGGTTTAAATGAATTAGTAGAATTCCAACCATTGTATTTAATTGTTGATCTGTGCAAAATCAGTAAAATTATGGTATAGTCAAGAAATATATGTAATCTTTATTCAAGGCCCACATCACAGGAGTCTTAATGCAAATTATTTCTCTTGATTCCCTTGAACTTTTGTCTCTACAACTTTATGTCGACAACTCAGATTTCTTGAAGTTAGTCCTCAAAAACTTTACTTCTGGAGCTTAGACTTGTTGAACTTACAATGTATACAGTATTCTGGAACATAATTTTTCTTGATCTTAGTTCTCAAAAGCCTAACTTCTGGAACTTCTTGATCTTAGTTCTCCAGATCCTAGCTTATAGAGCCTACTTTCATCAACTTAGTTCTCAAGAACTTAAAAACTTCTGAAAATTATGAAATTAGGTTGTTGGACTTGGTACTTTAGATGACAACCATTATGTAACATTGTAACTGCAATGTGAACCCGGCTAATGTGAAAGCACATTATCCATGCAGCCTCTAGACAAGAAGACGGTTGTTCAACTCAAGGAATGTACGTCACATGTGATGAGGAAAGGAGATAGGGAGGGTTTATCTTAGTAGGATCAATATGAGACTACAGTTATCTTGGAACAGTAATGGGATGAAAAGAGAGAAAACTCATGTTGGGAGCTGCATGCGCAGGAAAAATGAAAAGGCAACAAACAATGAAAATGGAGCTGCATGATCTCACATGTATGTTTTCATAGTTTGCCTTTTTACAGCAAATATACATGTAAACACTAAAAACAATTATTGGGCAATGGCTAAACACCCCCACCTCTGACTCCGCCATTGACTGAAATGGAATGTCGGATCATGAAAGGTTACATCTTAAAGTTCCAGACGCTTAATGATCAGTCAACAAAAGTTCAAACAAAAACTGGTGGGCTAAATTAATATGGGACTACATATATGCTGTTAATTTTTACAGCAACTACAGTACATCAACATACAAGCATATGTGATCCATGAAGCCATTAAAACTTCAGGCTCAATATGACCATTGTTTGGAAATTTTAAAAAAAAAATTTAAAAGAAAGGAGAAAAGATGTTTTTTTCTTCAAATATTCTGTCATTAATTTAGCAGATTACCTTGTTTACAAAGTCAGTCAAGGTCGACCAAAACAGTACTGTTGATTATGTATTGCACAGATTTAATTGTTCAATCACATGACTATTTAGTCATCCATTCATACAGAACAATGGTCATGAGAACGTGAGAAATCACTCAAAGCGAACATGGAATGCTAACCCCTCAATCAAGGTTAATGAAGAAAGCCGATGGTGAGACATCAAGTCAACAAACTTTTATTCATACCATGCAGTTATGTGAGCTTATATAGCTATGTTCAGAAGATTTGAAGAAAGAAAAAAACATCTATGATCTTAAAAACAACCAAGGCATGAATATTTGTACTTTAAGTATACTACACTTTGAACCTTTCAAGAAATGCACACAGCATACATGTATATAGATCTAGGGCAGGGCATACATGTAAATACAGATATTGTAAAATCAGAATTTTTGCAAGCATGGAACTTTGCTGAATTGGTCACAAGTTTCATGCTGTGAAATGATTGAATCACAATATACATATGAAACATTTCAGTGACTTGCCGTCTTTGCTGAGGTTTCTTGTGGCAAATTAACGTTTTGTCAACTTTTGTGTTAATTTTTTTTTAAACAATTACAAAATAGATAACCATACTAAATCAAATATTTACCATAGTTATGCCTGGTAACAATGGGTAGAGTGCAAGAATAAGTCCATGCCGCACGTAGTAAAGAACGCTTCCTAAGAAAGTGACTACTAATGCGACAACTATCGCACAACTCAGGGGTAAGTACTCTATCCAAGACATTGGTACACAATGGAAACTTTAACCCAGTCACAGCTAAATGGGGTAGACTAGTCCAAGTGTTTCATTCACAGTCCAATCCCTGGTATTGAGAGGGTTAAACTAGTCCAATGGCAACACATCACCAGGATGAAGTTTGAATCATCATCTCTTAATCAATCCTTATTAAGTCATCAAGTATTATGATTAGTCACAGAAGAAGAATCACTTTAAAGATAATGTTTGCCAATCAAACATGTTCATTAAGAAGAATACTTGTTGTGAATCTTCAAGTCAGTGATGACCTCAGACTCTTCAAGAGCCTATAAGATGTTTAGATGGATTAGCTCTGACAATCCAGCATCAATAATAGCACACAAAGTGTGTCACACATGGGATTCAAATCTGAAGATTTTCAGCAAATCACAATTGACAATGACTTTAATACCTCCTTTGGTACAAGTTGTAATATATTTCTGAATGGGCTGAATCAGTTCCTCATCCCTTCAGACATGGTTAGAAATCAGAGTAATGATGCATCCAGTAAATACGCTGCAATAGTGCAAAGCTCATTGTTTGACATCCACATCACATCATACAAAAATGTATTGACAAGATAGTCATGAAGAACTGTATACATGTACATGCATGAGCGATGGTTTAGTGATGAATGAAGACTGCTGGTTTAGTATTGCCTCATGCGAACCAAGTCAACATTCAGACGATGATCACAAGGTTTCTAGCTCCATCAACTCCTGCAAACAATCAAGTTCAAAGCCAAACTCTAGACAAGTCCAGACTAAGCCTAAAGCAATACCAGTTTCCTCCTGATCTGTTCTTGCACATGTTCACAGAATAATACTCAAAGCCAAACGAGAGGTCATAATGTGCACTTCTCATTCAAGTTCTCCAAATGTACACGGAGGTTAATATCGTCAAAACACAATCATGGCACTCCAGTTTCCTGTTTTCACATGCACTATCTCATTGTGGCTTGATGAGATAACTGGAATGATATGAATCAAGAGTGACGTAATGGGTCATCCTTCGTGGACATGGTCACTTCTGGGCTACAACAAAGCTTGCATGCGATATCCTGGTGGTCACTTGGCAGAATTAAGATCATTACTCATAATGATCTTGGTTTCATTTTGAGCTAGCGAAAACTGATCTGTTCAGATATATCACATTAATGTATTAAAAGGGTGAGGATAACCCATGAACACGACCCAAAGCCACAAGGAAGAGTTGCAGTGATTCAAGTTCAACCTCGGCAAAGGTAAATTATAGACATACATGAGCCTATACATGCTTCCTTTCTCCCGTTATTTGAGATTTCTACAGACTGCTAAACCCATTATCCGGTTACTTGAGACTAGTTTCTATCAGTCTAGATGTCTTGGGGGGAGGTGCTACAATCGGCCAAGCATGCAGACATAGATCTCTCTTTATAGTACGAAGAGGAACCGCGCTAGGCATGGGTGCAAAGGGGTGCAAAGGGGGGCTCACAGGGGAGGAACTATAGGGGTACAAGAAGGGAAAGATAGTCTACACACAGAGCCTGAAAATGATCCAAGATCCATATAAAATGTTATGGACCGCAAATTACATTCGACCAAGATACAATTCAGCCATTATATCTGTTGTTGTTTTTTTCATTTAAAAATGCTTTGAACTATAATGAGCTGTTGGCTTCTTAACAATTAATTTTATCAAACACTAAAAAGAAGAAAACAATCAAAACATTCATTCAAAATTATTCAAAAGTGGCACTTTCACTTTTTTTAAAGTCAATTCTCAACGGAGAAGTTAAGTACATATATTTTCCAATTTTGGTGATTCAAATTACCTTATTTTTTCATCTTGAGTTCATCAAGCCCTCCATTACTTATAGTTACCTCAGGCTCATGATAACTTTTAAATGTTTGAATACCTAAGACTCACAAAGGAATTTATTTCGTTAAACCCTTGCCAGGAGTATGGCCTTTAAAAGTTCACTTTGATCAGTAAGCCAAAAACTAATCATTCCCAAGACTATCAACAGGAAGAACACCATAATGGGTGATAACAGTTGTAGAGATAGTCTCATCTTAACAAACGCATTAACAGGACAACATGAATGATTTGACTGCCAGAATCTAATTATGTACATTAACAATGCCAGCATCTATCAGGAAATGAATATTAGAAGTAATTTTCAAGGATGTGAAATTTAACAATAAAATATAAAAATAAAAAAAGACATCCTGCTCAAATAGCAATTTCAATATTACTATCATTAGTCTATGAAACAATCCAATATTAATCATAGAAGATATTCAAATTTTGAAATATGAGGCCATGTGAACTTCTGACCAAACTGCTTTAATATGGGCTATTATTTCAGCATTAAGGATGTAATGAAATAGCTCCTGACACCCCCTTTACTCTGACCACTATTTTAAAAACAAGCTGCCCATCGTTAATATGGGATTTTAAACATTTCGGATGATAGCCAAAATAAATGAGCCTCATATTCATGATTAATAAAAGCTACATGTACATGTACATGTAGCTTGACTGACAAGAAATATTATTGTGCCTAGCCTTGCTAATTATTAAATAGACGGAAGTGTGTAATTAATAGACATCAAGCTTTAACTGTGATGGGCGCCCAAAGGAAGATCATGTATGGTATTTACATGGACAACATATAACATTAGATAGTAAATATTACCTTCTATCTATCTTTTTACAATAAATTTATGAAAATAAGTTTGTAGTTATAGACTAGTTGGATGGAGAGTGAAAGAGCACCAACCAACCATCTTCTAGCTTCTAGTTTGATATCTCTGTAGTAAGGTAATTGGGGAAATCCTGACCAGGCAGGTTTGAATTAAAGCCTCTCCACATGAACAATACTCAAGGCCACGGCCAAGGATCAAAGACAACATGATAGTAATTGGGATCATTCCTTTCTGAATATGTAATGTGCATTAAAAGAAACATGAGGTCTGACTCATGTGAGCAGGGCATTCTACCATGCCAATTATGTGTAGAGAATGTTGCCTGTTCAATCATTCTTAAACAAGAGAGGGCACTGTTCAATCAAAATACCTTTAAAAATCTAGTACAAGGAAGATCCTGAGCTGTACATGTACTTTTAAGGTCACTGTAATTAATTCAATTTCTTTTCAATAATACAACCATACTCCTTTTACAACAACAAAAGATAGTATCATGTACATATATTGATCATCCACCTTTCACCTTTCAATGTTCCTGCTTTATACTTCCTTGTACAATATAGGACTACAATGTAAAACTGTGTTCATGTTTTACTCGTACCGACAGGTTAAGCCTGCAATGAATCTTTAATGACATTTGGAAACAAAAGCTAATCTACTTCAACAATTTGTCACATGTGTCTCTACCTGATGTACATGTAAGTCTAAAGTCCCGTCCAATCCATGTCCTATATATTCTGATACTCCAGTTTCCATCATATACCAGGCATAGCATGATATTAATTAATAAATTAAGTTTCAAACTGTCAAACTATTACATGTACATGTATGTGCATTGTCATTGTGATACATGGGTGTGTTGCCTCTATGCTTCATGGCTGGGGGAAAATTATCAACAGGATATTGGTCATTAATATCTACCACTGATATTATTTAATCTTCCGTTCTTAGTGCCAACAACATCCCACTATTTAATCCAAATTAATCATCAACCTTGGCTGAATGGCTGATACGTCCATGTAAAATACAATTAAATTCATTCAGCTCTAAAAAATCATTTTATTTTTTCCAATTTTACATAAAAACATCCATATCTGTTGCATTGTGTAAAATATCACCTAATAAACCTATTCATCTACTATGTACAAAAGTTTTCGTGACCTCCAAATTTTACTGACACAAAACCGATAGATTGGTCATAATAATTTGTATCGATTCCAACTATTTAAGCTGTATTGTACACATATTTCAGTAGCTGAACTTTCTGTTTATTATTGTATTATACTAATTGATGCATGCATGAAATTCCATTGTAAAATCAGGTGTATGTTCATTGTACTACTAGTGCAAAGGTCATATCATGCATCTAATTTACAATGTGAGTCAAAGTTCAGTCACCCTATAGAATGACTGACTGACAGGATACTGGGTGTGGATCAGATACAGTGACTGAGTGATAAAGTTAAACCATGTGTAACTCATAACAGTTCACTGGTTTGAGCAAGGTTGCTCATTATCCAATCAGTATCAAACTGAATAAACACACTAACTTGTCAAAGCCTCTGGGATTATACAGTTTACCCTCATAATATCTGTAACTTCCAGTTCGAGCAATAAAAGAGCCAAAGCAAATTTATATTTAGGACACAGATTTCAGGCGTAATCACATAATTCCTCCTAAAAAAAGTGAATTTCTGTATTATACTGTACACATACAAAGTCATCAGTTAAAAGCGTAAACATATATACATAAAATGTATTAATATTAAATAATGCGGAAAGACTTTATAGTAAAAGATGAAAAATGTTATCTGTTGCAAATCAAAACAAATAATTGTTGAATTTCAACATTATGTGGAATTTCAATGGATTTAATAGAAGATTATTATTTAACTTCAGATGGAAACCAATGGATTTAATAGAAGATTGTTATTTAACTTCAGATGGAAACCAATGGATTTAATAGAAGATTGTTATTTAACTTCAGATGGAAATCGTATGAATGTTTGTTTTCCTTAGTGGGGATTATTTCTCTTCTAAACTGATTAGGCCCTTTAAGACTGCTACCACAATGCATCAGTGATACTAACCCTAGTAGGCCACCAACGTTTTATCTTCAATTCATTCTACATGTATTCATAGTATTACATAATCAATAAAATACAGAGAGCCTACAGAATGTTTTAAATCATTACCTGTTCTCTCCTAAATGAAGGAGCCCAGCTGCTCAAATACATCATATAATATTCCATGCTTTCCAGCAATGCTACCTCCGTGCTCCCCATACTGCTTTTCAACACACATTCATAATTTTTGCTAAAGTTCATGTTTACAAATACAATGCAGTGATCCTTTTAGAGATCAAACTACCCAAGAAGTCACGTTACTTCAACTAGTAATCTTTCCATGATAAAACATGATGGGAACAATGCTGAATATACTGCCCGTAAATAGATGGTTGGATGCACTCAAGTGAAGCTGATGTATTAGCAGAAAAACTGTGCTTTGTTTAGAGAAATCAATTTGTGCAGTATGATGGCAATGATCTGTTATTTGCTTGACTGTGTTCCAGAGCAAGGATCCACATTCTAAGCTCATCTTGGCATGTCAATCAAAAAGCTGACATATTTTATTAATTTGACCCTCTATATGAACTATTTCAATATTTGTTACAAGGTTACACTGAGGAAATCTCTCCCTTTCATATTAACTACAGGGATAGGAGAGTAAAAGGTTTGAGTATAAACAAGCTCATGCTTAACCAGTCATAATAAATAAAAACGAATCATTTCACATCACATATTCAAGTAAAAGTATTATGTTAGTATACTGAAATGCAATGTTGCAAGCATATAACATGCCATTCTGTCTGTAAACAAATAGATATGCCATTTTCTTGTATAAAGTAGAAGTTTTACTTTATGTCTATATTTTTTGTCTTCCTATTTCAGCAGAGCGTAAGTTCCTGTGTGGTTTATAAAGGGGTAGGAAGGGGCTAGGAAGGGGCTAAGGCCGGTAGGGTAATGATAGGATGATATGGTCAGGGAGAATGCCTAGACGTCACCCTTCCTTTTGAAGAAAGAGATTTCAATTCAGGCTCTCAATGTTGTACGTAGTAAACCTGCAAGAAACAGTTATCATAGGACATACTGTACATGCAGAGTAAACAATAATTTTATTTAGCACTTTCCTTTTTTTCTTTTCTTTTTAATAAATATCAGATTCCACAAATGAGCCTTGATTAGGGCATCCAAATTGCATGTTCATATTAAAAAAGCAATAATACATTTTGGCATGAAACTTTTGTCAATTTCATAAGTGGTTCTAATTCACAGGTTGTATGACATGATTTAATCAAAACATTCAATTTTTCAGCTTGTGAATTTCCTTTTAAAAAAATGCCTATCAGAAACAACTCGCAATAGTTCATTACATAATATTACAAAGGTTGGTTTAAAAATTTCATTATTGTGATTAATACTTCTTTGAAAATTGGACTAGGAAAGTTGAAAATTTGACAAGGTCTTTAATATCTCTTGATGTGCAAGCAGGTTGATGGATTTGTGCCAAAAAAAATACTTTTGAAAGTAACTTTTTTTTTCAACTTAAAAATACTATGTCCCTTTTCAGCCAACATCAAATTCTGTAGAACTTTGCAGGAATTATGAATATGACATGTATGTCCTATCTGTGAAATTTAAACGCTAGCAGTGTCCTAGTATTCAAATTATGCAAGGAAATCCGTTTACTTTCTAGACTTCCCTGTCAGACACTACTGAGTGACTGACCGACATCTTTTTTTCTTTGGTAATAACATACATAAAATGAGCTGTAACAGGTACATGAGCATTTGTCTACATCAATAACCCACTACTTGTAATGGCCAAAATTAAACTAATTAAATCTTTGTGCAGCACAAAACGTATGACCATCCGGTACAACGGTCTGAAAATCAGACTACTACTTAGGTGATTGCAATCACTTATGTCGATTCGACAACTAATGGTTGTTATTTTCCTACAAAAAGCCATTTACAAACCCTTTCCTTTTGAGGGAAGTTCTAAATAAGTATTGTCTTTCAAATGTCATTGGAATTTAACCTTTTCAGTTTTTTGATCTGCAAATGGGACATAGTATCTTTAATACCTACTATATTCCATAAGATGTGACAAACAGGTATTAAAGAAGGGGAAATGAAGAGAAATCCATGCATATTATGACAGCTAAGCTTACATGTATGTCTAAATGTATAGTGTAAATTTTACAGACAGTTCTGAGAAGCTGAGTCACAATTTAACTCTATCAGACTTTTCAAACCCATTTATCCAATGATGTGTCAATAGCCACGTTCACACTTCAGAACTTAGTTTTCTGTAAAAATAGGCAATGGAAAGTTCCTATATTAATAATTCATACTACTCAATCTCCTAGAAAATTCACAATCCAGGCAATACTGCTAAGGTCTGCAAATTATGCAAGACCACATTTGATCCATTTGCATAAGCTGAGGATGATTGCCAAGTTGCCATACACTGTACATGTCCTTGCTGATATATGGTTGCTAGCTTTGACATAAAATAAACTAATGTCATCAGAATGTACCAGGAAACCAAGTACATTCAATCGGAAATGTAGGAATATTCCCCTGAATTGTGAAGGGATTTTTGATCCGCAATCAAGCTCTCAGATTAAGCTGCAGTGAGGACACCTCTTATAACGTTATTTTGTTCTGGCACATCTGTATTTGGCATCTCTCTCGATCCTTAACCAATACATCCACCTCATATGACATCATTGCTTAAATTCAATCAAAGGGTTTCACGATTGAAGGGGAAGGGGGAGGGGAAGGGGGAGGGGGATGGGTCGGGGGTAAGAGCTACATGTACATGTACAGTGTACATGTAGAAGAGAGAGGGGTGGAGCTGAAGCTCTCCCTAAGTTTACATTCTCAGCAATCATAATTCACTCTGTATCATGTTAAATGTTGTTGGATGAGTAAAACTAAATTCATGATCAAGACATTTCCCTATCTGCAGATAATTCTGCAGATAATTATGCAAACACTTCCATCTGCATATATACATGTCAATTGATGTATTAATGAAGGAAAACAAATCCCATATATCTTTGATCTGATGGCTATTTTTTTGTTCAAAACTGTTTAAAATCAAATGAATTGTTTACCACAAGAGAAATGTTGAACTAGCCTGGCCTGTACAGAACTACAGATGGCGATATTTCACTTCACTCATTATATGCAGTGTACACTATGACCTGACATACTTGCATGGTACAGTATATTACATGCATCATCATTTTAAAGTGACTCGGTAACATTGCCTCAGATTCTCAAACAAAATCCTGGATTTAGCTCATGCTGCAATCATAATTATAAACCTTTAGGTTAGTCAGGAATCCCAAGAGTTTTACAAGCCGATCGCCTGTCTGATTATCAAGATATTTATGATTGGAAATCAAAATTTCATTTTTTGTTTCCTAACGGTTTTTATAATACTACAGTCTATTGGAGAAAATGAGTATGGTAAAACCGGTTACTCGAAATTTTTTACTTTATTGAGGCACTTCATGATCATTTTGAAGCGCAGTTTTTTTAGGGCTTCAATATTACACCATATCACAGACAATGAAAACACGTAGGGCCACACATCTCAGATTTAACATTGTTAAACGATGCCTTTAATACATGATATCACAATGCAGAGCTCTGCTGATTATGAGTTAAGACCATTTTGCATTTAAGTACAAGTCCACTCCAAAGATAACTTACTTTCAATAGGAGCAGAAAAATCAGACAAACCAATCAAAAAAAGTTTGAGCAAAATCGAATAACTAATAAGAAAGTTATGAATTTTTGAAAAAGTATGTAAAACTATGGAACAATGGAAATCACTACACAAATTGCCAATTTGGTTATCAGTTTGTGACGTCATGTCCTCACTATTTATCAATTGCTTTATATAGTTTAATCCCATTAATTCCCTTTTATCCCCAAAACTTGATTTCTCCATGCCTTTGCCCAGGTTATATGATTTGTATCATATTGCTTGCATGACATTTCACAAAATCTTTATGAACTTTGAAGAATTGATACTATTTTCTGAATATTGTATATTCATAATTATTGATTTTTATATAAATAGTTTATCAAAATTCACATTTTTCATGATTTAACTGGAAAAAATTACTCTATATTAGTGCATCCACACAAAAACATATTACTATCAATCTAACTTGGATGCTGGTGTGAAGAAATAAGATTCTTAGGGGAAAATAGGAAATTTATATTATCAATATAAAGAAAATAATTAGTGGATAGTGAGGACATGACGTCACAGACTCATGAGTGAGTTGCCAATTTGTGTAGTGATTTTCAACGTTTTTTATGTCATTAAAAATCATAACTTTCTTATTAGTTATCCGATTTTGCTTTTTTTGATTGGTTTGTCTGATTATTCTGCTTCTATCGAAAGTAAGTTATTTTTGGAGTGGACTTGCCCTTTAAAAAAAACCAAATCATAAGTTTAGACATCAAAATAAAGTGCTCAAAAGTAGTACATAAAAAAAAGTAGTACATAAAAAAAAGTAAAAACATGTAGGCCTACTTGTATCTCCTAACACTGATTGCCAGTTTATAACACCATTGGTCCGATAAAATACATGACCTGATAGTGGTCCTTGCCATTCCCATTGTATTAATATTTGGTGAGAAAGAAGTCTCCATGTACACATGTACTGTACATACATACATGTACATGTACATTCATGAATTGTAAAAATTATTCTCCTAACCACAGGAGTTTGTTTTTCATTTTCTTTGTTGACAGACTTGTAAGGCAAGATGTTAAAGAAGAGGGGCAATAATCTTTATCTTTCAAGCTTTATTCAATACCCGACGTCTCCTGTATATCATCATCATCTTTCCCTTGACTTGGAGTAGCTACCATACAGCTTGAGAGCAAGGCCTTTGTCTTAGAGCACCCTAATGAGACAACCGTATGGCAGCATGTCACATCAAGTCACATTAATGCTAATGAAGTTTGGCATGTTCCCAACACATTAATTGAGCCCCAGGGGCTGTAAAACTCAAAGGTTACTTAATGATGAGCACATTCTCATAACATTAAAGGGAAAGTCCACCCCAGGATTTTCTTTAGCTGACGATATAGACCTAATAATACCATGAAGAATGATACAAGTCTCATTAAAATCCATGATCGCATAACGAAGATATATCGACTTTTTGTATCGAAAATCAGCCGTCCGCCATATGCAATAGCGTTACATGGGCATGAAACGATCGCCAAAAAATAACCGATAGTATCGAAATTGTGACGTATGTTGCGAGCTGCCTTCTTATTTCGCAGACATTCACTTTCGCCGCGGTACACTGTTATCGCACTGACACGACGAATCATGGTCTTTTGCCAAGCAATAGGTTGCTATAATGACTCCTCTAGGACAAAGGGTAAAAGTTTTTACTCAATACGGACCCCGTGAAAGAACGGGAAAGGTGTGCAAAATGGATTGCTGCGCTGAAATCGGCGAAATTCAACTTGAACAATTACCAATATAATAGAAATCATGTCGTTTGTAGCGACCACTTTGAACCACGGTGCTTCGAGCATGATCTGAAAGCGGAGCTATGCGGTACAAGACCTCGAAAAATCCTCAAAGATGATGCTATTCCTACCATTTTCATACATCGAGGACCGGTTAAGATGCGCACATCAAGTGAAAGAAGGATTTCTGGAAGACGTACTAAACAGGTTAGTTATATTAATTATCTTTCCGTTTTATAATTTCATTTTACCGGGCTTCAAGAATCAACCTCCCGCTGTATATTTATACTGTGCAGCACGCGGTTGTCGTCTGCTAGTGCTAGCTGGTACCTTCCAATACTAGCGCTATAAGCTAGCTTGCGAAGCGATGGGATGGTACCTAGATATATGTGTCAAACAGCGTTTCAATTTGATTCAAAATAATACTTGTGATCGTAGATTAAATGTACCTTCATGAATTTAATAATGTGAAATTCTCAAACTCACACGTAGCTAGCTAATGATACACAAACTTTGATTATTGGACATTAATTGTTACTGCTCTGCTTACGGTACCCGGTATTGCAATTATTGGCAAGTTAATTTTTCCTTGAGCAAGAAAAATGACCATGTGCAAGTTGTCGACAAATTATAAAATTACTGACCAACAAAGTCATTTGATTCTTGGATTCTAGCACACTGGTTCAGACGATGACATGTCGATCGTATATTGAAGAAAGTTGTGAAATTCGCGATATTCTTAGTAAGAAGCTATCTGGATTTTCCGTAGATACAGAAAGCCGAAAGTTGTTTACAATTAATGTACGATGCACGCACGTACGCGTGCGCATTTGACGACGAAACCAATTTAAAAATTACACGAGTTTTGTTTTGTAGACTCTTTTTAAAATTTATTGCAACAGTTTTGTGAACGTTAATAAATACAAGTTTATTCAATAATTATTTTAAAATTACATATAAGTTTAACAGTGAAAAACAAAATGCTATTAAGCATCTTACAGATCAATATTCCTGTACAAATTCACCGACCAATCAGAATACAATAACGGCCAGCTCGCAAGATACGTCACACCACGGCGGGTCAATTCACAAAATGGCGATCCCCAGTGACGGCGATCACAGGGAGAATGCGTATGTTTCAACTGTGATTCTACAGCTAAATCCTGTCTTTTCTAAAAAATAAATGAAATCATCTTACATGAAATTTTATGGAGATTTCGACAGTATAAAGAAATTTCTGGGGTGGACTATCCCTTTAATGTCTCTGGCGATGTGCATTAGGGTTTACACCTGACAGCTTGTGAATAAAAATTACCTACTATTAGATGTACATTAGAACATGCATGTTTTACTAAAACATTGCTTCATTTTCATAAGTGTCCCCTCCATGTAGCAGTGACTATATATTTGGAGTAATAAACTATTGTATTTGGCCAGAATTTATTATATTTCACTACCATGTATCATCAGTCTGGGCTCCACATTCATCATTTTCATGAAGTCCAGAGTGAAACTGATGGCAGGGGAAGGGGGTAATTGGCCCTTAAAGGGAAAGTCCACCCTGATATCATAGTTGGTTTTAATAAAACCAAAGATTGAGAAACAAATAAACTTTCATTTTCTTAGTTATGATGATGGAATAGATTTGTTTCATACAGGGGTTGTACAAAAATCATATTTGCAATAATTATATTCAGGGTCAATGTACAAAATGTACATGCATGATTGAACATTTTCTTAAGGGAAAATACAAATTTGTAAAGTTTTATTTTAGTACAGGGCAAATGGGAGGGAATCTCACGAGATACATGTACCAATTTGTATTTGAATGATCGCAACTTCAAGAATTCATAATTTTCTTATTTTTCATTGGTTTTTGCTCAAACCTTCACTGATCCGTTTCTCTCATTTTTTCTGCTTCTATTAACCAACTTTATATCAGGGTCGACTTCCCCTTTAATAGTATCAAGCTCTGCATTTAATGTTAAAAATTCCAATGACACAGGCTTTTGAGGTACATGTAGCTACAAACTACATAATATAATAATATTTAAAGATCAAGTATATTAATAGCCAAACGCTATTTCCACTTTGTATTTTCTTTCATATATTTCTTTTGTCACAAAATGAGAATTATATATTTACTCATAGAGTATTATGTAGTGATACACTTTTCTCAAAATGAGAGTAAATTGAGGTGGACTGTCTCAATCATCCCAAGATTCTGGCCAGTGTTTATCAATTTAATCTGCCCACGTCAAGGGAAACATCAATCTCAAGATATTTCTCTCTCACTTGGCCCCAGACTCTACCAACTTCCCTCCTAGTGTGTTCACTATCTCCACAGAACAGATTTATAGCAAATGTGTCTTCCCTCCATCCAACACTCACAAGGGCAGTGTTCACACTGTAGGGTAATTCAACTTTTATAATTATTAAGAGTGGAAGCAGACATATCACAAGAAAACTGTGAAAGTTTGAATCATAGACAATAAAATTAAAATATTCAGAATCTTAAAAAGTTAATAATTAAATAAGGAAGTCTCCTGTTGGCAATTTGTTTTCATGTGCAATTTGATATAGTCTCTTCAGAGCATGAAGGGTGCTTCCCTCATACATGTACATGTACATGTTTATTGAAAGAGTTAACTCCATATTTGCTCTGAGCAGAGGTGAGCAGAAAATATCTTCATCTCCATCAATTCTCCTGCTGATTTATACACAAAGAGTCAAGTACTATAATTTGAATTTCTCCACTGTAATATTTGTTTTCTTCATCTTCATAGGACGGTGTGCATGTATCACTGAGCAAAGGCACAGGAGGGAGCATTTACAACGAGAAATATGAAAATTATGACGTTTATGTAAAGAACAGTAGGCCTACACATACATACAGTACATACATGTATGCACACCTGTCTTTCCATGAGCATGTTCATGTACATGTACACGTACATTCGCCAATAACCATATTTTTTCATGTACATGTATGAACACAGCTGTATTCTCACTGTGATGGATTTAAAACTTATCAAGGAATCATCCTCATCCTCCTAGCCTGAAACTATTTTGTCTGTGGAATAATCCGTTTGTAGCGTTTAATTGGTGGCAGACTTCCTACAAATTTTATAAATAGCATACATGTAGACATTTAGACTACATATGATATTCTGATAATACTACAAATCAAGCCTACAGTACTTGTAAACATCTACATGTACATGTATGTATATCATCTTCTTAAATCACCCATTTACACATGCATGTACATGTACATGTACATGTACATGTTGTTTGAAATTGGAAGTACCGGTAAAGCATTTGGCAAAAGATTTTTATCTTTTTCTATTCATACATGTACATGTACAGTACATGTACATGTAGGTGGCATAGCCAGGATACTCAGTCTTGCAGGGGTGGGAGCACAAGTTAAAATATTTTTAAAAAGGATGAAAGAAGATGGGAAATTGGACAAAAAGCCAAGAGATGGCTGTAATGTCATACATGAACAAGTATATTGAGGCGTCTGTAGGCAATAAGCTTAAGAAGAGCGATGCTTCCCCATTGTAGTGCATGCATAGCTGAGCACAGAGGGACTTTTAATGCTTCATTAAATATGATAATAACTATGGAGTCAATGAATAATCTGGGATAGACAGTTACACATTGAAACCATGCTACAATAGAAGAATATTACACAGTGATCCCAAAGAATTTATTCTTTGTATATGCTTAACAATAGATGTAGAGTGTATTTCATTCCCAACTTGATATAGTGACAACTGTGACATACATGTACAATGTATTGTGTATTGGCATTCCTCCAAAATGTGCTAAAGCTTAAATGATAGCTTTCCAACTAATATGTTTTCCTTTTTTCTCTTTGATACGAGATCAATAAAAGCAGGTCAGTGTAGTATTTAAGAAACAGTTGACCTACATGTACGTGTATAGCTAGTATCCCTCCCTATTGAAACTATAGGCTTGATGCTTAATTTAAATGCACCCTTGAGTAAGGATTACCGGTATGTAAATGATCAATCTTCATAATCTAATTGAGTCCTTCAAGAAAGTGTAGTGTACATTGTCTCGTTGCTTATCTGTTACAAGCATTATGACTTGTGCATGCATATGTACGTGTAGCCTGTAGCCCTCTATATCATTTGAATCTTAAATTACAACCGTTATTCACATATATTTTGATAATTTATTTTCAGTTCATAAACAATTGAATTGTAGTGTACATTGTCTCGTTGCTTATCTGTTACAAGCATTATGACTTGTGCATGCATATGTACGTGTAGCCTGTAGCCCTCTATATCATTTGAATCTTAAATTACAACCGTTATTCACATATATTTTGATAATTTATTTTCAGTTCATAAACAATTGAATTACAAAACAAGTAATAACGTCCTCCATCAATATAAAAAGAAAAATACCCCCCCCCCATCCTTAGCCTCCTAATGTGTGTACATGTACTGTACATTTTGTAGGTAGGGGTAGTACCTCATGGCTGAAATCGAGTATTAACTGTATGAACATACATACATACATTGTACAATACATGTGTACATGTAGACCTACATGTATCCAGGTAGACTTACAGTATTCTGTTCATCCTTTGTGGTCATATGAGTGTACATGTACATGTACATGTACCTGTGACATCACAACATCATAGAGAAGGCCATGAAGCTGTACAAGTACTCTGATAATGATAGGATAATGGAAATTGAAGAAGGAAAGAGCCAATTAAGCTACATATGTGTATATGTTTTATGAACATGTGTACACATGTACAGTATGTACCGGTATTGCCAACTTTTGGCAATACCGGTACATGCAGGGCTTAAATTAATCCATGGCCGTGGATGCCCTTTTGATTGGCCTCAATGCCCCTCTCATTGGCCTTGGAGATTTTTGGTGCCCTTTCCAATTTTTCCTATTTGTGCTGTAATATAGGAATGTGCCCTACAGAAAATTGGCCTTGCCCTAAAAATATTGAAATTTAAGGCCTGTACATGCTTTCACATAATACACACTAATATTTTCATGGTACACTGTAGATGTACACCTGTAGATGTACAAGTATGCCATCAAAATATAACATTTCTATGCATGAAATATATTGAAGAAAACATGCTGCAAGCAGACATTACATGTAGGCCTACTCTTGCATGTACAGTACAAACTTACAGTACATGTCATGTATGTGAATGACTACATGGAATCATTTGGATAATAACTGATGAAGTACCTACATGTCAAAGGGCACTAAACACACCACCAATCTCAGTCTACCTTCACTGGGAAACTCAGTTCTCATTGTAGAAAAATGCTATATAGTATATAATGTATGGGCTGAGAATGAGATGGATTGGACTCTCTGGGAGAACATGGGAAAAAGTGCAATAAACAAATTAGGATGAGAGGGGTAGTAACTGGTACCTGCTGATTCTTAGTAAGACACTGAAAGACTTGGTCTATTTCAGAGACTCTCTCATCCTCTACACATCAAAGTTAATATGTTCAATACGCAGTGCAGGCAAAGATGGTGGCCTACAACTACAAGTCACTCTAAGTAATATGAAGTACATGTACATATTATGCATTCATTTACTTTTTTTCTAAATTTCATAATTTCTAAAAGAAAAAAGAAAATATGAAGAAAACCTGTATCTAAATTCTCAGTCGTTTCATATGAGGCCTTCATGTAAAATGTAAAACGTAATTCAGTGACACTTACATTGTGTACAGACATACATGTATATTCTACAGTTACATGTACTGTAGGCTAATGACATGTAGCTCTGCATTCATACATTGCATCATATAGAATCTAGATGCTTGAAGAATGTAAGAATGTGATACTCGATAAGAAAAATTACATGCACAAGTTTAGCATGTTGGCTGACCTTACATGTACATTACATACATGATACATGTAACAGGCCTGTCTTGGTGCACATTCCTCTTGAAGGAAACAAGTGAATTTTCAAATGGGTTCATATTGATTCACTGTCGATCTGTACAATGCAATCAATAAAAGTAATTGAATGATCTCTGAATAGCTGATGGTCATTCTATAGCCTTACAAGACTGACATTGTGTATGTAGGTCCAACAGATAGCTCTAGCAGTAGCTCTATTCATGCACACTACAATAGGAACAATCTAAGTGTGATATGTTTCCTTTATTATCTCACTCAAAACGTATACCCGGTATATACCGTGAATAAGGCCAGAGGGTTGCCACTGTTTGGTGGGAGGGTTTGATCTGCCTTATAGTAACCTTGGCATATCTTTCAAAGGACATTGTTATTGAGATTACAATGTACATGTAATAGTATAAAGTACTCACATGTACATGGCTATAGAAGAGAATAGAATTTATTGACTCTTGCGACCCCCTTCTGGGGTATGAGAGTACAACACATTTACATGTACATGTCATGATAATGATACATAATAAAGAATACAAACATAGCATAATAATACACATATATACTGTACATGTAAACTGCATGCGTTAATATATTTAGCAAGGAGGGGGTGTATTTGAGTCTGAGATGTTCATAGTATGTATGAAGTTTCAGACCGGCCGCCATCTCAGATGCCGTTCAGTTAGCATGTACTTATTACATGTAATATACGTCTACATAATGTTGTGAAATCACTTCACCTAGATGTTTGTAGAGCTCTGCGCTATTAAATGAAGATAAAGAGTCTAATTGCACTCTTCACTCTCCTTTACATCCGTTTTCATGTAAAAAAATCCAATGTTCATTGTTTGTAAATAAAACAAAGCTCCCTGGATTGAAGTGGCCCTACAATGTGGGTCAGTATTCATGCATGTGTGTGTGTGTGTGTGTGTGTGTGCTGTGATTTTGAGCAATGTGAGCTGAATATCAACTGCATCACACACAGCTCCTAGCGCACATATACACACACACATGTATGCTGGTTGTGCATAATGTACAAAGACTAAACCACATAATCCCAGGGAATACATGCTGTGTGTATTGAGTGCTACTGTAAGTTGACCTTGAACTGAATTCTTGAGGACAAGGTCACCCAATCAAGCATTGTGACATCCTGAACCAAACGATTGTGTAAGAAACAATAGGCCAGAGAGAAGGGGAGGGTGGAGGGGAGGGAGGAGGGGGAGGGGGAGGGTGGAGGGGAGGGGAGGGAGGGGAGGGGGAGGGGAGGGTGGAGGGGAGGGGGAGGGGAGGGTGGAGGGAGGGGGAGGGTGGAGGGGAGGGGAGGGGAGGGGAGGGGAGGGTCGAGGGGAGGGGAGGGTCGAGGGGAGGGAAGGGGAGGGAGGGAGGGGAGGGTGGAGGGAGGAGGGGAGGGTGGAGGGAGGGAGGGGAGGGTGGAGGGGAGGGTGGAGGGGAGGGGAGGGTGGAGGGGAGGGGAGGGAGGGGAGGGTGGAGGAGGGGGAGGGTGGAGGGGAGGGAAGGGGAGGGGAGGGAGGGGAGGGTGGAGGGGAGGGGAGGGGAGGGTGGAGGGAGGGGAGGGAGGGTGGAGGAGGGGAGGGTGGAGGGGAGGGTGGAGGGAGGGGAGGGTGGAGGGAGGGGGAGGGTGGAGGGAGGGGGAGGGTGGAGGGAGGGGAGCACTGGAGAAGTATTTTGTTTCACTGTACACTGTAGTAAACATTGTATGTTTATACTTTAACAAATTAGCAATACACTATGGATAGCTACTAGTACTAGACAACTTTGTGAATGAGATCAGAACAAGTTGATAGTTTGAGCCCTCTGGCTTTATCACCTGATATCTGACTTGGAAATCAATATCAATAGGGGAGGGTGGAGGGGAGGGGGAGGGGAGGGTGGAGGGAGGGGGAGGGGAGGGGGAGGGTGGAGGGGAGGGGTGAGGGTGGAGGGAGGGGAGGGGAGGGGAGGGGAGGGAGGGTCGAGGGGAGGGAGGGTCTAGGGGAGGGAGGGGAGGGGAGGGAGGGGGAGGTGGAGGAGGGAGGGGAGGGTGGAGGGGAGGGGAGGGGTGGAGGGGAGGGGAGGTGGAGGGGAGGGTGGAGGGAGGGGAGGGTGGAGGGGGGAGGGTGGAGGGGAGGGGGAGGGTGGAGGGAGGGGAGGGTGGAGGGAGGGGAGCACTGGAGAAGTATTTTGTTTCACTGTACACTGTAGTAAAGACTATAAGTAAGCCTACATTGTATGTTTATACTTTAACAAATTAGCAATACACTATGGATAGCTACTAGTACTAGACAACTTTGTGAATGAGATCAGAACAAGTTGATAGTTTGAGCCCTCTGGCTTTATCACCTGATATCTGACTTGGAAATCAATACCGGTACCTAAAGAAGTTCATTCACCCTACCTACATTTGCATGTACAGTACACACTGCAATTAAACTCCTAGTTGTACAGCCTCTGTTTACAGACAAGTACAAGTTCATCCAGTACAGTACTACAGATGCAGAATCAGCTCATCATGACAGGGGGCTAGAACCCTAGCTAGAACTGTACATGTAGAACTGTACCCTGTACCCTGTACGTTTCCCTAGTACATCATTTCATCACAAGTAATTTTACCAACTACCCCATACAAAGAAAGAACTTGAGCATGAAATTGCAATTAGTTGAGGCAGCCATTCCATACTGGTAAAATCAAATCATGCTTGCTTAGCGCACCATGTTGTACCAAAGAAACGTTATTGGTCTTGCATTCAGGTGTACATGTAATACTTTTATCCATCTCCCACTGTCACTGCACATCAAATAATAAGAGTAATAATAACAAGCATTTAGCTCTCCCTTGAAGTAATAAAGCATGACTGATACTATGTGTACATGTTTGTACATCATGTATTTATTGAACAAATAATTCACAGGTGCCTGGAAGTCAGGCTAAATGATTATCAATTTATGAAATATCTTGCGCAGTATGGGGTTGAGTGGTTAAATGCATTCTGTATTTGACACCAATTTTACACTCAGTCCATCACATTTACCCACTACAATGCGGGTGTACAAGTCCACTAACATCACAACATGTTATTAATTTGTTCTGGAATTCATTTAAAGGGGAAGTCCATCCTGATATTAAGTTCATTTTAATAGAAGCAGAAAAATGAGAACAGATCAATGAAAGTGAAAATAAGAAAGTTATTAAATTTTGAAGGTGCGATAAATCAAACACAAATTGGCAACTCTGTGACGTATCTTGCGAGCTCCCCTCCCATTTCTATACTACTAAAACATCAAACATTTCTATTTTTGCTCTAAAGAAAATTTCCAATCATACATGTAAATGCACCCTACATTTAATTGTTGCAAATATGATTTTTATACAACCCCTGTATGAAACAAGTCTATCCCGTCATCGATAACTAAGAAAACAAAAGTTTATGAAAGTTTCAGTATCGATCAAATTTGACAGGAGCTCACAATATTTTTCTGTTTCTATTGAAACCAACTTAATATCAGGGTGGACTTCCCTAGTTTCCCTATAAAAAAAAGATAAATGACAAAAGCCTGATGTCTATCATCAGGGTATTTATATGTTATTCAGGCTTACATGTAGATTGCATCTATAGGCCCACATTTGTTTTGTTCCAACATGATCTTTTCTTTTTTTCTAGGGGAAAATTCATACATGAGTGATGAGTTCCCTCCCCCTCCCCCAACACATACACATGTACACACATGCACACATTTTATTATCCTCCATGAATGATCTTTTTCAGAACAACCATTTCTAATTTCTTTTCTTTTCTTTTAATTTACATTTTGAGCGTTCCAAACTTCTCTAAACTCCAGCATACATGCAGGCCTATTTATATTATGGACAATATTCTCTTTTCTATGGTGAAAAACAGTTAAGATGACAATACAGAACTGTACGCTATACTATAGGTATAATGTATTTTGTAGGCTTTCATATATGATGTGTAAGAATAACTTTGTTGTCCTACTTTTTGATAATTCTTGCAATCCTATGTATTCTGAGTGTATAGCAAGGACATCCATGGTTGGTTGGTGTGGCATGACAGGACTTCTTTTGTCTGATTTTCACATGTCCTTTCAATCTTCTGTGAATCTCATTTACGATGAGAGCTAGCTGGCTGGGACCGACCATCTCTCTCTCTCTCTCTCTGTCTGTAGGCTCAACAATGCAGCTCTCAATCCACTCTCCAGAGTACAGCTTGCTTGTGTCACCTAAACCCAGGCTGAAATTAGATTACTTATGTTCCCACTCATTCTCATCATGCTAGTCTGGTCTGAAGGCTGAAGACTACCCCCCCCCCCTTCCCCAATCACGATGAATAAATAATTATTTGGTACATGTATACTATGTAAGTTCGTTCACTTTGGATTCTGGATACACATGTACTATTGTACTGCACATGTAACATAAAAGCTAACCATGACAGTATGCTTCTAAACAACTGCTACTGGTGAAATAAATACATACTGTACATCTTCACCTGGAAATTATATCCTCATGCAAAATCACTTTAAAACTTACAGATTTGAAGTAAATATATATGGTACAAGTATTCAACATAGCATGTTAAGGACTGACTCAACAAACAATAAACAGCAAAATCAGTGAGCATCTTTTTTTCAAATTACATGTAATTTCTCCATGCAACTAAAATATGACCAGTAAGTACACAGTAAGTCGGGAACTCATATTTTATAATTAATAAAAAGAAACATAAATCAAGCTTTATCAAAATGTTGAAACTTGAAACCAAAAGTGAATATGTATCACGGTCATTCATTTGTACTCAGCACGCACTTCCTTTCCCACAAGGAGAGGGAAACTGAATATTAAATGTATACGTGTGCATAGTGCATTGTGCAAACTCCATAAATCAAAGGCACAATGTGTACATTGATGGCATTCATATACCTTTACTGAAACATACTTTATACACCTCTTGATCACTTTAATACAAGGTCACCTTTAATAACTACATGTATTAAAGGTGGCAGGTGCCCTATTTAATATTGGGCCAAAATGACTACAGGAATATAATCAAGCACAGAATTCATTGTGGATACAGTGTAGGCCTACCTGTATCCCAACAAATTATATATTTGGAAAGCTTATGAGTTGATCTACACAAAAATTTGCACTTTGGCAAATTTGCTCTAAGCCTAAGCAAAATACGGTCATTCAAATTCATGACCCTGAAAATCAAAAAAATTCTAAGCATGAACTTTTTAAGGTCATAGCTTCACAACATGGGAGTGTAATTTAGGTTTTGATGGCTGAGTTTAATTCTCTGACTTCTTTATGATGAATCTATGATGGCTTTTAGAAATATTTAAAATAGAAGTGTAAAAATTATTAATTTAACAACAAGTCAGATAATGAGAAATTCAGAAAAGACTTTCATACGCAACTTCACCTGTAGGGGTATCATGCAAAAAAAATATCATCATTTTGTTGAACTCTTCAAGATACACAATTCTACGAAATTTCATGCAAATCCAATGATTCGAACTCGAGTTATTGCATTTTCATAATAAAAAACTCAATTTGTGTAATTTCACAATAAAGAATGGGCTTTAAATCCTTTGATGGCTTAGTTAAATTGCATTAAAACAATTAAAACCCAATACAAGAGTGCTGTTACAATGTACAGTGTACATACATGGAATTCTGAATTTCAAGACAATATATTTTTCAAACCCCTCCCATTTATTAAAAAAAAAAGTGGTGGAATATTGAGGAAAAACAGGGTCCATGATGAAGTACACTGTACACACATGAAAATAACAAAGGAGACCAAAAAAATAAAAATCATAATTTTTTTTTTTAGGCACTTGCCACCTTAACTGTATGTTTGGTGAATGTACTTTGTTGGCTCAATTCATACAAGGAAGTCTAGCAATTAAAGTGTTATGTTATTAAAGGAATACTCTATCCTTGATGTTGCATACATGTATGTGTTTGTTTTACAATAAACCTTTGAAACCTTATCCACACAATTAAAATTGACCTTCATGTATTAATGAAGAAATTCATTTTGTGTGAACAGCCAATGATTAGCAACAAAATCTTGCACATTTCTAAAAGTTTCAACATGTACAATGTAAGATGTACAACATATTAAGGCAATCTCTGTCCCAACATGGGTCTGCATGTAAGGTGATGAACTACAATGTATACCTGAAATACACTACATGTCAGCCTGATTCATTCATTTGGTCAAAAAATTATATAACCATGAATAAATTATTGACTACTCTGTGTTTGTTTGTCCTTTCTCTGGTATGATGTTATCACTACCACTACACTGTAGTCAATGGTAGACCTATCAAGAGATCTTGGATAAAATACCTTGTATACTGTTGATGGATAAAAGACCTTTTATGTACTGTACATGTATGTTGGAGGGCATACACTTGTGTCGCCTTATTCTGATGCCATATAATGATGAACAAGATAAACAGAATGCAATGAACAATTATCTACACAGTACATGTACAGTACATGTACAGTATGTTTAGTTTTCAAAAATTGGAAATTGCATATTGCACACTAAGTTACATGAATATTCAAAATAAATTACATGCATGTACCACAAATTCATGTTCATTTGTTGTGTTTTCTTTTGTTTGTTTTTTGTTTTTTATAGTTTTTTTTTATTGTTGGTTTGTGTTTAGGATGGTAATGGGAAAAAGAGGAGCAGTTTTGTGGTTCAATGTACAGTACACTGTACAGTGTACTATGCTGGTAAAGTAAAAACAAAATATTACTCCAAGATAAAAGGAATTTCATAGGCATGATTGCTTAATAAAAGTGAGGGATATGAAATTCTAACAAAATTACTTCAATGAATCTATTAAAGTTGTTATCTTAAATATAAGACACAACTCTTATAGTGGGCAATCAATTGAATGAAATATAAATCAAATCTATCTAATTGAATTATATTTAAACAATACTTGAATTAGATTACTGTATATATTTATATTGTAGTGTACACTGACAGGGAATGCATAGTGTAGGTATCCGAGTTGACAATTCAATGTAGGTACAAGCCATGAGTCAGACAGGGAGGGGACAATTAAACGTGAGTGTGTTTGCAGAAACCTAATTAATTACCCAATGTTTACGTGCAAGTCTGCTATTAAAGCTCAGCTTTGAACTTTGATTATGTACACTGTACCTAATGCTGGAATGCATGTCATTCCAAACACATGAAGTATGAAAACAAACAATATCAAAATGGGTCTATAATATGCAATCAAAATAACACAATAGTGTACTCGTTATTTGTAAACACCCAAGCTATTACTACATTGTCAACTAAAGATTTTTTGTTTTTCATTTTCCATTTCCGTTTGGTCTTTTGTATGTGTGCATACATGTAACAATGGTGATTTATTTGCTGTGCATGTGATTGAATGATATCCTCAAAATGTACTGTACATGTACATACATCTAGTACATTTACATGTACACATACATGTCTACGTGAATTAAATAATTTGTAATTGTTCAAGGGAGTTATTTCAGTATTTAAAAAAAAGTGAGACTCTGGCACAGCTACATGTACATGTATGTGTACTTTTATCCAGGCTACTTTGTTATTTTATTTTCTCAGTGCCTTCTTTTTTCTCTAGAAATTCCTGAGCTACACATGATTCATAGCTTTCTGCCCTGTTGTTTATTTCTTCTCTCTAACTATATTCTTACTCATGTCTACACCCTGTGTAATGAATTTTAGAGCAATACATGTACATGTACATCATGTTTTCTTCAGATAAACTTTCCAACATTTCATAAAGGACAGTTTGAGTCTTGTTTAAGGCAGAGATTTGCTCACCCTGAAATAGAAGACTGGTTTTGAATCTTGGGTGCTTTCTTCCTTCTCCTCGTCCGGATAACACACCGTCAACACTGTATTCTTATCTTGACTGTTAGATTTGGCCTGGATTAATGTTCCAAATTGGATCCTTAGAAGAGTCTGGTATCTAGTCACTGGGATCTTTGAAGATTCCATGTCCAAGTCTCCACCATCTCCCTTACAGAGAATCTATTATGAAGAGTCCCGCATCAAGTATGACTACAACTTCACCAAACAACAAGCACACGTACGTACCGTCTATGTCTCAGAGGTAAAACACACAATACAAGGAGTTTGCTGATCCAACCGGCCCAAAGTTCTCCTTTATTTTCTTTCCTTGACTCCAGTAATGAACGACCTTTGGAATGTGTGCGCCTAGATGATTGATGTACTAAGGGGGGTTTCAGGCCAACTGGTGGGAGTACGCTGATTCGGTAATGCCTAAAGCACATGTCATATCGCTAAAGGACCTGTAAACATGTTTCTCCCTCTTAGAAAACAATTGATGAAAATAGTTAGTAGCTTGAGCACCCTGTGTACTCTCCACTCCACTCCACTTGGGACTCTTTAACTTCCTCAACAATCCACGCATGCCAGCACCACAGGAAGTTCTTATTTTCCATTAATTTCTATTTCTTGTCTTGAAGAATTTCCGTGTAATAGAGAGCCCTTGTCGTTAGGAAGGGAAGTGGACTGCATAGCGAGGTATATCCTGTCTCTACCATTCGTGAATAACATCTCTTTTTCAAATGGCTCCTCTTGATTAAATCCAATCTTTAAATATTTAAGCTACTTTTCTGTGATTCAAGTAAGCTGTATTAAATATGGACAATGGTAACAGTTGCTTTGTCATTAGTTTGAATAGATTTGTTTCTATCAATCATAAGAAGATTTGAAAACCTGTAACTAATGCCCCGTGAATAACCCCTAAGAATGGGGTCAGTCTAGATGCACTCCAAATCTACAATGTGTCACAAAACAAGGACTTGTTAACAACTACAGACAGGATGCTGAGATACATACACACTGTACACAGTACAAGCAATTTTCAAACTTTTTAATTTTTTTTTAAATACTAATTAATCAATGATTCTGAATTTATAAAAAAAAGCTCCAAATAGTCATCAATAACTACATTTGAATTCTCACTTGTAAATGGAACTTACATTTATAAGCTCGACATACGGTACACGTAAGAAGACCTACATGTACTTTACATGTACATGTAAATGTACATGTACAGGAATTTCAGCTGAGGGTCTGTATTACGTACACTATAGACTAACTCACATTGGCCAGGCTGCGGATATTTTTTTTACACGCTAGCCTGGCCATTTTCGCCGTAATACTCGTAAAAGTGCGCTGGTGGGAAAGCCTACATGCACATAAGCATGCACGTAGTTAGCTAGTGCAGCGTGCGGGTGAACTTGGTTGCTCGCTTTATTAGCTGATCATTCGCTCGCTCGTGTGTCCTTAGATCAAGATTAATGTAAAGTTCCTAAATTAAATTCAATTAAGTTCTTGAATTCCATCGCCCGATGGCTGCGATGGCCGCCTCATTAATACAAGGGCCACCTAAGTCTTCATCTGATGATTGCCATGCATGATCTACATGTATAATCATGGACCTTACTATACTAGGTCCATGGTATAATGCACGCATGTAGGCTGCTAGACTCTAATATTAGTCGCTTCTATGGTATTTATCACAGAAATGGCCAGGCTAGCGTGTAAAAAAAAATTACGCGGCCAGGCTGCTTTATTGGATACTTCCAAAAGGAAACTGATTTACATGTAGGCTTGAAATGCAGACAGGACTGAAGTAGACTTACCGGGTATACCAGAATAAAACCACAGCAGTCTAAGGCCAAATAAAATACAAAAACATGTTTAGCGTCATGCCTTTTTGAAAAAAAAGGAAGGAGGAGGCCCTTTTCTTTTTTTCTTCTTCAAAATGGTCACTCGGCACATTTTCATTGACGTCCAGCCAGTCGGGCTATTTTTTCAAGATGGCGGCCAGCATTTATGTTGTTGTTTTTTTTTTAATTCAGAAAAACATCACTTTAGCAGTATGTTTTTCATGTTTTTTCATTAAAAAAAAAGCAGGCGGCCTTAAAAAAAGGAAGCGAGCGGGGACGGAACGTTGTGGCGTGCGCCTGTAATCCAGCTAACAATGAAAGTTACAAACTGATTCAGCCGGGGACGCAGGTTCGAAACTGAGTCACATCTTTCGGATGGTGACGTTAAAGGTTGGTCCCCAGGCGTAAATAATCATATATGATTGATATGTACACGTCTGTAAAAACCCAATTACACACACACACACACACACACACATACGACGCTAAACATGATTTTTTTGTTGTTTTTTGTAGACACACAAACCATTGTCAGTCAATGCACATATGGCACAGTGTCTGAACTACATGTACAGTACATATGAACATCTCTTATGCATCAAAATATAGAGACTGTATTTTAGACTACAGGCTCTCTCAACTGAAGCATTCATGTGCGGTACAGTATGTGTGTGGAAATAGTCTATTACTCATAAGGAATGTGATCAAAGTTATTTTCCTCCTGATAAAATGTAAACGCATCGTTTAAGATGGTCATGATACCTGTACATGCAGCCCAGATTTCAGAATCTCACTTATTTCTCTCCCAGGATACTGTTCATCATTTTGTCCATCTATTAAAAACCGTAATATTTTTTAAAATAATAAGTCTTAAGTCTTGTACAGTACACTGTACATGTATTCATTCAAATTTGGCCTATTCTTTTAAACATGTTACGTCCACAAACATGTGCAGTGTCCATTTACACATTGTTTGTTTGCAGTTTTAAAAACTCTTGTGTTGGCGCCCTTGTGGTTCCAAACAGACAATGTACATGTACATGTACTGTAGGCCTATATACGTGTACATACAGTATGTACATGTACACAACTACATGTATACATGACAGGTTTATGGACACTAAAAATAAAATCGGGAAAAATCAGATTATTTACATACTCAATTTTTAAGGGGCATACTATATATTATTAAATGAAAAATTGTTTTCTTATCATTAATCACAACAAATCAACAGAGCAAGACAATGGTCACACTCTACTGACATGTATGAATGAAAAACCCTCCGGACTTCACTTATAATGGGTTGAATTAAAGGTTAATGTCCCCTCATATCTTAGCAATTCACTGGTCTATGACCAGGTTACCCTTCCAGTAAATCCAACATCATATTATACAGTGTACATGTAGCTAGGTTTACACAACATTCAATAAACTTTAAGGTTTAGCTCATGGTTTTAAAGGTGCACAATCCCGCCAGTGTAGTTATCGGAGCATGCCATCTGCGTAAGAGCCGTATTCTGTTGGTGTCAATAGGCAGCTAGCACCGTCAGCCAGCGCGTACGTGAACGTGAACGCCCTCTGGAATATGGGGAACGTGCATCTTTAAACTACTGGGTTATCTTGCACATGTAGTTTAGCACCTTGGGGACCTGGCCAGGTTGATATTCATGCTTTCTGAAACTTAAAAGTTTACTTGATGCTGTAAACCACAATTAATCTTATGGTGAATGCAATAACTATTATGCCTTACAGTTACAGACACAATAATCTTCAAGGTTTTGAATACTTGTAGTTCATGTGCAATGACTGCTTGCAGTTTAAAACCTCAAGCAGTTCGGTGTTATGTGAATCCATGTCATATTAATTTGGTTGCTATTTGAAACTTCATCAAAGTTTCATAAATATGAAGTTTAAAACTACAAGCACGGGAGTGTCGTGGCCGAGTGGTTTAAGGCACTTGACTGGAGATGCGAAGGTCGAGGGTTTGAATCCCGACACGGCACTAATATCCTTTGGCAAGATATTAACCTGCACTTGCTACATGTACATGTACATGTACTCTCCACCCAGATCCAGCTCCTGTGATAAATGGGTACCCGGTAGGATGTGACCGTCATTGTTGGTCAAACAGTTTTTGTGCATCAAGTAGCACCTGGCTGGAATACTCCCCAGGGAGTGGAGATTGTGCACACAGTGTGTGTGCGGGCAAGCATTGAATCCAATGACCGGGGTAATAGTATATCTGTAAAGCACTTAGAGACATTGTATTAAGCGCTACATAAAAGCTGAATATTATTATTATTATTATCATTATTATGTACATGTACATAGTATAGTTACGACCCAATTACTGCACATGTACTGTACTATTGTAGATGATTGTATTTCTATTGATCCTTTCTTGGTCATTCACAGATTGTAGCTCAGATGTTTACTTGAAACATTACACCCGTTCCTTTTCCTGCCTATCAGGATACTACAAGTACAACCTCCTATAGTATTTGATAGGCCATGGAAAATCACAAGGTACAATAACATGTTTACCTGGAATCCAGGGTGGGTATTTATGAAATATCATTTCATCTCTTATTTCAGGGACAGATATTCCAATTGGTCTTTGAAACAAATAAATAATCCATTAGGACGCATCATACAACTCGTTAATGAATCTGCACAGTGCACAGGCAACCATATTAAACCAGGTCAACATAGTACATACTGTACACATTGTTGGCCTAATCTACAAATGTACATTGCAGGGTTGGTGTCACCTACATGTACATGTACAAAATATACATGTACAAGTTCACCATTGGCATACATTGTACATGTAGATTTGTATTTTGTACTACAGTACATGTACAATGTACATGTAGGCCTTCAAGTTCATTGTATAAGTGTATGAACTATGAAAGTCTTGGAAGTGAGACTAGGCATCTACACACGTAGACTGAAATGTGCTCTTCCAATATAGGAAGCCCCTTCAAATCTTTTATTCAGATCTACATGTAGTCAGCACTGACAGCAGATGGGTTAATCCTACTTAATCCCAGATTAGACATTCCTTAAAAATGATGCGGGCCAGCTTCAAGAGTAAAAGTTCACTGACCTACATGTACATGTACATTACAGCAATTTAGGATAGGAAATGAAACAGCAGTGTACAAATATTTGAAAACATTTGAGGCACAATATAAGAAACTACATTAGTGTACATGTAAGAAAACTTGATATTACCACTAAAAAATGGATTAAAAACTTGAAAGAGGAAATGGATCATGAAGTTCTACAAGGAGGTTCATTGCCCTTCTTTATTTACTTTTCAATTATAGAATATTTAAGATTAAATCACAGAAATTAATTCAGGCTAATAATCATTGTATTTGGGAAAAATTTGAGCATTGAATTATCTCTAAAAATAAATTTTAGGACACATGAAAATCATGCATTTATGTACGTTGAATTTATTAACCGTTGTAGAACTTTAGGTAAACATCAACTCTGTCAAATAAAATATGATTATTAAACTTACTTCGGGTGAAGATCCTTGTCCTATGTTGTACGTCGCCATCCTCCCAGTACACGATGGCCAACCACAGCAATAAATCCAATGTTAGGAAGGTCCAGTGTATATATCGGAACCTGTCTGATAAAATAATGTTTCAGGGCACGGCAGCCCTTTAGCACTTCAACCCTGGCAAAACACCATCATCAGATGAGAATCCAAATTAGAGGCGATATAAAAATGTTAATCAGTGCATGGTTGATTCACTCCCACATGCATCATCCACTATGGCATTGGGTGCATTCCTATTCCGCTTTAACTGCTTTAATCCTTCTGACTCTGTGATTCAATGGAGCAGGACACCCAATGGTCGAGAGGATAGGATGCCCACTCTGCCTTGATCACTCTGCCTTGATCATATTGCATTCTTGGTATAGAGAGAATGGATGAGACACCTCGTGCAGCCAGCCAGTAGCACTCACGGCACGGTGTACTTACTAATTACTATCCATAAACTGATGATCTTGTAGAGGGCCACTAAGGAAGTCTATCTTGTCCTGTTTATGATAAGCAAGAGAGGAAATGAAAGCCGGAATCAGATTACTTGCAGTTTATGAACAGAATTTAAAGTGCAAGTTAGAGGGCAAGGCATTATATAGGTCAGTGTTAAAAATTTGATTTAGGAAATAGGAATCGACTTACCCGGTAGTACATTACATGAGATGATGTCCAGAGGTAGTCACCACATGCATCCTTTAGTTTCACTTTCAAATATAAGTCTGCATGTCTGGAGATTTTTTTTATTATCTTCACTTCTTAGCAGCACAAGTTACTCACATGTTATTCAGATTTAATGTTGGTATCTTCTGCATAATTTATTAAATGGCCTTGTCTGCACTCCCTACACCCACAAATTTTAACAGTGTCAATAAATAGATGATGATGAAGGCATCAGTTTTCAATTTTACTTTCACATGCTTCAAACTAATAGCATTTTCACTCAAAGGAAGTTATTATAAATTAACATTGATAATTATATTATTAAAAGGGCATAAATTTAAGATGGCTGTATGGTGATTGAAGGACCCTACACATTGTGGAAAGAAACTTGTTTCACATGAAAAGTACTGTAGATATTGTTCTTTTATCAAGTCCTCATTCTGTCTCACTACAAATCGTACAAACTTAAAATATTTCATGCAACATGTCTTAAAGGTTCAAATATCAAACAAAGAAAGAAAACATTCACATGTACATGTACATGTACCAAGGCTGTGCATAACCGTGTAATGAGGTACTCGAGTACACTCCCAGTCTTGCCCGCGAATACTCGAATACTTGGACGCCATGTTTTTTGGTTTTTTTTTTTGTTTTTTGTTTTTTTTTAATATTTAAAAATAAAACTCAATACCTAGCTAGCCTTTATTTTGGTGATTTTACTCACACAAATAAGCCCAAGTCAGTACAGTCACGACTGTTTTTTCGAAGCCGACGCTCCGATAAAAATAATACAAATAGATCTAGAATCTATCAGCGTGTTTCCACAGAAAAAAGTATGTCACCGTAGAAAAGGATTATGTCGCAATGCGGAATTTGGACTAGGGCAGACATTGTCACCGAAGAAAAGGATTATGTTGCAAAGCGGACTTTGGACTCGCGCAGCCATTGCTACCGAAGAAAAGGATTATGTCGCAATGCGGCCTTTGGACTCGCGCAGCCATTGTTACCGAAGGAATTATGTCAGCGCTTTGGAGGCCTACATGTAGCTACCTTGCTCAGAAAAGATCTCCTGCGTAATAAATCGACACTTTTTTATTAAATCCCTTCCCTTCAAATTAGGAAGGTAGGTTAGCTTTAAATAGTATTCTTTATTCACATTATGTTAAGACACAGAGATGGTTGTAAAACCACTGAAAAAATAGCCAAAAAAAATTTTTAAATGGCGGCCGAGTATTCGATACGAAATCGTACTCAAGTAGCTGTCAACAGTGCGAGTATTCGAGTATTCGACTACTCGTCGCAGCCCTAACATGTACATGTACATACAGGTACTTGTACAAAACTTTCACAAATTTGTTTCAGACCCTTTCGCAAAATGTTGTCACAGCAAAATAGCCATTCTTAGCATTTTGCAAGTTTTAATTCACAAAATTCCTGATTTAAAATGAAAGTTTCCAAACCTTCTCTACTACATGTGTATGATGATCATTGGTCCAAGGTCATACCATACATGATGTTTTGCTGCACATCCTACATGTAAATCTACTACTAGAGCAGTCACCTAAAACATTCACATGTACAATTGTACATGTACAGTACATGTACATTGTACATGTACATGTATGTGACGGTTCTAGGACACCTACCCCCTGGACAACCACCCCGGATAACCACCCCTACATGTAGGATAACCACCCCCTAGAACAACTACCCCCTATGACAACCATCCTCTAGGACAACTACCCCCTAGGGCAACCACCCTCTAGGACGACTACCCCCTAGGACAACTACCCCCAGACAACTACCCCTAGGACAACTACCCCCAGACAACTACCCCCTATGACAACCATCCTCTAGGACAACTATCCTAGGGTGTGACATCTCTTTACAAATACTGTACATGTACATGTAAGTCTAGCTAGCGGACATGGGGTACATGTACAGTGTACATGTAATAGTGTACAGTGTAGTAGAACTTAAAAGTGCTTTATACAAAGCATCTCCTTGGTGCACTATGACCCCGTTCTCACTCACTTTGAAAGTGGTCTTAGTTAGACCGCTCCAGAGGAACGGGTCTTGAGGAACGGTTTGCGAGCGTTCACAATCTGAGCAGTTTTTTATGGCTCAAACCGCTCCACGAGTCAAAGTGGTCTTGTTGCTATGGCAGCTCAGGTCAGCGGGTAATTTTTTCGCGGAATACTAAGCGTATGTACCGTACTACATGTTTCGCGAACGTCACTAGCTCACTTCCGTTCAAAGTACGCTTCCGTTCACACTCGCACGTTAGAGCACTCCAAACCGCTCTTAATATGACCCATTCCTCAAGACCACCTTCCGAGGTGGTCTTCTGGAGCGTCCAGAAGTCCACTTCCTGGACCACTTTGACCGTTCTCACTCACCTAAGAACCGCTCCTGAGGAACGGGTCTTAGTTAGACCGCTCCAACGAAGTGAATGAGAACGGGGTCTAAGTCTGCATGTACATGTAACTAGCAGATATTGTGAGGAATTTGTAGTTGAGATTGCTAAACTAAACACCTCCCTGGTATACATGTCCTAATATGTATACCCTGTTTATATCTGCCCAAAAAGCAAGGTAACCTCCGGGGTTGGTGCCATGTCACCCCTTGTTCACTGTAAATATAAAAGCTCACAGCACAAAGGATAAAGCACGACAAAACAAAAACACGGCGCAAACACAAGGTAAATGTCGGGCTATACCATCTACAACGTAGCATGACGCAAGGTACATGTAACCTATGGAGGTAACACTATGTTAACCATGTGTGCCGTTAGATATAAACGCTCCTGGGTAGAAACCGTAAGACCCACTTGGTAGCACGCACCCTTGCTCTGTTCATGCACATTAACTCAGAGCGTGGTTCACGGACGGCGATGTGCTACCATGAAAATGTACCTGGCTTCCACCCCAGACATGCGTCCTAATATAAACGGGGGCCAAGCATACAGATATAAAAAGGGCTTCAGTCTAGAATAGCAGACATCATATTAAGGCATTTATAGTTGAGACTGCTAAACTAAACATCTCCCTGGTGTACATACTAAGGGTGCGTTTATCAACTTTTGCTTCTCAGATACAGCGTTTTTATATGCGTATACATATAGAAACACGTCTATGAACGTTATTTGCGGGATGTCGCGTTTATCAACTCATCAAGATTCCAAATGAAGGACTTGTCTCTGCGCAGCTGCTTTGCGCCGTTTGACCCAAGAAGCAGGGAGTTGCTTGTAGTTCAACTAGGGCGCGAGCGCTTTTTATATTTTCGATCACCCCGCCGGTGCATATGATGGGCAAGTTGAATTGCCAGTCTAGAAAATATTGGTTTATTTCTCACTTTGGATTTCAGTTCCTGTTGGATATCTGGCTCTGCCCACAAGAGCAGCAAACACCAGAGTTCATCGGGATCCCAGTTCGAACCTTTTGCCTTTGAACTCGCAGACATTATTATATGATAACGGCGTCAAATACGATAATAAATAGCAATAAGTTGTCGATCTTCTTGTAGTTGTAAGCGTAGCTAGCATGTGCACGCGATGACAATACACTCAAATATAGTTGAAGCACATAATCGCATAATACGTAAACAAACGTAAACAATGAACGAATACGTAGGCTAAGGCTGCGACGAGTGCTCGAGTACTCGCACTGTTGACAACTACTCGAGTACCATTTCTCGAATACTCGGCCGCCATTTTTTTTTTTCCCCCATTCACCTGGCACTGTCCAGGCCAACGGTCTCCCGTGCCAGAAGAGCACCGGCATGGTACCGTGGGTAAAATTGTTTCCCAGCTCAATCATACACAGGGTGTCACTGTCAACTCACCACTCAGAAACTGGGACCAAATCTCCGGATTTCTGTTTGGACTCGGAGGAATATTTGTCTGTCATCTTTAGTTTTTAAAATAACATTGTTTCAATTATTTGTCAAAAATTCAAAAACACAAATAGGCGCTTTCAACAGCAACTTGAAGTAAAATCGCGTGGGTTTTCAGAGACGAACCTTCGTACTGTTCGTAGTATGGTGTTGGCAACAAACAAAAATTTAAAAAATAAAAAAAATTCAAAAAAAAAACATGGCGTCCGAGTATTTGAGTACTCGCCTGTAAGCCTAGGAGTGTACTCGAGTACCTCATTGTAACACGGTTATGCACAGCCCTATCGTAGGCATACTTGTACAACATGACACAGCTCATGGCGCATGCCATATCTCTTAACCAGAAATTAGCCTGGGAAGGTCCGAAATATATACGCGTTTCAAAACAGCTTTGAGTTTATCATCTCTCAGAAACGTGATTCTGGCTCATTCTAACAATCAAAACACACTTTTTTCGTTTCTAAAGACGTATGAAAACGTGCTTGCGTTTATCAACATGCAAATTTGCCTGAATCATGTTTGAAAACTCTGATTATAGGCTAGAAAAAAGTTGATAAAAGCACCCATTGTCTAGCTAGTAGACATTGTGAGGCATTTGTAGTTGAGATTGCTAACCTAAACTAAAAATCTCCCTGGTGACTAAGTCTAGCTAGCAGACATTGTGAGGCATTTGTATTTGAGATTGCTAACCTTAACATCTCCCTGGTGCACTTGTCCAGAATAATAAAGCCTTCCGCTCAGGGATCGGGCGAGATTTCCTCTTCCTGCCAAAAGGCTTTAACAGCATTTCTGCCACAGTAAGAAGCCAACCCATTTTTAGACACACCCCTCCATGCCATGCCAGGCCAGGCCAGGCTAGAGGAGGCTCAAACCTCCTCCTAAGGCATAACAACAATCGCATGGGGATTGGGGAAGAGAGAATATATAATACATCCACATTGCTGAGCAAAAGGGGAAATAAACATATGGCCCTTCACTACACTCTCTCCTCAATGGCAAATCAGTAAATCGAGGGAGTACTGTACACAACTACATATCATAATACATGTTTATAATTATTGCATCTAGTGATAAAGCAAACTATGTTATCTTAAAAAGTTAAAGGGCAAGTCCACTCCAAAAATAACTTACTTTCAATAGAAGCAGAAAAATCAGACAAACCAATCAAAAAAAGTTTGAGCAAAATTGGATAACTAACAAGAAAGTTATTAATTTTTAATGACATGAAAAACGTTGAAAATCACTAGACAAATTGCCAACTCACTCATGAGTCTGTGACCGTTACGTCATGTCCTCACTATCCACTAATTATTTTCTTTATATTGATAATATATCACTTCTATTTTCCCCCTAAGAATCTTATTTCTTCACACCAGCATCCAAGTCAGATTGATAGAAATATGTTTGTTTTTTTGATCGGTTTGTCTAATTGTCTGCTTCTATTGAAAGTAAGTTATTTTTGGAGTGGAGTCAGTGGACTTGTACTTTAATACTCAACAATGATATCAGTATTACATTATGTACACTGTAGGAACTGATGTGGACACTAATTCAAAGCTGGGAATGAGAATCAGAACAATATTTTTGGATGAGGCAAATATTGGGAGCAAATATATCTAAAGTGCTAGAGGGTATTTACAAAAATATGGCCCCCCATTCCCTATATTATAACTAAATTATAGAACTATTTGCAAAACTTTGCAAACTTTTCAGCACACATGTGTCAAAAGAGAATTAGTAACAGTCATTGCTACCAAAAACATCAACAACAACAAATCAATTATAAAGTACATTTGTATAATTTAGGTAAATCCAGGGAAGGATTTTTTATTGCTTTCACTGGTATTTAACATATATTTTGTGGAGTTTGACCTACAATATTTGACCTTTAAAATAACAAAATAATTCTTCAAGACCATAATTCATTTGTGGGTGGGGTAACACATTTTATTTAACTACCGGTATAAAATTCATTAACTGAATGTGATTTGTCACTTTGGTTTCAATGCCCCTGAGAGTCCAAGATGACACAGTCAATAAAAAAAATAAAAAACAAACAAAAAGACGGGGACACAGGTGTGGAATCCCAAGTAGTATATGATTTTCTTCATCTGATTTGTTTGGGGTAAACGTACCCTGTTTATTCAAAACTTTCATTCTATTACCAACCTCCGTTATCTTATTTTCTGTAGAGTAAGTACATATTCTATGTTTGTATTTCACTGTACTATTCAAAAAATGAATGGAGAAAATGAGGTTGTGAATGGCACACAGGGTTTCCTGGTTGGATTTCCTACCAAGAATAATCATGTACAAAGGAGGGTCAAATATGTTTCCTGAATTGCATTGGACTGGCTTTCTGCCAATCTTGAAATTCAATTCAAAGGCTCATCATAACACTGTACTGTATATCAAGTAAGGGGCTGAAAGCAATTTAGCTGAAAAACTGTGAAGAGTGCAGAAAGCACAAAAACACAACACAAAAAAGAGAAATTGCATTGAGGAAATTTTGTTAAATGTTTTTAAGAATCTCAATTCCATTATTTCCATAAAGAGCTCCCTTGAATTTTCTTCTTCTTTTTTTTTTTCACTGCATATGGTCTACTTTTCTCCTAGTAGTCTTTTCAACCAGTAATAATCCATACGTTATCTGCCTATAATAAGAGTTACAATACTACTGTACATGTAGGAGGAGTATATGTGCAGCTTTAGCCAGTGCCTTTTACTAATCAAGCCTTCAAGAACCACTGAGGGGCCTTGGGTAGCGCATGGAATGAACCTGACAACACCAACATCTTCATATTGAAATAGGACTTTACAGTGTAATATGAATTCACCTTCTTTACTTTGAAGATGTGAATATATTTTGAATGATGGGTGGCATCTCAACATACAGTCTCATAAGAAAGTGAGCTACTACAGTACAAGATACATGTAATAATTACAACATGGGTGCATTTTCAATGGCATGTGACAAATTTTGAGAATATGATGAAGAATACATTTATGAGAAATCTATAAACATAGTTCCTACAGAAATTTGATAAAATGAATTTTTGCCTTTCTCCATGACCAAAATAGTAATATTTTGGTATGGGTTGCGGCATCCAAGCGACATATAAATTGTCAGTTTAAACTGAAAGGCTGCCATAGCCACACATGGCCCACACCCATGATCAATTTCCAGGACTTTGGGATACCGGTACTTTTTGCATCCAATTTATATGAGTTTTTATGGAATATTTGTTTTTATGCATAATTTTTCATGAAATGCCAAAGATGGTTTGGCTATTGTCAGGTAGATCTACAGTATGATGAAATACATGCATGTACATTACATGTACATGTACTTGTACGAACAAAATTATTGCAAAGAGTCTAACTTCAGAAGTCTAACGTTAGATGTGAAGACCTGTAGTTACAGAATATACATATAAGACCCCGTTCTCATTCACTTCGTTGGAGCGGTCTAACTAAGACCCGTTCCTCAGGAGCGGTTCTTAGGTGAGTGAGAACGGTCAAAGTGGTCCAGGAAGTGGACTTCTGGACCGCTCCAGAAGACCACCTCCGGAGGTGGTCTTGAGGAACGGGTCTTATTAAGAGCGGTTTGGAGCGCTCTAACGTGCAGTGTGAACGGAAGCGTACTTTGAACGGAAGTGGTCTAGTGACGTTGCACGCAAAACATGTAGTACGGTACATACGCTTAGTATTCCGCGAAAAATTTACCCGCTGACCTGAGCTGCCATAGCAACAAGACCACTTTGACTCGTGGAGCGGTTTGAGCCATAAAAAACTGCTCGGAGTGTGAACCCTCGCAAACCGTTCCTCAAGACCCGTTCCTCTGGAGCGGTCTAACTAAGACCACTTTCAAAGTGAGTGAGAACGGGGTCTAAGACATCCATGGAAAGTGAAGTGGTCTGGAAGTTTTCTTTAAAAAACAGATAGGGTGGGGGATTGTGCGTCCAGGTATGTACATACTTGTACATACATGTGTTGGGTTTTAAGGAGCAATGAATCAAACAGAAATGCCTACTAGGGTGTAGGCTCTACATGTACAGTAGGCCCCTCTACATGCATACAGTTGTACTGTAGGCCTACATGAACCTGTTGAAAGATTTGTGGAACGTTCTGCAAAATTGTTCAAAACTTGTTTAAAGATAAAGTTGAGTTCTGGTCATGCGATTGCATTGTGAAAGAAACGGTGTGGAATCGATCAGAAAATGTTGATCATGTAGCATATAAATCAAAATGATAAGAAATTTGGCCCAGTGTTGGTAAAAGTCACATGCACTGTATACAGAATGGGACTACACAAACATGTTGCATAAAAATGAGGCCCACATTTTTAAGCTATTACATGTCATATTTAGAATATGAAGGCATTTGAAGAACCATGCTTTTCAGGGAACGTTTTTTCTGTGACGTTCTTCCACACTTGCATAATAACAATGAAAACGCTCACAAATTATTTTCACCTCTCCCCTGGCCAGAACTCAACCTTCTCAGGGTTCATTTGAACTAATATCAGTCCGGATACAACAACCTGTCTGGACACACAACATGTGGGTATACATGTAAGTAGATCTAGATCTGGTTCTAGACTCTAGTCTACCACACCAATGGCAATGCTTGCGTTGCATCTTGATAAGCTCCTTTTCGTTAAAATCTAGACTCTAGATTAGTTTAATACATAGAGCCTAGTTAGAACTATCCTACTAGTCTACATCATTGGAAGATCTCTAGCTAGAGTACACGAGCCATGATTAGTACACTGAAAGTCAATTTGGAGCTCTATTTTTAAAATGGAAAATAAATTAACATTGTTTTCCTGCATGTGTTATTGGAAGTTTAGAACATTGTCAATTGAATTATAAATGTACGTAACTGAAATTAATGTTCAAAGTGTGGTCGTGTGTGGGGTAGAAATTAATATTTATAGTGTGCGGGTAAAAATTAAACACCTACATGTACTACCTGAAGCACCATGTTTCGTACAGGTGCAACCATGATTCATACAAAACATGTGCAAACGTCAGCACGCACAAGCCCAACAAAACTAAATGTGCAACTCGCAATATCGTTATGCCGTTAGATCGGGCCAGAAGCCTGTACGTACATGTACATGTATGTAATCAGGCACACTGTGAAAATAAAGAACCCGACAATTTTGGTAGGTCACCTGACAAATATGTCATGGGATATGTGTCACCGCACTTTTTCGTGCTACTGCCTGCATCCATATCGTGGCTTGCAATTTACCCCCCCCCCCAAAAAAAAAGGCACAAAACCTCATATTTTGGGGACTTTAAGCTCCTTTTTGCTGACAGTTAATCAGGCTTTGACTCAGGCTTTGACACAGGCTTTCGGATTTTAACGCAGATATCGTTAGGGGTTTTAGGGGGCACAATTAAATTTTGATTTTTTTTTTTTTTTTTTTTCTTCTTTTTGTTCTGTTGCAGTCAGTGACTGTGTCTATGTGTGTAATGAATTGATTTGTGTGTTTTAGATGTCTTGGCAGTGTAATTTCAAATATGTCAACCTGTGTAAGAATCATGGTGTAAGAATCACTCTCACTTTGGAAAAATATGAAGATCCCAAAGGCCCAAACCCCACCCACCTGTATCCTCGATGTAGCAGCTCCAAATTCCTCAGACAAGGTGTGATCATCAGAGCACAACTCTTGTGCCAAACATATCCTGTCCAAACAAGACTGGTAACCAGCAAGACTGGTAACCAGCAAAAAGGCCACAATAGCTACCTGCCAGCTTTGTCATAGAGAAGAAGAAGACACAGTTCACTTTGTGGCGTCGTGTACACAACTGGAGACGCACAGACAAGACTCCCAAAACAGGCTGAGGACTATACACCTGCCAGAATAGATCCTCCCCCTCTACGACACAACCAAGGGCAAAGCATTCACTAAAGCCACACTGTTAGCCAGCTCCCTTCTCCTCCCTTCTCAAATATGTGATGAACTGAAAACTGCAGCACTAATTTTTATCTACAAGATCCATGTAAACCGTATTTCATCTCTTTCCTCTCAATAATTACAGGTACTTATTGACATGCTTAAATAGACAGATCTACAGTGTACATGCAACATCCTGTTGCTGATCTCCGACAAAAGCAGAGGAAGAACAAGAAGAAGAAGAAGGTGGTGTACAAATCATGGTGCATGCAGTGAATGACGCCAGGGCACTTTACTGAGTTTACTCTATTTAGTGCGAACATAAATTAACATGCTTGAGGTTGATGAATTGAAACATTTACTTAGTGTTAATTAATTGTTCTTTTTTACTTTTTCAAGTTTTTGGTAGCATGCATTTTTAAACCACTCAAAATCCACAAACATTTCATGCACGCAAAGGTTTCTGGCACTCTGCCATTTTGGTTTTACAGTCAGTAGACCTCTAGACAGCTTCAGCCTGGACAGGTTGTGTGATCATTCATATTCGGTTTCTGATTTTCTCCGGCCAAGCCCATAATTCATGAAGTCAGATGAGATGAAATACCTGGAAATTAGATTCAGTTTACGATAATGATATTGATGATGATAACGATATTGATGGTGATGATGGTGATGAAGGTGATGAAGGTGATGATGATGAATTGATGGCAATGATGATAATGATGATGGTGATAATGATACTGATAATGATTGCATTTGCAGCTGCAGTGCTGCAGTGCAGCGCGCAGATCGAGATCTCTGATTCTGAATGATGTCTAGCGATGATCACCCCCTCATTCACTCATCATTTACCACTGGCACTGGTACTAGTTAGTCTAGCTTACCTAAAAAGTAGACGTATGAAGGGTGTTATTTCCCAAGGCATGTATCACAGCAGCTTACCAATCATGGTATATCACAGAATATTTAAAAAAGAAGGCATGGAACCTGGATAACGTTGCATTTATCAGTCAATTTTATCCAGGCATCAACGAGAGTCTCAGAGATAAACGGGTGGATCCATTGATTTCCACATTGAACAAAACTTGACTCTACAATTGTACTATTCCACGTACTATCAACAATCATTATGAGGATAATTGTCATCACGTGTACACGAAATAAACAACTTCTGTCTGTATTTTGTTTTCGGACCTTCGTAGTGAGTGAGCCCTCTACGTGTAAAGAAAAAAAGCAGGACAACAAACTCTGAGAGGGAGTGGGAGGGGTGGGGATGGGAGGGGATGGGGGAGGGGTCTTCTCTTCTGTAAATAGGCATATTGCTTCATTCGGGGGGTCATGTTTTTTGCGAAATTATCTTTTCATCAACTGAGTAAACTCTAGAAGTGGACCCTAATGGTGATTTAAGCCAAACTAGTATTATTCCAACGTCACTCAAGATGAAATACTTTAGACAACAAATAAAACTGAGAGGAGTGGTCCTGGTGACAGGCTTGTGAAAATGAAGGCCGGCAAAAAGTAGCAGCAAAAACAGACAAATAAACAAACAAAGAAACCAATAAACAACTCACAAACAGAAAAAACAGCAACTGGCCAATCAAAATGTTCTCTTAGGTCCACTATCAAACGAATTGAACCTCAAACACAATGTATATAGTAATAACCTTTTCCATAAGCGTCCGGCATTTGATCCGCACTTTTCAAACATTTCCGCGAGTCAAACTTTTTTTTTGTAAAAAAAAGTGGAGTCCACATTCCAAATCGATTGGAATCTCACTTTTGCAACAAATGACGTCAAGTTCTACGTGACTGTAATAAAAAAAAAAGCTATTTTAGTCCTGATTGAAATAAAGCGATTCCGACCGTCTTCTTTGAATGTCGATGAATTCACTTGATTTGAGCACAGATAAAATCCGTACAGCTCCCTCAGAAGATTTCTGCCCCTTCCCAGACCACGGTCTCCCCTAATCCCAGCCGTCACAACTAGTGGTAATATAATACCATTAATGTTTTGTATATTCTTATTAACATTTACAAGCTATGATTAGATAGGACGTAATCATACGCCACGAAAAGAAATAATTCAGTCCCATGGTCTAAGTCTCTCTCTCTCTCTCTCTCCCTCTCTCTCTCTCTATCTCCCTCCCTCTGTCTCTCTCTCTCCCTCCCCCCTCCCCCTCTCTCTCTCTCTCTCTCTCTCTCTTGTTAAGTAGTTTCATTAATTTATATACATATATATTTTTATCATAGACAACGTCATTCTACTATAAGGATCTCTCTACAACCTCTTGCTGTCATGTTTCCCCTTCCTCTCTTTCTCTCCATCTCTCTCTCTCTCTCCCTCTCTCTCTCTCTATCTCTCTCTTGTTAAGTAGTTTCATTAATTTATATACATATATATTTTTATCATAGACAACGTCATTCTACTATAGAGGATCTCTCTACAACCTCTTGCTGTCATGTTTCCCCTTCCTCTCTTTCTCTCCATCTCTCCCTCCCTCTCTCTTTCTCTCTCTCTCTCTCTCCATCTCTCCCTTTCTTTATTCACCTCTCTCACATCGGCCTTCCTCCATTATGTCCACTCAAGTATTATTGTAAGGTTATATAATTGTGATGATTATGAAGATGTACCATATCTTATTTAAATTTATGCTTTTACATTGTACATAATATTCAGCCTTCGGGCTGCCAAGTAGACTTTTAATTAATAAAATTTTAATTTCAGTTTCATTTCATGTTCTCTCTCTCTCTCTCTCTCTCTCTCTCTCGATCTCGATCTCGATCCAAACCACTATCCTTCCTTTTTCCTGTACCCATCTCTCTTTATTCTCGTTAACCTATAAATCTGAGTCTAATCATGACTCTGGTGTCTGATGTATCTACTCGTAGCTAGCGAAAGAACAAAAATCGGCAGCTACCCCCGAAACTTTAACATTTTTCAATTGCGCTCTGTATCGCGTACTCTAAACATTTCGGCCCTCTCTTCTAGCTGCACGCATGAAATTGCAGGTATACCCGTATAATAATATTGTTGCTGCAGGCCTACGCCAGGACGTCTATTCTTTTCCTGTCTTCCCCTAACAAGTGGTCACCTGTTTATCAAGTGTTACTAATGATTTATCAAATAATCAAACAAAATGGAAACAAATTTTAATGCAGAAGCATATGCAAGCTAATCATTGAAAGCCTTCTTGTATTATTGCTTCCCGGTTCGTTCTAGAATTTGGTTTTAGTCAATTATCTTCTACAACCCCCCACCAAATCACCGCCCTGATATTGGCACATGGAACTATTTTTATCAAATATGCTGGTAGAAAAATTTTGCTACATAGTGAAAGCATGCAGGCAGATAAAAATATCGAAACATTATTGGCAACTACGGGTCTATAGGCCTAACGGGTTTGACTGCATTCTTATGATAACTCTTTTATTCTGAAGGAACATGGATTTTAAATTGCAAGGGAAAACCGCCGCCATCGTAGGTAAGACATTTTGATTCATTAGTTTCAGGCCTAGGTAAACTTGATCTCTATATATTATGTCATCAGTTTGTGAAATTTATCGTTTCTAGTTTGACTTTGACATGGTCATGCAGATTGCAGAGCAACGCCGAATGGAAATTATTTTCGCTTTGTTGTACCTGCTTGTTGACTACGTATGTCTCAAATTCTACCAATGTAGATTCCGAACCAATCGCTTTGTCGGAGCAGGTTGTGTCGGAGCATTCCTATGATATTATGCAAAGAAATAGAACATGTTACATTGGATATCATTATCATCGACCATTATCATTGACACGCTGACGGCATGTTTATAAGCTAGGAACAATGCCAGTGTAGACATGCCATTACGGGGAGGATATATGCCTATGGCCCTCACAAATCAAAAATGAAGAGACGGAGTGAAGGGAGGGAGGGAGTGAAGGGAGGGAGGGAGGGGGGAGAAACAGAAATACACACATACAGAGAGACAGGCAGGCAGACTGAATATGAAAAAAGGAGATCATGCATCGATTGTGGAGACCGATATTGATAACTCTTAATTATACATTGTTATAATATATCGACAATTTTGTTTTTGTTTGAAAAGCAATGTTGCAAAGTTGGTTGGGTGCCTAAGTATCAGGGGAAAGAGGAAACATGATGAGTTAGGATGCATTTCCAACCCCTCGAAAACTGACAACCCCTCTTGCAGGGGCGGCGGAGCGATTTCCAAAGGCGGGGGGGGGGACTAAAAAAACGGCACTTTCTGGAAAAAGGGCACCTGAAATCTCAAAGCGAAGATAAACAAATTTTTAGACATTGGTATATACCCCTACATTTTGACTACATTATCGGGGATGATTTAAAATTTTGTTTCTCCTTATACATCATACAAGATAATGCCTAAACATCATACTTTGCAGTTGGGTGTGATGGTCTGAATATTTATTTGCGAGCGAGCGAAGCGAGCGAGGAAAACAGCATTGTGAGGTCGCAGTGCTAACAATTATATCTTATAAAGAGGATAAACCCAATCCTGATGGGGTTATAAGCACATTCTCATAACGGAAGACTGAAAAGACAGTTGATAAGTTACATAATTATATCATTTATAAATTGCTCTTAGTCGCTTTAAATTAGGGGCACGTTTAAGGATTTTATCGAAAGGGGTAATACACTTATTAGAACAGAAAAGGAGCACGTGTAGAGTAATTATCAGAGATGAAAATGGGGCACTTCTTACACCTGAAATTAAAGAGGCACTCACTAGGGATGAAAAAGGGCACTTATAAAAATGGGAAATGGGCATTTGTCGACGGAAAAGGGGCACGACTCATTGCTAAAAGGGAAATTATCAGAGGTAAAAAGGGGCCCTTATCGAACCTGAAAAGGGGGCGCTGACCAGATATAAAAAGGGGCACTTATGAGAATGAAAAAGATTCACTTATAATAAAGGACATCGTGCAATTGTTGAAAGAAATGGGGCACCGATCATATTTTAATAGGGGCGTTTATCGGAGGTGAAAGGGGGCTTTTATGAGAAGGGGGAAGTGGCTCTTATTAAAAAGAAAATGAGGCACATGTTAGAATAAACGAGGCACTTATTAGAGATGAAAAGAAGGTAATTATGAGAAGGGGAAGGGCACTTATAAGAAGGAAAAGAGCATTTGTTAGAAAGGAAAGGGGCATGTGTCAAAATAAAAGGGGCAGTTATTAGAGGTGAAAGGGGCTCTCATCAGGGATGAAAAGAGCACTTATCAGGAGGGGAAAGGGCACTTGCCAAAGTAAAACGAGAATCTCTCAGAATTGAATAGGGGCAATAATCGGAGGTGGAGAGGGCACTTATCTGATATGAAAGGAGTAACTTCTCGTACCTGAAAAGGGTCATTTAATTACTAAAGATGAACAGGGACACTTATGAGAATGAAAAGGTTAGATGTGAAATAAAGGGTGTGCTTATCTGAATTCAAAAGGGATAATTATTAAAAGAGGAATGGAAATGGGGCACTAATCAATGTAAAAGAGGCACCTCTCAGATTTGAATGGGGCAATTATCAGAGGTGAGGGGGGCACTTATCAAAATTGAAAAGGGGCAATTACTAGAGATTTAAAAGGGCACTTATGAGAATGGAAAATGGACACTTATTGCAAAGGCAAATGGGAACGTGTCGAAGGAAAAGGGGTACGTGTATTAAAAAAAAAAAGAGGAGCAGTTATCAGCTGTGAAAAGGGGAAGGGGCACTTTTCCTATGTAAAAAGGGGCACTTTGGGGGTACTTGAAAAATTGGGAGGAACTGTTTCCCCCCCCCTTCCGGGAGCGCCGCCTCTGAAAGATTTGGAGACGTGAAAAAGACAGGGAAATAAACTTGGGAAGTTGCAACAGTGTTCCCGTTTTTGTAATTCTTTCTCTTTCTCTCGTTTCAGGCGTAGAGGGCAGGCTAGGTAAAGAGGTGGCCGTTCACTTTGCATCTCTTGGATGTTCACTTGCTTTAGTAGGAAAGAATCAATCAAAGCTTGATGACGTTGCTCGAGACTGTATCAGTAAAGGACTTATTTCAAAACAGGTATGTTTAATATAGACAATACTACTGGATCTAATATCAATCTACAGCATTTTGAAAAAAAATCATAACACATGAAGGAGTTCTAAGAGTTTAGTTTTTAGAAATGACCTAACTTGAAAATATTTATATACCAACAAAATTATAATACAAAAAAAGATTTTAAAAATAGCGAAGTCATACAGGAATAAAATATTTTTACACCTTATCAAGAAGGGATATTGTTACAGCAAATATTGTGGAACTGTAAACAGTTTTTTTCCGGATGCACAAGTCTAATATGCAATCAGTATACGGCAATGGTATTATATTGATGAAGAAATAAATATCTTTCCCCATTTGATCCAGGTCTTGGCAGTCCGGTGTGATCTACAACAAGAATCTGATGTTGAGAATGTATTTTCTCGGATTTCAGGCCAGTTAGGGCCATTGCACGTATTGGTAAGTTTACATGTTTGGTACTTAGATTTCATCCATAGAGTTCAGCCATTTGAACCAATAAATTACATGGGCAATGTGAATCAGTCCAGATTATTATGGGATGCAATTAAGACTAGCCTGAAAGTAACCATTCTGCAATTGAAGTGTGTTGTCACGAAGTGAAGTATATATATACACACACACACACACACACACACACACACACACACATATATATATATATATATATATATATATATATATACATGTATATATTAGTTTAGTATATTAGTATGTAGTAATGCTAGTTTAAATACTTAGGCCAAATAACAAAAATAACGTGTTTCTCGTCCGGACTTTAAAAAAAAGGAGGAGGCAGGGCATTACTATTTCCTATTTTGCATTTTTTCCTATTTTCTCCAAGATGGCTGCCATGCTAATTATAGCTGGCCAAGCCTATTTATTCACAGATATTGTGCTATGTGAGTATACTGATGCGATGTATGACAAAACAAATAATTTGTATCACTTTAGGAGCTATTTAAAGGTACTATTATATGTCCCTTTTCCAGCCAACATCAAATTCTGTAGAACTTTGCAGGAATTATAAATATGTCATGTATGTCCTATCTGTGAAATTTAAACATTAGCAGTGTCCTAGTATTCAAATTATGCAAGGAAACCTGTTTACTTTCTGGACTTCACTGTCAGACAATATTGAGTGACTGACTGACATCTTTTATCTTTGGTAATAACATACATAAAATGAGCTGTAACAGGTACATGAGCATTTGTCTACATCAATAACCCACTACTTGTAATGGCCAAAATTAAACTGACAAAACGTACGACCATGCTGTAAAAGACTAAAAGCCATTTTCAAGCCCTTTCGTTTTGAGGGAAGTTGTAAATTAGTATTGTCTTTCAAATGCCGTTGGAATTTAACCTTTTCATTTTTTGGCCTGCAAATGGGACATAGTACCTTTAAACAATATGTTTATCACAGGCTTTTATTTTCTTTTCTTTTTTTTCTTTTTTTCTTCTGAATAATAAAAAAAAAGAGGGGGCGGGGACGAGAAACACTCCATTTTTGTTATTTTGCCTAATATATAAAGAAATAATTTTTTAAAGAGATAATTTGTGGATATAACTCCCTTAAATCCAAATCTTCCTCTTCCACTCGCCACTCCTCCTCGCTTCCTACCTTCTCTCTCTCTCTCTGTATGTCTGTCTGTCTCTGTCTGTCTCTGTCTCTCTCCTTTGTCTCTCTGTCTCTCTCTCTCTCTGTCTGTCTGTCTCTGTCTGTCTCTCTGTCTCTCTCTTTTGGCTCTTCTCTCTCAATTGTACCTACAATAAATTAATCCTCAAATCCAGGTTAACTGTGAAGGAGCAATATCTTACGGACGATTGTCTGAGCTAACGCCCTCAGCGATCAATGATGCCATGCAAGTCAATACACTGACAACTGCCATGGCAACGAAAGCGGCAACCTCGTACTTGGAGCACACTCGCGGTAAACAATGCTTTCTACATGCATGTGTGTTGTATCCATTATTGCCTTATTCTTCGTCACTTGATTATTAACGTTTCCATACATATCGTCCTTATTATCATGCTCATTATATATTCATTATAGTCGTCGTCATCATCATAATCATCTTTATCATCATTATCACCACCTCGACTTCCTTCACCAATATCATCATTATCACCATCATCCCTCTGTTCTTTCTCCTCCTCATCCTCCTTATCACATTCTTCCTCGTCATCGTCACGAACACTTTCATCGTAATCACGTCTCTTTGTCCAATTGTCAGGATGTATACGACATAATTTAAAGTGTATCTCGCCGGGTGTGCCCCCCTCCCATTTATCTCAAAGACTTGGATCTACCACTGATTCATGGCGTTTCCTGAGGCACCATGAAGGGTTTCATTCTCCTTTAATACATTTTTTTTTTTTTTGCAGGAGTGATCATCAATATTTCATGCAGTTGTGCACATCGAACGGTAAGACAGAAGAGTGAAACATATACACGTACCTAAGAGAAAAGTAGGAAGGGAGGGACAGAGAGAGAGAGAGAGAAAGAGAGATAGAGAGAGAGAGAGAGAGAGAATGATGAGGATGAAAGAGTGGAAGAGAGGAAAGAGAGAGAGGAGAAGAGTGAAGAGGGGGAAGGAGGGAAGGAGGGAGGGAGGGAGAATGTGAGAGGGAAAGAGTTTGAGAGAGAGAGAGAGAGAGAGAGAGGGGTGCATGGTCGAGGAGGGGGATGGAGAGGGGGAGGGGAGAGGGATGGAGGGAGTGTTGCATGGGTAATGCATACACTAGCTGTTTAAACAGTCTCGATTTAAAGAGAAGGTTCATTGATTTTAAAAACTAACTTTATTGTCATTATATATATATATATATCAAAATTCAATGCTTGGAAACATTCGAAGTAATGATTATTATCAATTACAAAATGCTTAAATACAGCCCTGGCATAGCAACTGAAAAGCTCTCCGATCGCTGCGGAGATGTGTGACGTCACATGTTGAACATGATTTGCACAAGCAGACGATGTCCTATGACATCTCACACTTTCAGTGCCTGTTTTGTCATCTTCTCTTCAGTTATTTCTCTTACTTCACTACCCTCAGGCTAAATGTTTAATCAGGAAGCTGTATCTTCCTGGTTTAATCTATTACCTCACTCTAACCCAAAGATAAAAAAAATAAAGGAATCCGTTGTTTGTAAACAAAATAAGACGCAATTGTATTTTCAGCTGCGTACACCGCGGTATGTTCGGCATTTCAAGAGGGAACAAATGCCGTAAATGCTATCATTCCGGGTTTTTTTTTTTAATTAGAAAGTGTGGTTTCTTTGATTGTTCATTAACCCCTATCCTGTGTATTTACAAACAAAAGAATTTAGTATCATAATCGGGGTCATATCCCTTTTTGAATGGTGTAAAATTCCATCACATTTATATACACTAAACTCATTATAATTTGAGAAATAATAGCATTGCAATTATGTCCATTCTTTATGGGATGTCATCTGCTTGGGCAGGATTGGTTCATATTGTGACGGCATTAAAACATCGTTATTTTTCTGGCAAATCTCTCGCATATCCCAGGTGCTATGGAGGTGGTTTTATTTGTATTTTTATAAATTACCCGATATGTAGTTGACCTAAAACTTGTACGATGGCCATCTGTTAGCTTACCAGTTTCTAGCGATACGTTATTTGCCATTAATTTTTTTGTGATTTTCTTTGAATAGGCACTTTAAAAGGGAGATATGGGGCCCGTCTGCTAATTCTAACCTAATTAACTCCTATCTCTTAAGTACACAGTTGCGACTAATTTTAAGTTGCGATTAATTTGGATCAATCGCAACTATATATAATACAGGGCCCTATTCTGTGTAATATTATCAGATCGAGATAAGAACGTCAGTTTCAGTAACAGCTTGTAAGAATTCTCCTTTTTTATGGGTATCAGGGCCCGTATTCAATACATTTCTGAAGCATAACATTTAAGATTTTCTTCTTATCTTTTTGCCAAGAGAAAAGTTTTAGCAAAAAAAGTGTATTCTATAAAAAAATAAATAAATAAATAAAACATTGGGGGCTTAGAATTTTTACTCTCAGGGTAAGTAAATAACCCCTGTTTATTTTACAATAAGACATCGATTCTTCACGAGGATATTTGAGAAAAGTGACCCAGCTAAGAGTTTTAACAGGGGATGGATGGCAAAACAAAGTGCATACAATTTTATGATGTCATCTTTAAATTCCAAATTAATTCATTTCTATCCAACAGTCGCCCAGTCTGATTGCATTTGGTATGGCCATGACTTCAATTAACTACTTCACGCAGTCCACAGCCGTAGGTAAAAAAAAACCAAACATATTATATAAGTAAAATAAGACATTGTGTTAAAAAAAATTGGTCAATGGAATGTAGGAAGATGCACATTAACATTTTTCTTTTACTTTTCTTCTTTGATCCGTTTCCCATTCTATGTCTGTATTTCATGCTTCAATAATGGCTTTATTGGCTCATGAGGAGAATCGTTTTTTCAATTGTCATTTCTTGTCGGAATCACATATTACTGCTTTAAATTGAAAATGGATTTGGATTATAGTTTGCTTTCAGTGAAATAACTTTTTATTTCATTTCTAATAATTATTACGTATGACATTAGATTAATGATTTATTCAATATTTTCATATTTCAAATGACAAACTTTCTTTCATCAACTTTCTTTTTTCTATAATATTATACAGTGCGTTCCGCCAAATATTGTTTTTTTATAACTAGCGTTAAAAACGTGATTCAACAGTGTCATATTAATTCATCTATCGTTATCACTTGTTTATCTAGAGCTTGCTCCGAAGGGGATACGCGTCAATGCTGTAAGGTAAGTAGCTTTGGCATTATTCTGTATACAATACTTGCTACGTTGACCAATCAATTTGGGAGATTGCAATCAATGACATAATGGATAATAGAGATAATTAATGCAACCAAACCAAAAGGGTAGAGTGAGTGAGAGAGAGAGAGAGGGGGTGGCAAGGGCGGATCCAGCCGGCGGCAAGAGAGGGGCCCAAAACGGGGCCCACTTCGTAGCGATAATTTGAAAATCGTGCCGGCCGATTTACCGCTCAGTGGGGGGGGGGAAGGGGGGTAGTGAGCACTAATTTTGTTTTTGCTCAACAGGGGGGAAAGTGCTATTTTTTCAACCACCCCTGAGCGCCAGGGGAGGGGGCCCATCTTCTCTTTTTTTTTTTTACAAAAAGGCTGTTTTTACCTATTTTTTCTAGGGGGGGCCTGATCCGCCACTGGGGGGGGTGGGATCCGTTTTCTCAAGTAAATCCCATTACCAATTAGAATCCATCTTTTAAACATTTGCATACAGAGGAAATTATATAAAATCAAGGTCATGACTGGCTAGCTGAAATTAATCAGATGAGAGCCTTTGATTGAAATAAAAGTGTAACTTTAAATTGTTTAATTTCGTGTCGTTAACCTTATATTGTTTCTTTTAGATAGCTGTGCATGAAAATGTATACATAACTTGGAACTACTAGAATGAAATCGCATCAATTACCAGCTTTGTATTAAATGAATTTAATTAAAAGAACTGTCTACGTGTTAGTTGATTATATTGACGGAAAATCTTTTGTACATCGTTCATTTTCTTCCAGTCCGTCTGTTGATGTATTTGAAAGTCTTTTGGACCCTCCTCCAGCTGAGGTGAGAATTGTAATCTCTTGATAACTGCTGTGTTTAATAACAATATGAATATAGCTTATGAGATCAATGGAAATGTTAACAATTTATAGGGATAGAGATATAATTGTATTTATAGAATTTTCGGTTTCACCGCTGCACAAGATGACAATAAGAAACTCTTTTATGTAGCGCCTTGCGGTTCCAATTAATAGCACCTCGGGGGTGTGTTATGTATGAATCAAACTTTATTTGTGTGAAGTTGCAGAAAAAACACAAACAATAAGACAACACCCCAAAACAAAAAACAAAAACAATGTTATTGTATAATTCTTCCCAATTGCCATAGCTGGGTTTTATTTCAGGAAAACTGACACATAGTCTCTGAATACGAAAAAAGCAAGCTTCAGAGCATGCACATACTCGTATATAACTATCTGCGCAAACTACAAAATAAAGAATAGAAGAGGTAAAACACAATTTAAAAATTCCAAGGAGTGATGGTATCTTGAAAGCAGTTTATGGTTTAAAATACTTAAAGCCCCTCTAAAGTCTTGGGATCCCCAAAAATTTGATGGCAAAATTTCACTTAAATCGTTTAATAATGTGAAAGAGGATGTCATTTAAGACACATTTCTGCAAGGATTTTCAAAAAAAATGTGTTTAAAGTCGAATATTGATGAAAGAATACACAAGTTAGGTTTTCTGCGTTCAACACAAAACCCAAATTATCTATTCTTTTATCAATATTTGTCTTCAAACACCTTATTTGGGGGGAAATCTTTGCAGAAGTGAAATTTTACCATCAAATTTTTGGCGAATTCGGGGCTCCCAACACTTTAAGAGGGGCTTTTAGACAACCCTTGTAGTCTATTCAATCCAGCCGTATAAAGAGTGATGTACAATCTTTTGAAAACGTTTGTCAATCCTCTTTTCAATGACGATACACCAACGATTTAATACTGCCCTAGGATGAGTGAAACTCCTATAACCGCTAATGGAACAAATAGCCACGGTGACTAATTAGATTTCATTGCCAAATTAGGGATTTTAATTTTCTCGTTCGCTCAGTTATCGGATACTCTGCTGCATGGGAGCCACGAAGGCCTTATCCAAAAATTGTTTTTTTCTGGCTCACTGTAAACGTTGCTTAGATCCACTGGTTTAATACAAAATCGATTGTTTTACATGTTTTGTTTTTAATGTTTATTCCATCAGCCGTACCAGGAACCTCGTAAAGCTCCACTCAACCAGTCTCCTCCTACTGTCGATGACGTGCTGAAAACCATCACTTTTCTCGCGTCAGACGAGAGTAGTTTTATTACAGGCGAGATTATCTGTGTCGATAATGGTCTTCATATCGCTGGGCTGCCCTTCTAGAAATGTTCGATATGAAGTCAAATTCAAATCTAAATAATTTAACTGAAATAGAGTCATAATATAAATAGGATTATCATCAAAAAAGAAACAAAACAGAGCAAAACAAAATAGAAGTATGCTAAATAGAAACAAAACCTCAACAGACCAAAGGCAAATATATTTATGATATGATTATTAGACAGTATGTGAAATTGGCTCAATACCAATAAATACATTTATGTAATGACATATAAAGTGAAACCTGCCTTAGCTACCAATTGGAATCATGAAAATGGTCATTGTGCACACGTTGCCTTTCTAGACAGGTTCTATAAAACAAACATATTTTCCTTGAGAAGGAAAACGATATCGTGACTGAGGTGGCCACTAAACCGGTGTGATCGTATATGAATTGACTGTTAGCATCATTTGGGATTAAATGTTATTGGAAATAATAATAATACTACTAATACTAATGCTAATAATACTAATAATACTAATAATAATGTATTAATATTTTATTTTTTATATTGTTAACAGAAGAGGGGAGTAGATATTTTTTGATATTGCTGGTTGCGAAAAAATATGGGTAGGTTATTCCACAGTTTGGAGCAGCAGTTGAGAATGCTCTGTCACCAAGGGTGGGAAGCATTTCGGGAGACGGATGGTTCAGGGTGATGCCTTGAGGGGAGCGAAGGGAGTAGCGGGGTGGTTGCCTGATAGTTACATTGTAGTATCTTGGGGGATGGATGGTTCAGGGTGATGCCTTGAGGGGAGCGAAGGGAGTAGCGGGATGGTTCCCTGATAGTTACATGTAGTATCTTGGGAGATGGATGGTTCAGGGTGATGCCTTGAGGGAGCGAAGGGAGTAGCGGGGTGGTTGCCTGATAGTTACATGTAGTATCGTGGGAGATGGATGGTTCAGGGTGATGCCTTGAGGGGAGCGAAGGGAGTAGCGGGATGGTTCCCTGATAGTTACATGTAGTATCTTGGGAGATGGATGGTTCAGGGTGATGCCTTGAGGGAGCGAAGGGAGTAGCGGGATGGTTCCTGATAGTTACATGTAGTATCTTGGGAGATGGATGGTTCAGGGTGATGCCTTGAGGGGAGCGAAGGGAGTAGCGGGATGGTTCCTGATAGTTACATGTAGTATCTTGGGAGATGGATGGTTCAGGGTGATGCCTTGAGGGGAGCGAAGGGAGTAGCGGGGTGGTTGCCTGATAGTTACATGTAGTATCGTGGGAGATGGATGGTTCAGGGTGATGCCTTGAGGGAGCGAAGGGAGTAGCAGGATGGTTGCCTGATAGTTACATGTAGTATCGTGGGAGATGGATGGTTCAGGGTGATGCCTTGAGGGAGCGAAGGGAGTAGCGGGGTGGTTGCCTGATAGTTACATGTAGTATCGTGGGAGATGGATGGTTCAGGGTGATGCCTTGAGGGGAGCGAAGGGAGTAGCGGGGTGGTTGCCTGATAGTTACATGTAGTATCGTGGGAGATGGATGGTTCAGGGTGATGCCTTGAGGGGAGCGAAGGGAGTAGCGGGATGGTTGCCTGATAGTTACATGTAGTATCTTGGGAGATGGATGGTTCAGGGTGATGCCTTGAGGGGAGCGAAGGGAGTAGCGGGATGGTTCCCTGATAGTTACATGTAGTATCTTGGGAGATGGATGGTTCAGGGTGATGCCTTGAGGGGAGCGAAGGGAGTAGCGGGATGGTTGCCTGATAGTTACATGTAGTATCTTGGGAGATGGATGGTTCAGGGTGATGCCTTGAGGGAGCGAAGGGAGTAGCGGGGTGGTTGCCTGATAGTTACATGTAGTATCGTGGGAGATGGATGGTTCAGGGTGATGCCTTGAGGGGAGCGAAGGGAGTAGCGGGATGGTTCCCTGATAGTTACATGTAGTATCTTGGGAGATGGATGGTTCAGGGTGATGCCTTGAGGGGAGCGAAGGGAGTAGCGGGATGGTTGCCTGATAGTTACATGTAGTATCTTGGGAGATGGATGGTTCAGGGTGATGCCTTGAGGGAGCGAAGGGAGTAGCGGGATGGTTGCCTGATAGTTACATGTAGTATCGTGGGAGATGGATGGTTCAGGGTGATGCCTTGAGGGGAGCGAAGGGAGTAGCGGGATGGTTCCCTGATAGTTACATGTAGTATCTTGGGAGATGGATGGTTCAGGGTGATGCCTTGAGGGGAGCGAAGGGAGTAGCGGGATGGTTCCTGATAGTTACATGTAGTATCTTGGGAGATGGATGGTTCAGGGTGATGCCTTGAGGGGAGCGAAGGGAGTAGCGGGATGGTTGCCTGATAGTTACATGTAGTATCTTGGGAGATGGATGGTTCAGGGTGATGCCTTGAGGGGAGCGAAGGGAGTAGCGGGTGGTTGCCTGATAGTTACATGTAGTATCGTGGGAGATGGATGGTTCAGGGTGATGCCTTGAGGGGAGCGAAGGGAGTAGCGGGATGGTTGCCTGATAGTTACATGTAGTATCGTGGGAGATGGATGGTTCAGGGTGATGCCTTGAGGGGGCGAAGGGAGTAGCGGGTGGTTGCCTGATAGTTACATGTAGTATCGTGGGAGATGGATGGTTCAGGGTGATGCCTTGAGGGGAGCGAAGGGAGTAGCGGGTGGTTGCCTGATAGTTACATGTAGTATCGTGGGAGATGGATGGTTCAGGGTGATGCCTTGAGGGAGCGAAGGGAGTAGCGGGATGGTTGCCTGATAGTTACATGTAGTATCTTGGGAGATGGATGGTTCAGGGTGATGCCTTGAGGGGAGCGAAGGGAGTAGCGGGTGGTTGCCTGATAGTTACATGTAGTATCGTGGGAGATGGATGGTTCAGGGTGATGCCTTGAGGGGAGCGAAGGGAGTAGCGGGTGGTTGCCTGATAGTTACATGTAGTATCGTGGGAGATGGATGGTTCAGGGTGATGCCTTGAGGGGAGCGAAGGGAGTAGCAGGATGGTTGCCTGATAGTTACATGTAGTATCTTGGGAGATGGATGGTTCAGGGTGATGTCTTGAGGGGAGCGAAGGGAGTAGCGGGATGGTTCCCTGATAGTTACATGTAGTATCTTGGGAGATGGATGGTTCAGGGTGATGTCTTGAGGGGAGCGAAGGGAGTAGCGGGATGGTTGCCTGATAGTTACATGTAGTATCTTGGGAGATGGATGGTTCAGGGTGATGTCTTGAGGGAGCGAAGGGAGTAGCGGGTGGTTGCCTGATAGTTACATGTAGTATCGTGGGAGATGGATGGTTCAGGGTGATGCCTTGAGGGGAGCGAAGGGAGTAGCGGGATGGTTCCTGATAGTTACATGTAGTATCTTGGGAGATGGATGGTTCAGGGTGATGCCTTGAGGGGAGCGAAGGGAGTAGCGGGATGGTTCCTGATAGTTACATGTAGTATCTTGGGAGATGGATGGTTCAGGGTGATGCCTTGAGGGAGCGAAGGGAGTAGCGGGATGGTTCCCTGATAGTTACATGTAGTATCTTGGGAGATGGATGGTTCAGGGTGATGCCTTGAGGGAGCGAAGGGAGTAGCGGGGTGGTTGCCTGATAGTTACATGTAGTATCGTGGGAGATGGATGGTTCAGGGTGATGCCTTGAGGGGAGCAAAGGGAGTAGCGGGATGGTTGCCTGATAGTTACATGTAGTATCGTGGGAGATGGATGGTTCAGGGTGATGCCTTGAGGGGAGCGAAGGGAGTAGCGGGTGGTTGCCTGATAGTTACATGTAGTATCGTGGGAGATGGATGGTTCAGGGTGATGCCTTGAGGGGAGCGAAGGAGTAGCGGGGTGGTTGCCTGATAGTTACATGTAGTATCCTGGGAGATGGATGGTTCAGGGTGATGCCTTGAGGGAGCGAAGGGAGTAGCGGGTGGTTGCCTGATAGTTACATGTAGTATCTTGGGAGATGGATGGTTCAGGGTGATGCCTTGAGGGAGCGAAGGAGTAGCGGGGTGGTTGCCTGATAGTTACATGTAGTATCGTGGGAGATGGATGGTTCAGGGTGATGCCTTGAGGGGAGCGAAGGAGTAGCGGGGTGGTTGCCTGATAGTTACATGTAGTATCGTGGGAGATGGATGGTTCAGGGTGATGCCTTGAGGAGCGAAGGGAGTAGCAGGATGGTTGCCTGATAGTTACATGTAGTATCTTGGGAGATGGATGGTTCAGGGTGATGCCTTGAGGGGAGCGAAGGGAGTAGCGGGATGGTTCCTGATAGTTACATGTAGTATCTTGGGAGATGGATGGTTCAGGGTGATGTCTTGAGGGGAGCGAAGGGAGTAGCGGGATGGTTGCCTGATAGTTACATGTAGTATCTTGGGAGATGGATGGTTCAGGGTGATGTCTTGAGGGGAGCGAAGGGAGTAGCGGTGGTTGCCTGATAGTTACATGTAGTATCGTGGGAGATGGATGGTTCAGGGTGATGCCTTGAGGGAGCGAAGGGAGTAGCGGGATGGTTCCTGATAGTTACATGTAGTATCTTGGGAGATGGATGGTTCAGGGTGATGCCTTGAGGGAGCGAAGGGAGTAGCGGGATGGTTCCTGATAGTTACATGTAGTATCTTGGGAGATGGATGGTTCAGGGTGATGCCTTGAGGGAGCGAAGGGAGTAGCGGGATGGTTGCCTGATAGTTACATGTAGTATCGTGGGAGATGGATGGTTCAGGGTGATGCCTTGAGGGAGCGAAGGGAGTAGCGGGATGGTTCCTGATAGTTACATGTAGTATCTTGGGAGATGGATGGTTCAGGGTGATGCCTTGAGGGGAGCGAAGGGAGTAGCGGGGTGGTTGCCTGATAGTTACATGTAGTATCGTGGGAGATGGATGGTTCAGGGTGATGCCTTGAGGGAGCGAAGGGAGTAGCGGGATGGTTCCCTGATAGTTACATGTAGTATCTTGGGAGATGGATGGTTCAGGGTGATGCCTTGAGGGAGCGAAGGGAGTAGCGGGATGGTTCCCTGATAGTTACATGTAGTATCTTGGGAGATGGATGGTTCAGGGTGATGCCTTGAGGGGAGCGAAGGGAGTAGCGGGATGGTTCCCTGATAGTTACATGTAGTATCTTGGGAGATGGATGGTTCAGGGTGATGCCTTGAGGGAGCGAAGGGAGTAGCGGGGTGGTTGCCTGATAGTTACATGTAGTATCGTGGGAGATGGATGGTTCAGGGTGATGCCTTGAGGGAGCGAAGGGAGTAGCGGGATGGTTGCCTGATAGTTACATGTAGTATCGTGGGAGATGGATGGTTCAGGGTGATGCCTTGAGGGAGCGAAGGGAGTAGCGGGGTGGTTGCCTGATAGTTACATGTAGTATCGTGGGAGATGGATGGTTCAGGGTGATGCCTTGAGGGAGCGAAGGAGTAGCGGGTGGTTGCCTGATAGTTACATGTAGTATCGTGGGAGATGGATGGTTCAGGGTGATGCCTTGAGGGAGCGAAGGGAGTAGCGGGATGGTTGCCTGATAGTTACATGTAGTATCTTGGGAGATGGATGGTTCAGGGTGATGCCTTGAGGGAGCGAAGGGAGTAGCGGGATGGTTCCTGATAGTTACATGTAGTATCTTGGGAGATGGATGGTTCAGGGTGATGTCTTGAGGGGAGCGAAGGGAGTAGCGGGATGGTTGCCTGATAGTTACATGTAGTATCTTGGGAGATGGATGGTTCAGGGTGATGTCTTGAGGGGAGCGAAGGGAGTAGCGGGGTGGTTGCCTGATAGTTACATGTAGTATCGTGGGAGATGGATGGTTCAGGGTGATGCCTTGAGGGGAGCGAAGGGAGTAGCGGGATGGTTCCTGATAGTTACATGTAGTATCTTGGGAGATGGATGGTTCAGGGTGATGCCTTGAGGGAGCGAAGGGAGTAGCGGGATGGTTCCCTGATAGTTACATGTAGTATCTTGGGAGATGGATGGTTCAGGGTGATGCCTTGAGGGAGCTAAGGGAGTAGCGGGATGGTTGCCTGATAGTTACATGTAGTATCGTGGGAGATGGATGGTTCAGGGTGATGCCTTGAGGGAGCGAAGGGAGTAGCGGGGTGGTTGCCTGATAGTTACATGTAGTATCGTGGGAGATGGATGGTTCAGGGTGATGCCTTGAGGGAGCGAAGGGAGTAGCGGGGTGGTTGCCTGATAGTTACATGTAGTATCGTGGGAGATGGATGGTTCAGGGTGATGCTTTGAGGGGAGCAAAGGGAGTAGCGGGATGGTTGCCCGATAGTTACATGTAGTATCGTGGGAGATGGATGGTTCAGGGTGATGCCTTGAGGGTAGCGAAGGGAGTAGCGGGATGGTTCCCTGATAGTTACATGTAGTATCTTGGGAGATGGATGGTTCAGGGTGATGCCTTGAGGGAAGCGAAGGGAGTAGCGGGATGGTTCCCTGATAGTTACATGTAGTATCTTGGGAGATGGATGGTTCAGGGTGATGCCTTGAGGGGAGCGAAGGGAGTAGCGGGATGGTTCCCTGATAGTTACATGTAGTATCTTGGGAGATGGATGGTTCAGGGTGATGCCTTGATGGGAGCGAAGCGAGTAGCGGGATGGTTCCCTGATAGTTACATGTAGTATCTTGGGAGATGGATGGTTCAGGGTGATGCCTTGAGGGGAGCGAAGGGAGTAGCGGGATGGTTGCCTGATAGTTACATGTAGTATCTTGGGAGATGGATGGTTCAGGGTGATGCCTTGAGGGGAGCGAAGGGAGTAGCGGGATGGTTGCCTGATAGTTATGAGTTCAGATAGGTAAGGAGGTGCCAGACCATGGATGCATTTGAAGGTGAGAAGAAGTATTATCTTGCATGCCCTGACGAGTAATAGGCTTCAAGAAATATGATAACCAGATCCAACACAAAGGAGTCGTTCTCGATTTTTACTCTGTAAAGTTGTTATCGTATAATACATATTGTCGTAAATTTGCTCTACGATGTTACAATACTTCAATAAAGTCATTCCTCCACAGGAGAAAGACATAATTATATTGCACATACAATATTGCAAGTATCTCTCTTTTTAAAAATTCCTGACAATATCAATCATATTGAATACAATTATAACGTACATTGCAATTATATCAAATAGATTATCTTGAACTTTCAAAATATCAATTTGTTAAATTATATAATATAACGTTTTTTACTTCAACGTTGTTCCATGTTTTAGGCAAAAATATTTTAGACCAAAGCACAGAAAATGTAATAGCTGTATTTCTCTCTAACATTGAAGAAGTCTTAATTTCAAATGAATAACGTAGTTGGCAACCTTTGTGAATATTTCTTTTCATAAAAGCACATCACGATCTTCGTGTTTCATTTAGATGTACTTCTGATTAGCCTCGTAACTTTTTCCTTTTCTTTCTTTCTGTTTTCATTTTAAATACCATACAGACAACAATGAAATAAAAAATAAAACATGGATTGAAATATCAAGCAAATAAACAAGATGAAATGAAAACGTTTCTGAAACGCTCTTAAAACCCATTCAAAATAACACACACAAGTTTTAAATCAATATCATTGATTACTTTTTAAAACTTGTCAATATGCACGACTCGAGCATTGTGTACGCTTTTGAAAAGTTAAATGGTAGATTACTTTAAGACACATGAGGCAGGTAGACTGCAGCACAGAGGCGGTTCTAGAGGAGAGGAGGGGGTGGGGTGCTTGGGGTGCTCAAGACCCTCCCCAGTTGTCTTGATTATAATGAATGTAAGCAACTTACATATAGAAAGGAATCTAATAACCCCTAATACTTAAAACCCCCAAGTGCCCCCCTCCCATAACAAAAGAAAACAAATCTTCTAGAACCGCGCCTGCGCATTTTTAATGGTTTACCCCCATGATTTTGGGTCGTATCTAGGAGGCATTTCCCATCGTTGAGTAGGATTCGATTCTAAACATGGCGTCATCTCTATCGTTGAACCCTTGTCTGAAAACCGTATTCCAAGGCATGCATCGTGATAATTGTGGAATATTTGCTTTGTCTGTAAAGTAATATGATAGAACAACGGTAAAAAATTATAACAATATTGATATGTACGAGACTCCAAAGTAATCCTCTTAGGCTTTGTGAGATCATAATCGTGAGTAAAGATTTTTTGTTCTGCAAACCATTTTCGTTATTTCCTTGTTTGGTTTAAGATCAATTTTATTTCTATGACCCTTTAGACTGATCAATAAAGTTTTGAGTAGATTATAACTTTATCTAACAAGAATAAATCATATTGTCACAATCATTTCATGAAAAGCGGTAAAGAAAAATTCATTTCAACATCGTGGGCAACTGTTTAGTTGTCTAATTTGCTTTGTAAATCGATTATGAAGCTTGATTATGAAGTACAAAATATTTTTAATTTGGTGACCAAATAAGTATGTTCCTTGAATTAGTTCATTGATTTAATTGTAAATCTTTAGAAACATTACCGAATTGTTCCATGTCCAGAACTGATTTCCTTTGCCCTTGTGACAGAGATATGTGGTTAATTGTGCTCCTGCTCCGGTGTAATCTAGACAATTTAACTCTTGTTTCAGCTCATTCAGGTTTGTGTACTCCCACAGCTATGATAGGAATTAAAGAATATGTAAACCTATTTCAAATTGCAAGGAACTTGATAAAAAAAAATAGGACATCAAACACCAATGTACTGAGAAGTGAGAAGGTGGAAATTAATAAACGATGTAGTAGTAGCATCAAATATGTTTAAACAGTTGAAATTTCTCCCAGGAAGCATTACATTTATAAAAGATGTAGTAGTAGTAGTAAAATAAAAGGAAGATTAACAATACTACTACTACTACTACTACTACTACTACTCTACTACTACTACTACTACTTCCACTACTACTACTACTACCACTACTACTACTACTACTACTACTGCTGCTACTACTACTACTACTACTACTACTACTACTACTACTACACTACTACTACTACTACTACTACTATTATTACTACTACCACGACTACTACTACTACTACTACTACTACTACTACTGCTACTACTACTGCTACTACTACTCTACTACTACTACTACTACTACTACTACTACTACTACTACTACTACTACTACTACTACTACTACTATACTACTACTACTACTAATGATAGTAATAACCATAGTTATAATCATAACATTTATATAGCGCTTACGCTTTACTATTATTAGACCTACCCGGTATTAGCCGAGCTACCCTGATAAGGTGCTCTGGCATTCGAGGAATTATTTCATACCGGATACCCATTTAATGAGGTAGAGAGTGGCAAATGTACATCAATATCTTGCCAAAGGACATTAGTGCCGCAGCGGGACTCGAACCACGAACCATGTGATCGACAGTCCGTTGACGTATCAACAAGACCACAACACCTCTACAATAATTGGTAATGTAGATAAATATCTCTTTTCTTTTTTTGCTTAAGTATCGACAAATTGATGTACCAATAATGTGATAATGTAATAGCTTTCTTTGTTAATATTATTATTACTATAATTATTATCATTGTTGTGAAAATAGTAAATCATTTTTTGGGGGATAACCATCATCTTCATGTAGGTCAAAGTAAATGATGATTGTTAGTAAGATTTGAGGAGTTAAACAGATAGATTACTCCAATATTCAAGCTATCCCCCTTCTCAAAGAGTACGGGGTAGATCTGTCTTTGTTACAAAGCCACTGTGAGGTTAGTCGGTTACCTACCCGTTTGGCATTGACGGGTCCACATGGTTTGGCTATGACCTTCTTATCGGCTTTCTTTTCAAGGCAAATGTTAAAGTCAGGATTTCGTATCTGTGAATAAAACACAATAAGCTTTACTTCAACCTATCTGTTTGAGAAAGAAACATTTTTTCAAAATAATATATTTCTATCTTAACAGATTTGTGGGCTTATGCGTAATCACATTCGACATATTTTGAATAGGTAGCAATATGGAGTTTCATTAATCCACACAAGTTGGTTACAGGCAACTGATAAGTTATATAAATGTTGCTATACTAGTTATATCAGGGAATAGAAAGAGATGGAACTCATGCCACATGGGCATGATTTTTCCCGACTAAAGTATCGATTTTCTCAAACAGTTTTTCGTTACCTCAATATAATGATTTTATAGAAATAAAGAAAGGGCATTCAATTGATTTATTAATGTATATTTGTTATGTGTTCTTTATAGAGGAGTCTTTTGAGTTCATAAAACTAAGAGAGTGCTGTATGACATAATGAAATTAGAATACAAGGTAAAACAAAAAACAAAGAAAAACATAACAAAACAAAACAAAACAAGAGCCAAAATAAAGACTGACATGGAAACAAGGAATAGCTTTTTACACAAAAGACCGGTTTACTAACATATTCAAATGTATGGATGTTTCTTTCCTGGGGACCTAGTGACAAGGTACTCCATTAACGTGTTATTAATGAATGAACTACATTTAATACTGGAAATCACGTCCCCACACATTATTTGTTGCTATGTCGGGCAAGCCTCGGGCAAGTTGCGGGTTGTCAAGAACAACCTTTCTAAAACAGTATGCATACAATTTGAATATAGTGAGCCGGTCTATTCAGCTAAAATATACTTAATGAATTCGAACCTGAAAGTTGATTTACTTACAAACCCGAAAATGCTGCCCTTACGCGGCCAGGGTGATTCTGGGAATACATTATCAAGATACCAGTCAAACGATTTGCAATCCAACTTCTTACGAAGACTAATTTGCTCTTGAATGTCTCCAGCATCTATCCGCGACACATGTGGTTGTAATTTATAATATAACGCACGTGCATCATCCAGCCACACTTCAACGAGGCGCTTGGTGTTACGGTGAAAGTAATCACCCATGCCGGTGTAAGGTGCATACTTGCGGAAGATATGACCAACATGCGAGCAAGCCATGGTATATAAAGAGCCACCACACATCCACGTCTGTAAACAAAAACATTGATATGGTACCCATTTAAGCATAGTCCTTTCGGTCAAAGATTAAACCAAGACTATAAGCTAGATAATGCATTATCAGATCAAGAAATGGACCGAAGCGCAATTACCCCTCTCCTTTGAATAAGATTTTTACACCATTCTGTCGGGAGGTTATTCTGCTCCCATTGCTCGTGTCCATCCGAGACTGTCTTGTATTCTGAGGGAATAATCATGGGGGAAATTTACCAGGGAAAAAAAAATCCCCCAATTTCTGACAACCCGGAACCCGCCCCAGTAAGTAAACAGAATTTCTCCTGATTCACGGAGAGCTGAACTCTCGTGCAGTTAGATTACCATGGATCTATTTCCGTAACTCCGTAACGCAATGAATGAGAAAAGAAATCGGTTCGTACTGTCTATCTACTGACTTCAGACATATGCATAGAACTACAGTCATAATGCATGAGGTTGACACTTGCCGCTCAATCAATAGACGCCGCCATTTGTGAACACAGTAATAACCATGGACGGGGTAGTTAATAACGAAATTTCATTATCACTTTCATTATTTTAAAGCTCTTCTTAGTTCTTTTTATACTACTTCTACATCTTCTGTAGATTCACTGGTGTTTTTTCTCCTTCTTTTTCTAGATCAGGACTTGTTTGAAACTTATCTTATTTTCCCGTATTTCCGTCTAATTTTCTTTCCAGCATTTAGTGACATTGATAATAAGCGCCAATTGTATCATCTTCACTATGGTATATCATTGTGTTATTTCTATTATGATTAGTCCTATTAAGATCTCTATCATCATCACTTCATATTCTGTTTAAATCATGGTCAGCTTCCTGGGTTCGTTTGTATCTGCCTCTCTGTATTTTCTTTGTTATTCTCTCTCTCTCTCTCTCTATCTCTCTCTTTACAGTTTCTTATTCTTTTATTTATTCCTTTTCCTCAGTCTAAATGTTTTATTAAGTGAGCAAGGCTAAGATTTACCTTGAAAGAAAGCTCTATATTCTCAGCTCCCCAGATCTGAAAACCAGGATCATACATGCCTAAGTCCATAAAGATGCTCTTATCAATAGAAAACAGCCCTCCTGCCATAGTCGGCGATCTGATAGGTAAGGTTGGGTTTCTTTTCGCCGCTTCTAGATCCATGGTTTGTATCGCGGTCCAGCGAAAAGCCAATGTCCAACTAAAACTGCCAACCTTGACGAAGAACAAGAAAGGTATTTTTGAAAACTGAAAACAGACAGGAAGATGGGCAAGGAATGAAAACATAGAGTTGGCGAATAACATAATTGAGAAAGTGAAAATTAAGAGCTGAAAATAATAAGCTTTTTCAGTGAGAGTATAAAAGAGGGAGAGAAACAAATGAGTGACAAGGAGAGAGACAGAGACAGACAGAGACAGACAGAGACAGAGAGACAGAGAGACACAGAGAGACACAGAGAGACACAGAGAGAGACAGAGAGAATGAGAAGGGGCAGGTGTAATTTGTTTTCATATAGTACGATATTTTATTGTCTTTTTGCAATATCTATTACTTTTAAAGAAATGAAATGAATAGTTTAAGAATTAAAGATATTACCTGAGGGAGTTTGTCATTTCCTTGGTATGATAGATCACTGTCATCTATAACATCTATTGTAGGGGTTACAACGTTCCTCCTAAACCACAAAGATAATAATGAGTACAAAACCATCTCATAACAGATTGTGAAGAACAATACATTTACATTAATCACCCAATTCTTTCTTCACAAAAATACTTGTGTATGTTCATAGCCCTCAAACGTTCATGATGGTGTAAGGGTGATGAAAACGATGAAAGCAATGATAGGAACAAAAATGATAATTTTATTCCTCACACTACAGGCTGTGTTTTGTGTGAAGAAAATGAATCGTCTATGGCGAATGCACTTTGGACAAAAAAACAAGATGAAATAAAGCTTTCTCCTACTTTAAACTGCATTGAATTAGAATGAAAAAAGAAAAAGAAGAAAGTTAAGCCGGAATAAAGATGATAGTTTTCACAAAATATTGGTATGGAACCATGTCTTACTTGATAATACTTTACAATTGTTATAACATATTAACAAACGAGTCTATTGAAACCTTGTCTCAGAAGACAATAATTTCAAAATAACATATATAAATACAAAATATTTAAATGAAACCCTGTTCTACATGCTAAAATTCCAAACAATATAACAACACATACAATTCGAATGAAAACATACTTTCAAACCACATAATTAACAAAATAATATTAGGCCGACTCCATGAGTCACATGACTATGATCAATGAACTGCCATACTCAACGTTTCCTAAACTCCTTTGTTCCTCTCTCTATCCGTACACACAATCAATCCACTACGTAATATCAAGTAATTCTGTATCCCGTGTCATGTCACATACCCACTTTTCCCCTGTTTGCTGGTCAAAGAAAATACTGAATACTGTTTCTGTTTTATCACGTTATAATATCTCTGCCATAAATCTACAGTTAACACCTAAATTATTCATACCCTTTTCAAGTTTTGTAATTTTTAGGTATGTGAAAAATTTATTTGTCCTGATTTATGTTTATTGAGAATGTGATATATTTAAGCTTACATCTAAAACTATTCAATAAAGGCCCTAATTCAACCAGTCCACCTTTCATTCTTGAGTTACGAAAAACACAAAACATTAAATTTACAAGGGTATATATGAATAATTTAGTTTTTAACTGTATGTATATTATGTTAAGTAAAGTTGCATGTAAATTGCGAGCAAAGCAAATTTCCACTGGACAATAAAAATGAAACCATAATAATATTCATACCAACCTGTCTTTATCGATAACAGCTAGGAGAGGTTCAAGCCATCCTACGTTGACTTCACAATGTGAATCCAAAAAGGTTAATACATCACCAATAGCATTCAAAGCACCATGGATACGAGCTCTTATCAATCCCGAGCGAGTGGGTAACCGTTCAATACGTACCGGAGCAGACGAGTGAAAATGGCGGGAAATATAATCATTAAGCTTCAATTTTAAATGGTCTGCACAAGGTAAAGAGAGATACATAGAGTTTCACATTTAGTCCGTTTTGCGTTGACAAATAAACAGCAATCATAGCCTTGGTAAAGACTTCATTAGCAATGTTAGAGAACACCCATCCTACCACTACCACCGAACCCTTCAAAGTTTAATGTTGAGGTTATACTCAATGAGTAAAATATAGTATAAATATGCTAAATTTGAGACCTACATTACGAGAAATAACTACATCTAAAATTCAGAAATCGACTATAAAGAGAAAAAATATTAGCCTGATTTCTTCATAATTTTCTGTAGATAACTCGTGAAAGAAAAAAAGAGAGGATATTCTAACGTAAATTCAGCATATTCGAAAATCTGAGGACACCCCCTCCATGTCAGCCATTTTAGTATCTCAAAACTAGTTAAAGGACCGTATCCAATGTGCCACTGTCATCAACGAGAATGAGCTCCTTATTAAAGATGGGGTTTATATACCCCCATCCTACCCATCGATTAAAAAAGAGTCTAACAATTTACATGGTATGAAGATAATTATGACCGTACCATGTGTGTTGGCATCATCAATGGAGATGAATTCCTTTATAAGATGTATCTACACCCCTGCCCCTCCAATTCAAAATGGTCTATCAATACTAGTTTAGAATAGGACCATATCATGTGTGCTACCAGTGATGGCATCCTCTCCCAAGATAAACTTCTTCAGAAAAAGTTTTTATCCCCCCTCCCCACCCTCTAATCGAAATGGTATATCAATGCCCGTGATAGGACATACCCTGTGTGCTGGCATCATCAACCAAGATAAACTTCTTCAGAAGAAGTTTCTATCCCCACCCTCTAATCGAAATGGTATATCAATGCCCGTGATAGGACATACCCGGTGTGCTGGCATCGTCAACCAAGATAAACCCCTCCCCCCCCCTCTCCCCACCCTCTATTCAGAATGGTATATCAATGCCGCTGATAGGACATACCCTGTGTGCTGGCATCATCAACCAAGATAAACTTCTTCAGAAGGAGTTTCTATCCCCTCTCCCCACCCTCTGTTCCAAATGGTCTATCAATGCCCCTGGTAGGACATACCCTGTGTGCTGGCATCATCAACCAAGATAAACTTCTTCAGAAGAAGTTTCTACCCCCTTCCCTCCCTCTATTCCAAATGGTCTATCAATGCCCCTGATAGGACATACCCTGTGTGCTGGCATCATCAACCAAGATAAACTTCTTCAGAAGGAGTTTCTATCCCCTCTCCCCACCCTCTATTCCAAATGGTCTATCAATGCCCCTGGTAGGACATACCCTGTGTGCTGGCATCATCAACCAAGATAAACTTCTTCAGAAGAAGTTTCTACCCTCCCCTCTCCCCACCCTCTATTCAGAATGGTCTATCAATGCCGCTGATAGGACATACCCTGTGTGCTGGCATCGTCAACCAGGATGACCTCCTTTAGGAGATGTCTTGGTGATCTGTTGATAACACTATGAACTGTCCGGAGCAAAGCACTGAAAGCTTCGTTGTGAAAGATGATGATGACACTGGTAGTAGGTAGTACATCAGAATAGACCAATGACTTACATCTATAGATAAAACAATAATCAATGGCGTAATTAGATGTATATAAGGACGGGGCGGTGGAACCCCGTTACTTTTCTGAACCTTTAAATGTATGGGCAAGAATGGGTCGGAGAGGGGGTTGAAAACCGACTGAAAACCGACTCTGTCCAATAATGGATACGCTACAGGGTTGCAAGGGCCGTATCCATAAACCTCACTAAGCTAGTTGTCTACTCACTAAATACAATTTATGCAGTTGTTTGAAAACTAACTTAGTTATGTTTTTATGAACATATGGGTATAGTTATTCAACATTATTTTCAAATAATTGTGTGTAATGTCTATGAAGTATTTTTATATATAATTTGTATTTGAATTGCGGTATCTATCGTAATTCTATATCCAGCAAATTTACCGTTTATATTATGCTAATACGTTGCTCTAGCTATAACTATAGGCCTAAGGCTGAGTTTTCATATCTATTCATACCAAACGTCTCTCTGATGACGACGTACGTCAACATTCTACATCGAACAGAACATCCTGCACATATGCAGTCCTATCATTGAATATGAAGTTACGAATGTCATAAAATCTGTGTGGCTTATGTGCTCAGCTGGCGCTAAATCGGTGGTGCCCCCAGTGTCTAGTCTCCAGCCGTATGGTAATGGTGAATGGTGGTCGTGGTGGTGTGGCAGGCGCGGATCCAGGAATTTTGAAAAGGGAGGGGGGCACAATAAAAGACGGACAGAAGCGGCGCGTCAGCTGCGTTCCTGATGCGCGGACAGAACACAGAGAGAAAGCAACCACCTGCCCCTGTGTGGGGATGATGGGTGTGTATAATTATGTGTGTGTGAGGGGTTGTAAATTCCAATGTTATTGATCAGCGTTGGCGTATCCAACACACTGAAGAGCTGGCGAACACCTGTCCATGTTATTGCCTGTCTGCATCCCGCACCAATAATAATAAAACAGTAAATGAAATAATATTTGGCCAAGAATATATATTGCAGGAAAGTTGTTTAAAACATCAAAATTGTCTAATGGGGCATTGCAGACACCATTGCATTTGAGTAACTAACCGACGGTAATTTGCCACGTGTTCATGCCTATCAATGACTCGATGCGTCTCTGATTAGTGTATTATGATTTTGATATAGACCCTTTCTCATAGTTGGATGGTAGAAGAAAATGTCTGAATATAACTAAATCTAACTTGCACTTTATGTTCTTAAATATATTATAAGAAAAAAGGTTTAAATAAAAAATATCAACTTACAGTTCTGGTCTCACATCAGGTAATGATCTATTGAATGCTATCATGTCACTAGCTAGGAGATTGAATGCATTCTTGTGATAGAGAGCATCAGCATGGTCCTTCATGTCTCCTTCAAAGATAACAGGTTTACCCATCTCTCCCAGTGGATGGGCAGGGTCAAACAGTCTATCTGGAAGGTCTGTTTGGGGTAGAAAAATTAGTTCAAATTTATTTGAGTTTGATTGATATATTTGAAATCATATAATCGGTTGTTTTTTAATGTCCCCATTGCGTGATTTAAAAAGAAAGTAAAATTCGATCACGTTTAAGCGATTTTAGTGTTTTTAGTGATTGTAGTCATTTATGTTTAATTAAACTTTAATATGTTCCCCTCCTCACACTGAAAAAGAAAAGTATTTTTTTCTTTATCTAAGACCTTCGGGTAAAATCATTTTGGATCCAGCACTGGATTCTGATGCATTATATAACTTACACAATCTATTTAATCATCTTACGTTACAAGAAGCCCCATCCCTTTAATCCGCCAGTAACTTATTTGTGTAATTCTTCACTCACCGTGTAATTTGTTATTCATATTAACGTTCACTAATCCAAACATTATTTGATTTTAAAAAAGACAGTGAGCGCAACTGCATTTGCACTACAACTATTGTCAGATATGAGGGTTTTATCCCATTATTTGTAAAAACAGAACCAATGAACTTTACAATACAAATATCAAATCTCTTGAAATTTGAGCCATAAGGCTTGACGTAGTTGCACATTGCCATGTATGCATGTAATGCACTGCCTACAGGTGAATAATTACGCTGTGCGTTTCACAAATGATTTTACAGCCTACTCGCATAATATGTCTCTCTTCATATCAGTATACGTGTATCTCTACCAACTCGACCCGTGGCCTTGAACGTCTGATATATAAATTATCTTTCTAGAGCAATCCATATCTATCTATATATTAAACATTCTTCACAATTTGATGTCTCCATTGAAACCGTTTCATGCAGTGTCAAAAGGCCTTGCTGCAAAAGAAAGTCTTGTGATCTGATATTACAAAGTAAAAATGAAAATGTACATGGTGATGTAATAACCACTGTAATAACCACTGTTCTATGAAATCTTGCATTCTGTCATGTTTATGATTTTCTGTTTTACCACTGAATGAAGGATATATCAGGAAAAGAGAGAGAGAGAAGGAGAGAGAGGGGGAATATAGAGATAGAAGGAGAGAGAGAGGAGAGAGAGGAGAGAGAGAGAGAGAGAGATGAGAGAGAGAGAGAGAGAGAGAGGGTGGGGGAAAGAGAGAGAAAAAAAGTAAGGAAAAGGAAGAAATTGTAATAATGATGTAAGTTTTCCCTTAAAATCCTCGTTTGTTAGCGACCTGTGCTTTGTCTGTATTGCAGCTCGTCTACCTTGTCTGACATGGAGCTCCAAGTTATGGATATACAAACAAATCAATAAAGTTAACACGTGTTACGCTTACAGACTATATCGATTTTTTTACACTTTTTTACATTGATAAGCATTTAAGAATAATAAATGTTATAAAACTATTACCGGTACGCAGCTTGGTCATATAAATTTACTTTAAGAAAAAAAGCATCAAACACGCTTTGAAAAACCTTGATATTTCCAAGCTATTTATCAAACTCCCAAAACATGCCAACATTAATGGGTGTATTTCATAAACATGATAAAACAGATTTTGTTTGGTCAAGTGAAAATAATACTTCCACCTGTTCATCAAGGAATATATAATAAATAAATAAGTTTTAATTAATATGTATCTGGATAATTGACACAGTGGTTTTCACAACGTGGTGTAAAACGATCTTTATCTTCTCATCATGCCCATTGGCAGACTGAAATTACGAAGCTGTTTACCAATTATCTAAAATGCATTTGTTTGTGTGGAAAGGTAATTGTGTATTCCGTTTTACTATAAGGGGGGGGGGGTGGAATAGCATCTCTTATTTCTATAGCAGAAAATTATGAACGCAAAATATTGTGTCCGGATTCTGCTTTAAAAGTCTTTGGCATGTTACAAAATTGCGCTCACATCTCGCAAACTAATCCCAACATGTATTAACTATGGGCTATTAAATGTGTATTTATACTTGTAGTTCTACGCCGTGTAGCGAGCTAAGCATCCCAATGTAACATTTTATATAGGATAAACAACAACAACAACATCAAAACCACCAACAAAATGTGTGTTTGAGTAATGATACAGAATATCTGTCACATAATTCACGAAGACTCTATCTTAGAAACAGTTGTGTTTTTTTTTTAAATACCTTTCTTGAATTTAAACTTATCAGGATCAATGATAATACGTGCAAGTGCCTCTGTTGTGATCCCATTCTCTTTGTTTGGTAAACCATCATTTGCTACATTGTTGACAGGAGGTATGTGATGGTCTGGTAGATGCTCTTGACGTACGCCCTTCTTCTCACCATCTTTTACCTTGGTGATATTATGAGCAACGCCATCATATGATGGTGTCCTATGCGTTGGTAGATGGTCATCCGACTTTCTTGTATCCTTAAGGTCATCTTTCTTTGTTTTATAAACGTTAGACTTTGGTGGTTTGTTGGGTAATAAGAATTGTTCATCAGTTAAGTGATCATCCATTTCTTGCTGGTTGAGTTTCATATCATGCATGTCATGCAGTATACCCATGTGTTCGTCTAATATATTAGGTTTGATTTCCAGCTCTTCTGCGGCATGGCGAGCGGCATTGTTCACGAATCCTGGCATTGTCCTATGGTTATTTAGCTTCTCGTCTTGCCTTTCAACAACATCAAATACTTGCTCAAATCCGATATCAATATCTTCATGTCTACCGTCAATGCCGTCATTTTGGAAGATTTCTTTTCCAATACTATAGATGAATACTATAAATAATGCAAACATGCAGTATTTAAACGCTTTCCGCACGTGACGTTTCAACATGATTTACTAAAATCCCTCTTAGCTAATTAAGAGATCGGCATGTAACTTCAAGGCCGCTGGCATCAATATTAGTTGAAGCGTACTTGATATTTATTATATTACATAGTAAATAGGCCCTATACGTTTGGTCGGTAACATGTGCTCTCTGATCTCCTCATGCAATAAATACACGCTATTATCTCCTACTAATTTGTGCGTTTCTCCACCTGTTTTTCACAAAATCGATCGATGGACGCGTAGGCTATATGTCTCATAAATTGCCTCCAAACCGAAAACAACGCGCGCACAGCCTATGTCCTTGGTTCATTCTGCAATACCAAGTATACAGCCACCTCATTATCATATTCTGACATCAATATCAAATATTATTTAGATGACAGTTGATTGATGGTTATTTTGAGCGTGCTATTGATATTAAATCATACTTTTTCGTATGTTAGATATCCATCATCTAATGCTGTTCACATTGACGTATATTTCATATGTATTGTAATTTTTAGGTTTATTTGTATTTTTTTGTTTAATATATAATTGTTTGTCATTGTATTTTGTTTGTTATAGCGCTTAGAGACTTCGGTGGAAAGCGCTTTATAAGTACCGTTTTATTATTATTATTATTATAAGTTGTCTATGATTAATCTACGATATATTCATTGTAATGGCGCGAGATTAAAATGGGAAAAATCGTGAATGTAGACTTCTTTTTGCTGAAGTGGAATGAAGGGAAATTTCAATAAATAATTCAAACGCCATATGAATTATTCATGAAGCATAGGTCGCGACTACGTCATACGTAGGCCTAATTGTATTAGAACTTGATATCTAGTGCATTTTGGAAACACTATCCTCGTAGTGATAGTAAACTATTTCTTGACATGATCTTCATAACAGTTAGTATTAATAAGCAAAGTCATAGTAGTAAGGAGATACTCTGAATTATCAGTCTTTTCAAAGACAAATTTAATAAAAAATGAAATACATGTATTTTCTTGAAATCCATTGTTTACACATTTTACAAGGTTGAACGGTGCCGATGATATCTTCAATTTTTAATATACAAGTCTTACCTCTCTTTTTCTTCTTCCCCTTCCCTAGAAGATACACAAAAGTAAAACTTCAATGCCTGTCGAAGTTTTGTTATTTCCAAAGTAAAATCGAAACCGGGAGGCCTACTGTTCGTGGTGGTAGTAATAAAAATTTAAATGATAAAGATAATTAACTACCAGAATTCATTTCTCCTCTTGATTTTTTTCTCTCTCTCTCATTCCACTTCTCTCTGGTCGCAAACCCTCCCTATTCCACCTTTACACACTGTCGACACACTGTCTCTATCTAATTTCTCTCCCCTCTCTGTAGTCTCTCATTGATATCGCACCATTGTCTTCCCTTCCTTTCCCTATACAGGTTAAGAGATGGATGAAGAGGCACAGACAGAGAAACAGAGAGACAGAATGACAAAATGAGAGAATGAAAGAGAGAGAGAGAGAGAGAGAGAAAAAAAGACTGACATAAATGTATACAGCGACATGGACAAAAAAGCTTGCCTTTTACGATATCACATGAAAGCTAGTTAATAAATTATGGCTACTCCCCTTTTATAAAAAAACGTAACTCTACTAGAATTAACATCCATTATTATTCTTCACAAAGCATCAATGGACTTCGAGATTGATATTCCAATCATTTAATTAACGTGGAAAATGCATTAAAAATAAGCATGGCCGACGAGAAATTAAACACGCTACCATGTTCACTGGCTATGTCTCCCTCTATGTTGTAGATTTTCTTTGAAATTTTCAATGAAAGTAGTGGTACGTGTAATTCATTAATGTCAAACAATTTCCCTTTTGTGTCTCCTACCCATAACAATGAGTACTTCCAATAAAAACACAATCGAATCTTAAATCTGAATCTCACAAAAGCAAATTAAAATGTGGACTTGAACATCAGCAGCGACAACCCAGTCCACTGAATTAATAGACTAGGTATACATCGTTCAGCCAGGCCGTCAATCCGACTACAGACCAATTCGCTTGGATGTTATGTAATTGTCTGGTGTCGGTCTAGTCGATGTGACTGGGGTTTTAGGGATAATAACGAAAAAGGTATTTTCGATATTCCTACTTCCGAAAGGATTTTTACCCAGAAGGATTCCAAATTTTAAATCTCCGATCCACAGGTGTCAGAGGAACTGAGGGCCATCAATTCGAACTTTTCTAAGGTTTCATCATTCCGAAATCTAATAATCTAGGTGTTATTCATTTTTTTATTTTGCTTTTGGCATGTCCAGAATAAGAATTGAGTTGAATTGAATTGAATTTATTTTCTTCTGCAACATGCAAATCAAATTACATTTCAGCGATACAACATATACAAAATACGAAAACGAAAAACGAATTTTGTAGCGTGTACACAATTATAATGATAATAGAAATGTTAAAACATTAAAACTGATAACACATTACCAAGAATTATTCATTAAGAAATATGCAGTAGAATGGATATCACAGTAAGCGCTTGCTTGATACCGTCATATCCCAGGGTGAGGAGTGGGGGGAGGGGGGGGGGTAGGGGAGGGGGGTGGTCACACATAGTGATGGTGATGATGATGATGAAAGTGAAAATGAATTTTGAATAAATTCATTTAATATTGTTTTTTCATCATCATCATCATCATCATCATCATTATTATTATTATTATCATCATCATCATTATTATTCCCATTATTACTATGAGTATTATTATTATCATTATTGTTAATCAGTTTAATTTAACATTTTCTGCATTTTCATTCTCCGCTAGCTCTCTCACTCTCTGTGTGTGCCTTTTGGCTATTAGGGGGGGGGGGCGGTGGGCATCAGTATAGTATTATGCAGATGAGATGCGAATAAACAAGGAAACCGATTTTTTTTTTTTTTTTAGGGGAGGATTATAGGAAGGGTGGTATCAACTTCTTTTCATGTTGCATCACTCTCTCCATTTTTCCTTCTTTCTTTCTCTCTCTCTCTCTCTCTCTCTCTCTCTCCGTCTCTCTCTCTTTCTCTCGTCACCTATCGATTTAAAAGGGGGGTAGTTCCCCACCTGGTAGCTACGCCAATGACCACTACATAGAGTATTTCAATGAAAGGAGCTGAAAATATGGCTCTTTGATAGCCACTCCAGAGTTTGTTTCCTTCTCCGCCCCCGGTGGGCGAGGGGTACTTTGGCCCCAACCCTTCCAAGTATTGAGTGAGGAAACTTGAAGGAAGATTTTAAAGTGCCAATTTGACCTTTACACGGGTACTCCATCTCAACGAGCAACGCAGTGAACTTTGCTACCGCATGCCCTCTATATTGTTTGATTATAATTCTGCGGGATGTGGAATGGAAATAACGCATTATGCAGTGTGCGTATGAGGCAACTATCAATTAAACAAGCAAACATTGGACCATAGTCACTAACTCTGCAAACAACAACATCGACTGGTCAGACGATAGGTCACCTCGCTACCTCTGCAAATGAAACAAGAGAGAAAGATATCATTGTAAGATGTGCAGAAATGACGACGACAACTTCCTGGTTCTTTCTCCACAGTACGATACGAATGCGGGGCTGAAAGAGAACATCAGGTAAGACATACAATATGAGGTGATTGATCGACTTGTATGTAAAATGAAAATATTTTTTTGGCCAATTATGTTAATCTATGACTACAAGTAATTGACTGCTTTTTAATTATTTTCTCACACTGCAAATTTAATTCGAATGATCAAATGCATTGTAATATTTATTGTTCTTATGCTTTTAAATATATGTATATTGAATAATTGAATAATCAAATTTACTCAGTATTGAAATTGTAGCAGACTAAAGAATGGTATTAATAACTGCTTTTAAGATTAATTATTCATAAGTGAATTATCAAAATCAAACACAAATCTAATTCTAGCAGATCAATGAACACGATGAACGTATGAATTATTCTTATGTCGCATTTGATAAAAATTAATGTATTATTTGAATTAATTGCAATTCCATTTGTAGTACTTCAATTAATTAATTCATCAATAATAGGTTTTAAGCTTTGTTAACGTTTATACTGAATAACTGAATTATCGAATTTAGTTGCAACTTTATTTCTTTCCTTCACTGAATGTAATGTTATCTTTGATAGTGTCTGTACATGTGTATATAATCAAAATTAGTCAAAATTCCAGATGTCCTATGAATGTTATCAATGAACAATCGAAATAAATTTAGAAAATAATCAGCAAGTAGTATCATACATGTTTTGTATGCTTTGTATATATGACAGCATTGTACGGTGAAAATCATTCACAGTTTCAATTCCTATCAAAGATATATGATATTGTCAACTATTGTTATCAAACCTATCATTCACAATTTCAATTCCTATAAAAGATCTATGATATTGTCAAATACTGTTTTCAAACTTTTGATATTCGTACTTTACATTGCCAGCATGGTCATGCAGAATATAAAATCAAATGTCATAGTTTATATTAAACCATTTGAGATATGATATATATAATTATTTGTTGATTATCATTTGTTATTTTTGTCAATCATTAATCTGGATACCATTTTTATGCACTTTGATCAGCGCACATATCATCGCATTTAGGGTTTGGTGCAATGATGTTTGTTTTAACCATTAAAAAAAGTCTGTCTGTCGGTCTGGCTTTCTCCCTCCCTATTTCTCTCTCTATCTGATGACCTTTAAATGTGAGGTTTTGTATGGCGGTGTCTATAACATTAAGTTTGCGGTTTTAATTTTAATTAATGGGTGGCATTGAAAAGAGCATAGAAGAGAAAAGAGAGTATGTGAAAGTTTTTTTCTTCAGTTTCGTCCTATGGAGTAGGGAGAGAGCTAGGGAAAATTAAAAGAGGTATTATTTTGAGTGGACTAACCAGATTATGAATGCGGAGAGAGAGAGAGGGAGGGGGTGCACGACGTTCCGAACAGGTTAACTCTCTTTGTGTAGAACAATCATATCAAGTAGTCCTACATATATAGGACGAAATCGAAATAATACTTCTCTCCCCCTCCCTCTCCCCATAGTAGAAGGATAACAAGATATGGCAGGAAAGTTTGAACCAACTATTTTATCACCTGACGAAGTGTTGCAGCGGCGCACGAAACGTCGTGATCTTTTAGATCCCTTATTGACCATACATTGCGAGACAAACGATTATCACTAGCGATATTTGTGTGTAGTTCCATATAGGGTAGGTGATGGGAATTGGAGACCACCAAGCTTGAACCTATCACTGTCTGTCCGTGTTGGCTCCAATATTGCTATAGCGCCATCATCATAACATATGTGGCCTTTAATAACACTATATATCCCATTCATTTCGAAGACTACAATGCGTTCTTTCTCCGAGAAAATTGGCAAAATTGACCAATTTACGCAATTTTGATCGTAAAATTTTGCTCTGATATAAAAACACAATTTTCACTGAATGTTGTGGTGTATGCAGATATTTAGGGGTGGCTCTTAAAAAGTAGTTTTAAAAGGAATTTTATGAAGTATGCCAACCATCACAGAAAACTTATGGCCATTGTGTGTTGTGAATGGGTGTTGCAATGCACATTATGAATGGTGTCTGATCAGAAATGTGTGTAGGCAATTGGGGACACCAGGTCCAAGATGGGGATCGTTTGTTGTGAATAAAGGGAAAACAGCAAAGTTTGCATAAAATTGATGAATAAATAATTACTACATAAATTGGAAATACACTCTGCCTAGAAGTCAAATCTACTGGGACTGAAGAAAGTTGTTTTAAGTTTTTAAAGTTTTAAAGTTGTTTTAATGATGTGTGAAAGTCACGTTGCCAGGATAGTATTCTGAAAGCATTTTTAAAAATTCTATCATGGTGTCATTCTCATTTCAATGCATTTGATATTAAGATAACTAGTTTTAATGTTTAATGATGTTAGTGTTATCAATGTAAAAGTCACATTGTTAGAAAAAAAGAAGATTGACCATGCCAAGGCTAAAAAACATTGACACTTTTAGTTGCATGAAAGTACAACAAATAAAACCATCACTATACAGAATGGGAAACCGATATGGGCCTACTTTCCCCCAGTTGTTCATTTCATGTTGAAAGGCACTATCATGAAACATATTTGGTTGTTCGTGTCACAAAGTTCTAATTTTAATGCATGTCATTTAAGAAGTTGTTTCTATGCTGTGTGAGTTTGATCGACGTAAAAGTCACATTACCAGAACATTATTCTGAAAGTATTTAAACATAATTTAAAGGACCTTTATTACTGTAAACAAAACACTACGGAAATATTTTGGGCCACATTGTTTTAAAATCGTTTCAAAATTACTGTAAGTTCATTGGCTGCATGTATCTCTTTCAAAGAGTGTTTGAACTAACTATAACAATCCCATTTTCATTCAAATCGTATTTAAAATGTCTTGATTTGTAACTGTCCCTTATTACCTACACATGTAGGTTATGAGAGACCTTTGGTGATGACGTCATTAATCATTGTTATCTTATTAATCAGTTACATCATGACCACAACTTTGTTACCAAATAAAGAGAAGGAGTTACTGAAGAGAATACAAAACTTTCTGTATGTGCAACATTTTTCATGTTAATATAAATTATGCAAATGTGCTTAAGGGTCTCCAATTCCCCACACCTACCCTATCTATTTCTATGTGTACTAGCAATGCAAGTGATCTTCAGCAATCAATTTCTTTTAGTTCTTATCATACCTAAACCTCACAGCATACATCAATTAATATGTACTTCATAATCCTTTTCCGATATCTTCCAGTTCCATTCGCAATGTATTAAACTCTATCATTAAAATAATTTTAATATTTTTACTTCCAGTTAGGGTTCAGTAGGTCTATTTCACTCTATGACATGTCATATGTCCGAGAAAGAAATTCGAAGTAAATGACCTGTCACGTTCCAATATTCCAGCGGAGTACCGCATCTAGAAAAAGAATAAGAAAACAAAATCTAAAGGGTACCGTTTTTCATGGAAATAGTGGGAGGTTTATTTAACCTTTCCAGATGAGGGAAAAGTTTTCAAGTGCCACAAAAGTAAGGCGGTCAGCCCTGATTTCGATATTGTAAGCATACCATTCAGGATTAATAAGGGGGGGTGGATGGGGGGGGGGCAGGAAACACACATTTACTCAGTTTCTGTAGCTAACTCCACTGCTAACATTTGTCCGCACCCCAATGCATTTTCGGAACTAAAAATCGTACACGGTTAGGTACTTTTGATGAGCCGCGCATGCACCCCCACCCCACCTGTTTACAAATCCATCTCTTACTTCGTTTGCTACCATCTTGATATTTAGGAGGAAGGTGCTTTTGATGAGCCGCGCATGCACCCACACCCACACCTGTTTACAAATCCACCACTTCCTCCGTTTGCTACCATCTTGATATTTAGGAGGAAGGTGCTTTTGATAAGCCGCGCATTCACCTCCACCCACACCTGTTTACAAATCTACCTCTTCCTTCGTTTGCTACCATCTTGATATTTTAGAGGAAAACTAAATGTCAGGATACTCCACAGTATTTAAAGGATGAAATATTTGTCAATTACAGAGAGACACTTGAAGCGCATAAATATTAGGAGTGAAAACAAATGTTTACATAGAGGTGTGGGTGGGCACTAGAAGAGATATTCTAGAATTATAAAGTGTATGGGGTGAACTATTTAGATCATTGCCCCGTCTTATAGAGAGGTGTAATTGATCCAAATCAATCGCAAGTCCTCTAATCAATCGCAAGTTTGTAGCCTCTTATCTCTCATGTACATAGTTGCGATTAATATTAACTTTTTATCAGACGGTTTATTCGATGACGTTAAAATTGTGAACTACTCAGCCATTGGCTGCTAATTACGGTTTGTATAACACCAGGAATTATAAATAAACCATCGATCATGCATAAGTGGTATGTAATGGAATGCACTTAAATGTGCTTCATGACGAAAATTCTCTCCCAGATCATCCTTCATTTGAGATATTATTGTGCTAGGTGCATTTTTTCATAAACCGATCAGTTGTGTTTCATTCAAATGGTACACCTTAAGAAAAACGACACGAGTTTATCAATTCTCTCTGATATTAGATGCTTGATCTGGGAGTCAAGAAAACAGAAACTTGTAGAAAAGGTTAGTGAGTAATTTTTCAAAGATTTATTCTCGTCATTTCTTTCGACGTTTGAAGCATAAGTAGAAGGTGTTACTTTGCATAGGATTGTTCGAGCGTTCCCACATTTCTGATACAGTGACAAGTGCAACTTAATAATTTGGATAGGTCAATAATAATTTATTTGAAACCCTCGGTATTCGCCATGTATTTGCTAATGAACTTCCTCTGACTTTGTTTTCCTATCATTTTAAACATAGGAGCAGCTGAGGAATACCTGCTGATAATTATACCAAGATGAGGAGAAACACACTGCATGTAGGGGTAAGTACGAGATTAGATTGAAGAAACTGTCGGCAAATATATGATGACTTTCATTATTGCTGACCAGCTTATTCGTTGATATCCTTAGACCAAGTCAACAAATAATAAATCTAACGTTCGGTATTACCGCAGGTATACATGGAATCTTATAGTATTTTAACTATCCCTTTTTACTTATAGATTGTTGTTTGCACAGAAAGATCCAGTAAATGTGTTTATAAAAATAAAATGAAGTTTGATGAATAATGACACCTTCTGTGGGAGCGCTGTGTCATACTGTTGAAGGCTCTTGACTCTAATACGAGAGGTTCTATAATAATTGCAGGGCCCGCATGAAGAGCAGTTTTACTGCTGATGTGGCCAAATAAGAAATCAACCATTATCATCATTATTATTATTACTATTATTATTATCATTATTATAATCATTATTATCATTATTATTTATATTATTATTATCATTATTACTATCATTTTCATCATCATAATTATTGTCATTATTATTCTCATTTTTGCTATTCATTTAATGCAATAATAAGTTACATCTTATATTGACAGTGAATAGTGTCCACTAAAGCATTTGCTCAATCTAACCTAATTAACAAGTCCAAGTAAACCCAATTAATTTATGTCTGAACCGTATCCGGACAACAATGCTATTGTCTACAAATTTTAATCACCAAACTATCCTAGCAACAGGACGATCTAATCACCAGAAGTTAGATTTTACTTGGTTCTAACGAACAAATATTTGTTGGTTCTTTTGACTTGGAAACAGTGGCTATACATTATTATCTGTTTGTTTTTGTTGTTGTTGTCTTTTCTAGATAAAAGTCGTCATTTTGCTGAATTTCGCCGTTCTAAGCTTCTACCTTGGATGGCATGCAGTACCACGTAAGTATTCAAAAAAGAATCAAAACTAAATAAAAATGCAAGAATGACAATGTGGTAATGATTACAAATATGCTTATATGTTTTTCATCTTTACGAAGCCGACTTAAGGGACTATCTTGCACTATTCCTGTTCTCCTTCTGCATTCTATGCATAATTCTCCTTTTCTGTGTTCTCATATATTCGTATTTCTTTTATTCGTTAGGTTATGCAGTAAAGATGTGTTTTATTGCATTTGCTTTCATAAAGGGTCTGCCGCGAAGAGAGAGATGCGGGCCATCCCGTACAAAGCACCTGCGGCCAGTCTGACTGCTGCTCTCTCAACCAATGGTAGATTACCTTCACAAATCGACAAATGTAGAGAAAACTCAACGATTAGAAAGCCTACTCCAACCCATTCCAGGCATAGACCAAGACCTCGAATCATATTGGCCACCACTAATAAAGCCTTCTTGGACTTTACAGAGAACTGGATTGAGAGCCTAAAGCGATGCAACATCAGGGATCATGTAACTATAATAGCTGAAGATACTTCGACATATGAAGTCCTAGCCAAGAGAAATGATATCAAACTAGAACTATTGCTGACGAGTAAAACCAACTTACCTGACAGTGATCTTGCTTTCGGATCTCAAGACTACCTCCGTTTAGTTAACAAAAGACCCAATTATATCCTGCAGTACTTACGAAACGGCACCGACGTCCTCTTTTCAGATGTTGATACGGTATGGCTAAAGAACCCCTTACCGTTCTTCGAGGGCGATTACGATATGTACTTCGGAAGGGACATCTACGACGACCAGACAAAACCGGACATGGTTTGTGCGGGTTTTGTGTACTACAGTGCCACCAAAGCTACGATTGATTTAATAGTAAAATGGATCCGTCGCATCCACGTTCGACCCGAGATACCTGATCAACAACTACTGAATCAGTTGTTTCGTAACATAACCATTCGAAATTCGCTCAAATTGAAATATCTGGATCAAAGACAGTTCCCAAATGGAAATGATTATTTTAATGTGGAATGGAGAAAGAAACATGCCAATATAGAACCGATTGTTGTACACAACAATTGGATAAAAGGACATGATATTAAGATAGAAAGGTTTAAGAATGCTAGCATGTGGTATTTATGATATTTTTGAAAACCCTATCCGAAAAAGAAAGAAAAAATTGTATCAATGGGAAGCTGAATGAGCGTAGAATATTAAATATAAAGGAATACAAATATTTGCCCTTTCAGTATTGCACAAAAGTAAATCAAAACCTCATTTTCCGCACCTCTCCAAATTACAAGTCAACAGGGGTCAAATTTGACGCAATTACGGTGACGACATAAAATATGGATCCGACAGGCTCGCCGATGTAGCTAAGGTGATGACCCGTGCTTAATTAATGCAAAGTCAATGTGAATATAGGTACTGATAATGTCATCAAGTCGATAGTTAGTTTTTAGGTCAACAACTTCCGATTTTCAAAGCTTTAGATTTCGAGTTATTAGACACTAAAATAGCATAGAATAGATATTATTGTAATCTATGGCTTATAAACTTTTTGTTGAAATTTAATTCATCTATTTCTTTTTTCCGTTCCGACAGGGTCTTTAATGAAACAACTAGTGCTGTATTCAGATATCTGACGTAGTATGTATACCATTTTGTAAAAATATGTTTATTTAAGACAGTATCATGAACTTGAGGCTTCTGTGAGTGAGAAAGGGTTTTTTGATGATATTACTCTATTTCGGACAACCATAAAGGCCCACATGCAACTCCAGATTTTAGGCTCTTAACCAGTTTTCAATAAATCGCTTGGCAGTGTTCATTCCTTTTCACGATATAGAGCATTTGGGGGTAGGATTTGTTTTAAATGAAAGTTCTGGACAGGCCTGTATGGATATTAATACACAGGCGCGGATCCAGGACTTTCCAATAGGAGGGGGCGGAAATTTGAAAAACGCGCAGACCGTTATTTCATCTCAACATACCAATACTGACAAGGTCCCGGTATACCTACAAGCGGGCACAATTTGGGAAAGGGGGCAGGCTCACGTCACGTCTCTTGTCCGACAACATTCCCCGTTTTTAAGTTATTAACGTTTTTGAATTTTTGACATTTTCATCAAGGGGGGGGGGGGCTGAAGCCTCTTGCCCGAATATCAATTTTCTGGTTTCACAATTTGGCGAGCGAGCGAGAATTTTAGCTGGCTGCATATGTATGTTGTGAAAGTGTTATTTATCACCAAAATATACGAGATAAGATACATATTCGGGCAGCTAGCTGCCCGAATATTGGTAATTTTTAAATTTTTTCGGGGAAAGAGAGGCTGTAACCCCATCCCGCATTAACTGCAGGTGTTATGAAATGAAATTTGAATCCTTGTGGAGTAAATATAGAAACAACTCCTGCTACAACCATGGTTGCACTGAAAACTTCCATTTATTTGGAATTCCAGAACAATTAAACTTCTGTGGTACTATATATGTGTTTCATGACTGTTATAATATATTAAACACTTTCTTTATATCTTTACATATTTATATTCATGAATGATTTTATCTCTCTCATTCGCTTAAAAAATACCAACGTGCTGAGTTATGTGCTACAACCATTATCCCTGGAATAGGATGCTAATGGAGGCCTAATGTGTAGAAGAGCTCCCAACCTATGAACGTTATCATGAAAACTTATGGCAAAAAACCCTCATAAGAGATTAGGGGTGAGGTCAGGGGGTTGGGGTTGAAACCATTGATACAGGGCCTGCTCATACTCGATCATTCCGGGGCGAAAACCCCGAATGTTATATTAATTGAATTCTTTTTTCCCCTCCCCGTCACAGGCAACTCCTAATAAGAATATTAATAATAATGAAGTATGGCAAACGCAAGGGACGCAAACCTAGCCTTGGCTATAGCGCATACTACCGCATTCACTCTGGCTTTTGTAGCGTGGGCGGAATGTTATATCATAGTATTGTGTTATTGGGCGAGGAAGCTTAGCGACCAAGCGAGATTTTGCCATTTTGAATGCTGAAATTATCTAGAAAACCCCAAAGCCAATATGTACGTTCTTTCCGCTATATTTCTTTCTAGCCATATTTCTAAATTCCAGGGGGACGTAGACGTGTTCCCCAATCGGGCCCAGGATCGCTTCTCTTCTCTTTTCTTTTCTCTTCTCCTTTTGTCTCTTCTCTATACTTTTTTTCTTCATCGCCGCCAATAGGGGCGGCCGTTTCGGCCCCTCCTGGATCTGCTACTGCCATGTTGAAGGGCATAGCTTTAGAAGTAGGGTAACGTGTCCCTTGCCAAAAAGAAGGAAAATGGGATACGTGAAAAGAGAGTGATAGAGCCGCATTTCTTTGTAAGTGGTCTTGTTGATTAATAAAATGAATTGAATAAAAAAGTAAGACCCATTATACATGTATATACCCTCAGAGGATCAGACAATATGAATAAATGATAAATGTGAACATTTAAAACCATAAACTAAGATTGTGTATTACCAACCGATCATATCACAAGGGAAAACAAACGTACCAAAATTAAATAATTTAAAGTAATAATTTCCATGCCATTAAATTGAACTTTTAATTTCAAGTGTCACACACTACTAAATACGATTGTTCTAAAACGTTTATAATGAATTCCATTTTTTATGAGACGGTCTGTATTTATCAATATGCAGGCCTACCTTGACCTATGTCTTTGATGTCCACCTCATGATATCCTGCCACTCCAGTTAGTCATGTGATTGTTAAAGTCCCATATCGTCGATAACGATAGATCGAGATAGCTAAAGCTATAAAAAGGTCTCTTGACTTTTTGAAACATCGGTGCTGGTGCTGAAGGTACATTCGGCGTAGCGAAAATTTGATAGAAACATCAATATCCAATACGTTTTCTGATGGAACCAGCCCTTCACATTCCTCCCATTCGCTAGTTGTATACTTTCCACGTTGACAAAATAAGGTACAGTGAAACCTGTCTATAAAGACCACCCAAGAGAGACAAGAAAAGTGGTCTTTATAGGCATTTGGTCTTTATGTATAGGTTCCTTTAGTACATGTTTCAATGAGAAACCATTTTCAAGGGAAACAAAAAATGTGGTCTTTGACATCCAGGTGGTCACTATATAAAGCAGGTTTGACTGTATTTCCTTACCATGGGTCCATGGGTGTCGATCACGGGGATGGGTGATATATCCCCCAATATTTCAGGTGGGGATGGCCTGTACAATCATCCCCCAATAATTCACCATCAAAAAAAAAAATGAAGAGAAAATTAATGATGAGAGCCCGATGAGAGTAGTTAATGGTTATTACTCGCAAGATGACCATCAATACACATTTTGCTAACTCATTTTCATAATACATACATATATAAATAGAAAACAAAGTAAATGAGACAACCGTATATGAGACAAGAATAAATTGAATTCTCGCGCATACGGCTTCATCAGGAATTGATGAGTTTATTCAATTTATTCAATCAACAGCATCATAGAAATGCAGCGCGCCAAATGCAGAGCCGCAGCGTTAAAAAGCAACGAGCTAAATGTTAAGCGCGAAGCGCAAAAGTGCAAAAAAGAAGTAGAGGATGGGAGAGAGAGATAATGAGAGACAGAGAGGATAATAATCCAGGTAGCAAGCCCATGTGGGACCCACAAGGGTCCCATATTCTCCGAAACATGGGCCCCATATTGGTTAACCCAGATATATCCCATGTGGGTTAACCCAGATTTTCCCCATGTGTTACCCATATGGGCATATTCATATTCTACCCATATGTGTACGCCCAGCTCATTCCCATCTGGGACCCATAAGGGCTGGCCCAGATAGATCCCATATGGGTTACTAAATATTGGCCCCATATGGGATACATATATGGGTTCCATTTAATAGCCCAGATGGCACAAGTGACCCAGATCATCCCCATATGGGCCCCATATGGGCTTGCTACCTGGGAAAAAGGGAAAAGGGGAAGAAACGGGCAGAAGAAAAAAGGAAGGGGGAAGAGAAAAGGAAGAAAGACAAGAGAAAGAGGGGCATATCGCTGCTGGGGCGACAAAACCTCGTATCTCAACAAAAGTTCAATGTTCAGGAGAGTAAAAAAAAATGGCTGCCATAACACTGTATCCAATGGGATAGTCTTCCCTTTGACTTGGTGTAGTGGCTTCATTTTTGGAGATAGAGAGCTGGGATTAGGATAGGTCATCACTTGATGGATAATCTAGTCATTAAAATAAAAAAGTGATTTTCCCCAAATTTTGAGATACAAGGTCTTGTCACCCCAGCGACGATATATATTCCAGCATTTCCTTCAGGAAACTGATGTGAATGGGCGATGAAAAAAGAAGTTGACTTTAAAGTAACCTACAATGAAATATTGCTCATGTTTATTTCTTACAATGTCAAAATTACTTTACGGGATCCCCCTCCCTAAAAAGCTTAGGCATGGGTGATGGTTGGTATGAGGTTAATGCATGATCAGGAATTATAGTAGTTGAGTGAATGGACAAGAAGTGAGAAACAAGCTGAAGAGAAAGACGGTTTTGTCCAAATGGCAGCATGTAGGAGACGAAACTTTCAGTTTGTTCCCTGATTCATACTCAATATCTATTTTGTTTTATTGATTTCATCCATTTCTTTGTTTATTTATATCTCTACATGTAAAACATTTGAAGAGCTTTTTTCCGAAAGGAGCAAAATCTTTTGGTAGCAAATGGAGATAATGATATACATTTTCCTCTATTTACCTTGAACAAAATTATTAACCTAAATTACGAGAGAAATTATGAACACATGCATCTTTTACTAACAATTTTCCATAGACACCTTAACAAAATCGGGTAAACAAAGAGTTCTTTCTTAAATTACACACATGGATCTAGTTCCTCTTGAAAATAAGCTCTTTGTATGTACATAAACAAGCAATACAACAGAATACTCCAGTTCGATATTTTGGAGAAAGATTATTATGTCACAACTTATTTTTATTTTATTGAAAAGCTGATGTAGGCCTATGTATTGTATTCAAACGTAACAGGAATTAGATAGTTAAGGTGTTTGTGAAGGTTAGAATGTTATTAAGTTTGAAGTTTTGTTTATAACACCCTTCCAATAATACTGCACCTTCTAAGACTGGTTATAGATTTTGGAAAAAAATAGTGCTCTGGTCAGGGCCTTAGGGGAATATTATGCTTATATTTTAGAGCGTATCTGGTATGATAAGTATATCTGGGTGAAGAAGGAGATAATGGAAGTTTGTTGTTTGGTAGTTGGAACGTAAGTTTTATATTATGTTTTTAAGAAACAGACAGTTTGTATGAGATCAGGAGTGGAAATTTTCTGTCATTTTGAGAACCAAATTTTGCATCAGTGATATTCTGTTTCATTGAATTGAGTTTCCCGCAGAGAGGATTCAGTTGGTTTAATTAAAGAAGGAAGAGAGTCAAATGAAGAACCAAAAGCAATATGTTTTTCATTTACTAATGAGAACTATGTTGTTTTGAGATCTCCTTACACAGAATATTGGAATGGGTTTTTCACGATGAATGTTGTTTGGAGACATCAATATTCATAAAATGTATGTTTCAATCACCAGGAAATAAAGAATTTTCTGTCTACATGAACCTTTCCTGGTTGCTTATTAATGCATTTGCCCACTGGTAACATAATACTTTCACAAGTTGATATCCCTCACCATTGGATTTTTTTGGTAATGTCTAAATTTCGTTTAAAAATAGATGATATCAGTCTGGTAGGCCTACACTGCAGGCAAGAGTCAGGACTAAAATTTAGCATGTTATTAATTTTATTACCACTCTTATATTCTCTGAAATGTTTATTAAGGGTGATTTGAAAAAGTTAATAACTTGGAAGGGAGGGGGTGCAAACTGCCATACGCTTCTACCTCTTGGTTGCTTTGATCCATTGCCGAAAATATTTTGGCACCTATCATCCCCCCAACCACGGATACAAATCGACACCCCTGCATGGGTCATAGGACGCACAGACTGTATTAGAGGTATATTAGATAAATGGCTATCACCTATTAGTCTACTATAAGATTGGTCGATCTTAAACCTATTTACCATTGGTCCCCCGATAACATAATTATTACTCTTTTATATAGTGCATGAGAAAATATATCTTGGTTTTTAGCCCTTATGGAACCAATATTACAGCTGCCATTTTCTGTCTGTTTCTAGCTCAGTTGACAGACTTTTATTTCAGGCTCAAGCAAACATATTTTGAATGAGAGGCATGGGGAAAGGACTCGATCATTTTAGATAGAGGCTATTTCGTAGTAGCCTACGTCATGCGTGAAGTATTTTCGCAGGACATATTATGTGTTGCGTGAGCATCCGCCCTATATAACCGTCACAAACCGTCACTCTCACCCTTAAAACGCCATTCCCTTATCCATACGAACCCATACTCTCACCAAAAACACTTTCTCACCCATATAAAACCCACATATAGGCCTAAAATCCGCACATGCACCCATACCATCCAACGTACATCCTAACAATAATATAAGCCCACACACTAACCCACACAAACGCACACCCTCACCCATACAAACCAACCACCACTCTCACATGTACAATCTTTACACTCACCCATACAATCGCAACCCTCACCTCTACAAACCCACACCCTCACCCATACAAACCAACCACCACTCTCACATGTACAATCTTTACACTCACCCATACAATCGCAACCCTCACCTCTACAAACCCACACCCTCACCCATACAAACCAACCACCACTCTCACATGTACAATCTTTACACTCACCCATACAATCGCAACCCTCACCTCTACAAACCCACACCCTCACCCATACAAACCAACCACCACTCTCACATGTACAATATTTACACTCACCCATACAATCGCACACCTCACCCATACAAACCCACACCCTCACCCATACAAACCAACCACCACTCTCTCATGTACAATCTTCACACTCACCCATACAATCGCAACCCTCACCTCTAGATAGCCACACCCTCACCCATACAAACCCACACCCTCACCCATACAAACCAACCACCACTCTCACATGTACAATCTTTACACTCACCCATACAATCGCAACCCTCACCTCTACAAACCCACACCCTCACCCATACAAACCAACCACCACTCTCACATGTACAATCTTTACACTCACCCATACAATCGCACACCCTCACCCATACAAACCCACACTCTCACCCATACAAACCAACCACCACTCTCACATGTACAATCTTTACACTCACCCATACAATCGCACACCCTCACCCATACAAACCCACACCCTCACCCATACAAACCAACCACCACTCTCACATGTACAATCTTTACACTCACCCATACAATCGCAACCCACAAAACAAAAAAGACTTTCTCACCCATATAAAACCCACATATAGGCCTAAAATCCGCACATGCACCCATACCATCCAACGTACATCCTAACAATAATATAAGCCCACACACTAACCCATACAAACGCACACCCTCACCCATACAAACAACCACCACTCTCACATGTACAATCTTTACATTCACCCATACAATCACACACCCTCACCTCTACAAACCCACACCCTCACATATATACAAATCATTAATGCACAAACTATCCATGCACACACTAAAAAAGAAAACACATACACATATCCAGCACAAGCCCACATTGTACCTATTGAAAATCCCGTTCAAATTTGTAGGATTCATTACATTCAGATTCGTTGATAAGCACACATAATTTCTAAATCAAATACACGTATACATTACATGTGATTTTAATATTCATGATTAATTTCAACAATATAAGAATAGGTTAAGGACAAAACCAGCGTGACGATGAAAACTACTTTAAAAAAATAACCCTTATTATTTTACATGATCTCTTAATTACGAATGTACAATCTGCACGAGTTACATGAAAGATTATTAACTTACGAACAGAATCCAGAACAAAATGACAGGGCAAGATTTGTTTAATGTTACATATAAAGTTTTTTTTTTTTTTTACTTCCAACGTCATCAGTATTGTATCCGTATGGTGTTCGACTGTCAAAACCTACATATACATATATAAATATCATGAACTTGGTTTAGATTTATCGATCATTGGTACTATGACAAAAAACATTTCTATACAGTACAAATATTAACTACTAATGCTCCGACGTGATTACCCTGGAAAATTACACATTATATGTTTATCTGTGAAACAAAAGATTGATACAAATTGTAAATAAATTAAATTATTAAAATATTTATCAATCCAATTACAAGATCCACTGTTCCATCCAGTATTCCATTAAAGGGGACTACGTTAGGGGGGGGGGCGCAAATCGGCCACACTCCCCCATACACTTTTGGCGGACTGAAAAAAGGGGGTGGTGAGAGATCGACGGAAGAAAAAGAGGAGAACCCAAAGCGAAAAGAAGGTAAAGGAGAAGAAGAGAGGTAAAGAAAGAGAGAGAGAGGGAAAAAAAACAGAGTGAGTAAAAAATTTGAAGAAAAAAAAAATCACTACCCTGAATAACGGGTTGGATGGGATGGAATCCCCACTCCACAGCAAGCTAATGTTGAAGCCAGGGGCGGATCAGAGGGAGGGGGGGGGGAGAGAGGGGTCGTCCGCGGCCCCCTTTTTTGGCTCTAAAAAAAAAAAGAGAGCGACGGTAGAAAAAAATTGAAAAAAGAAAGATGAAATAAAAAAAGAAGAAATATAAATAAAGAGAGACAGAGAGAGACAGAGAGAGAAACATGTAAGAAAAGAAAAAAAAGAAAAACATGAAACTTAAATGTAAACATACAGATTACATTGCCGATGAGTTAGCACAACATGAACCTACAGAGACTTCGGACGAAAGTAGCAAATAAGGAATAAACAGTTCAATAAAATTGTCTTCAAGAATGAAAGAGAGATTATAATGAAATGTTGGGGAAGCGTTAATTTTAAGAAGAATATGGCAATTTCTATCGCTCGTGAAGGCCATCTTGAAGGATCTAAATTGTTTTTTAACAAACTCAAAGAGTGTCCAGGGGACTCTGCCCCTGCAGCCCGACCTCTGGACCTAACCCAACACAACCCCTTGCTTTATAAAATTGTCCTTAGGACCCCACCCAGATGGGATCAGCTTGCTGTCCCCCCCCCTATTTCGATAGACTCGCGTTAACGTATTTGGGAACTTTTTCAAACAATGAGACGTGATTGTACATGTACTGCTGGTACATGTATGACCAGCTGTCAACTAGTATATGTTAGTACCTGAAGTGGCTATTGTTTTATTATTTTAATATTTTACGAAGTTACATGGTTACGAAAGCTACATTGGTCCAGAGTGGTAAGGTTTCGTTATTAAATATTGACTCTAGTTTCCTCTGAGGTTTTCTTTGATATTTTACTTTACTGCTGATTTTTTTCTAAAGCCGTGAATTTTATGTAAACAAATTCTCAGGTCGGGATACACGATAAAACATTATATCATGATATGTACCTCCTTCTCTGTATCAGGGGATATTTAAACATACATGTATGTATTTATACAGATTGTTTGAATCATAAGCATAAGGCATTCTATTTTTTATTTTCTGTATAAGAATTATAGCAACCGCTATGATTGAAATTTTCAATTATGCCGTTTTCAAAAGACGGTGACTTGCGGAACTTTTCTCCTCCAGGTTGTGATTCTTGTGATATGTTCTCCCATCCCGATGATTGAAAAGAGCTTTGGAAGACTGATTCCGATGAGTGATGGAACAATGGTTTAGTCTCTTCACTAACCCCATACCTCCGATTAAGTCTGGTCATCTTGACATGCCTAGTTATTATACAGAGCAATATGACCACTATGCCACAGCATGACAAGCTACTGGCAATAATTTTATTCCGGGTGGACAATCCAACCTCATCCTGAAAGTTAACTCTTATGTCACCACTTTCATCTCCAAATGAAAAAGAATAGATTCCCTCGATCGACGAGGCCGCAGTGTTAGTGTCAATAATCAAAGCATCGTTGTTGGTCAAGAAGTACGGTCCTTGTCGTTCACCATGTTCTGAAAGCTGTCTTCCATCTGGTGTAATCCAGGTACAATCAACCCCTGTGCACGGAAGCTCGTGTAATAATCTTCCCTTTAGTGTCTTGTTGTTGCTAACCCACGGAAGACAATCTTCATTATTGTACACATCAGACAAAAAGTGATTTCTTATCTCCTGTCGAGCTTGGCATCGTCCATAGATTTGCTGTCGACTCTCGTTAAGCCACGAAGATATCCATGACATGCGACAGTCACAAAGAAGAGGGTTCCCAGTTAAGTTAACATCAACGTGTACTTCATGTATGCCAAATGAGGGTTCGGCTATCACCTTTATCAGGTTATCACGGAGATCAATTTCTGTCAGGTGGGGCAAGTTATAAAATGCTGTCTGTCTCACGCATCTCACTTTATTTTTCTGTAAGCTTAGGTACTCCAAAGAAAGCAGATGACTGAAGCTGTTTGGTCCCAATGTCTGAAGATTATTGTAAGACAGATTCAGAGAAGTGACATTTTTCAATCCCTTGAAAACCCCTGGTTCAAGGTCAGTTATATCATTGTTTGACAGTGTAAGGTTATTGAGATTCCTTAAATTTCCGAAAGCTTCATTCTCCAGTTTTGCAATTTTGGTGAAGTTGCTACCGATGACCAAATTTTCCAACTTATCAAGATATCTTAACATCCCGCGTTCTACCACATCAAAGAAGTTGTGTTCAATAACCAACATTTGTATGTTTTCGAGGCCTTTAAATCCTCCCGATTCTATGTATTGCAAACCAGAGACAGTGAATTTCTTGCAAGAATTAATCAAGGAGGGTAATGAGGGTGAACAAAGAGACAGTTCCTGGATGGATCCTTCCTGAGAATCTCCCGCCGATCAAATTCGAAGAGTAGGTCATCACAGGAATACTTAAATCGAAAATGGCATCCACTGCCGTTGCCCCTGGAGTGACATACATTGTCAGATGTCGGTGCGCTTAGTCCTAGAAGTAAAGGTGGAAAAGCAGCAAGGCTTACAACAAACATCAGCAGATGTAACATTATCTTCTCTGTAAAGAGAAAAAAAATAAAGACATTTTAATTGTAATGTTGAATTCAGAAAATGTAGCTCAAAGAAAGAAAAAAAACAATATACGAATTGAGAATATTGTTCATTGCTCAACCATGACTATAGGGCTCACACTTTAATTAAGGTATAAGGGGAAATGAAATTAAGAAAACTAAAAAGCAACTATTAATGGTATAGTGCCCAAATAGGACGATTATCAGTGTATCTTACATGAGTTTCCCTGTACCCCAAGACTGATACCAGTTTGTTAACCTTCTTCATAATGTGGTTTAAGATATTCAAGATCATGACCACAAAACAAAATCATAACCATCATCTTCCGGGCAGCCTTATACTCACCAATCACCATACCACCAGCATTACAAGGTACCCATTTAATAAACATGGGACAAGAGGGAAAACTTTGGGTATAACAACTTGCCAAGGGTGTTGGAACCGACCAATGAATGACCCAGGCCTTCTTGAATGAGAATAAAGAATATTTAGAAATAAACACATTACAGGTATATACCACTCTTTCGCGATGCCATATCAAAAACTCCTTTAACAGGTCGATGATTGTTATTACTCTGAAAGTGTTATGAGGTTCGTTGAGAGTGTTGGGGAGTGGTAATTCATGATCGTCAAGTGAGCTGGTGCAAGAAACACGGCACCAAGGCTTAATTATGATTGAATAGATAATTGACTGATCACTTGCACTTACCAAATATGAATGCAGCTGCTGTATAATTAAGATTCTTGAGCAAAACTAGAATTAAAAATTATCAGAACAGTATACTCCACACAGATCTACAGTAAAAGAATTGCAGTCATCAGAACTCTCCCAAAAGAATGGAACTGAGAAAGAACAAGCTGCACTCCTGTGTTTGCATAACAGTTGGTATAAATGCATTTGGCCTATTTCCGTACTTTCATTTATGTTTTCAAAGTCGGGATGTCAACTTCCTGAAACTCTTTAATATTTGTATACTTCTACAGAGCGTACCAAAAAAAATGAACATTTATGAACCCTAAGTATGAAAATTATAACATACCTGTATACATTTTTCTCTCTCTCTCTCTCTCTCTCTATATATATATATATTTGAATGAGGGAATTGTTCATTACTATGATTGTTGTCAATATAGGCTTAAAAAGGCTCTGTCTACTTTCAAAAAGTTCATCAGTCTCCTATCTCTTCTGTATAGAGTTGCAATTAATATCATTCTAAAGTCAAATTATGGTCAATCTGATGGAAATGCAAATCTTTTTAATCTCACTCAAAGAATCCTCTCAAAGAATCCCCACTCAAAGAATCCTCACTCAAAGAACCCTCATTCAAAGAACCCTCACTCAAAGAACCCTCATTCAAATAATCCTCACTCAAAGAACCCTCACTCAAAAATCATCACTCAAAGAATCCTCACTCAAAAAATCCTCACTCAAAGAATCCTCACTCAAAGAATCCTCACTCAAAGAACCCTCACTCAAAGAACCCTCACTCAAAGAACCCTCACTCAAATAATCCTCACTCAAAGAACCCTCACTCAAAAAAAATCCTCACTCAAAGAATCCTCACTCAAAGAATCCTCACTTAAAGAATCCTCACTTAAAGAATCCTCACTCAAAGAAACCTTACTCAACGAGCATCAGAAATGTGGACTTTCAATTCATTATTTTCGCATAAGCTCAAATGTCTAAATTCCTTGTATTTCTGGTAGGTTATAGTCATCCATATTTAGAAATAAAAAATATATATATAACTGATATATATCCCTTTTCCAGCTGTGGGAGAAAAAGGGGTGAGTCGGGGATCATTAGGAGCAAGGACAAATATTTCTCCTCCCTACCCCTCCTTCCCCGATACTGATTTTCAGTTCAGGTTAAAAAAAAGCAAAATCAACGCACAACAAACACATCACAGCTATCTACTTTACAACCAGAAGATCAATATGACACATTGATACATCTACATGTATTTGCATTTAATACAGTCAAGTCTTGCTCATAAACTCCATTATCTTCTCTCCGTACACTGCATGCATCTTCAAGGTGTCACATGATTTCATCATTTGTATACAAATGTGGAAAGAATGAGCACTTTGTATATTTCACAGATAATATGAAACATGTTGGGAAATATCCAGACATATGCCCACTTAAGAACTGATAGACACAAGATAATAATTATGCCAAAGGCCTTTTATGGGCTTATATTTACATATATATCCATCTTCTGAAATTGGTGGTAATGATTAGATAACTTAACGATATCTATTTTAATAAATCCTCTTTGTGACATTTGTCATAGGTATGAACTACATGTAATTATCATTTTACTTACACGCAAATCCTTTTATATAAAATACTATTGTCCGCTGTGGAGAGACACTCTAGATTGCCATTTTATGACAATGAATGACTATTGTAGTCCACCGATTGTTCTATTTCTTGCCCACAGCAGGCACAGATTTCATCACCAGTTGATTCATCACACAACTACAATTTCTAGCAAAAGTAAGACTTTAAGAGCCACGTCGTTGGCCTCTGCCAGATCCCTCTCAGTACATGTGTATTAAAGCCAGCATGTCAGAGCTCAGTAGATGGTCCGTGGTCCGGGGGCCCTGCCGCACTAACTGTCTGCTGACAAGGTATCACCACCTGTGCATGTTTGCCTTGCACCTCCCCATACCCATGGGTGTCGATCCGGGGGATGGGGATATATCCTCCCCCAATATTTCAGGTGGGGTGGCCTGTGCAATCATCCCCCAATAATTCACCATAAAAAAAAAATGAAGAGAAAAATTAAGGATGAGAGCCCGATGAGAGTAGTTAATGGTTATTACTCGCAAGATGACCATCAATATACACATTTTGCTATCTCATTTTCATAATGCATACATATATAAATAGAAAACGAAGTAAATGAGACAACCGTATATGAGACAAGAATAAATTGAATTCTCGCTCATACGGCTTCATCAGGAAATGATGAATTTATTCAATTTATTCAATCAACAGCATCATAGAAATGCAGTGCGCCAAATGCAAAGCCGCAGCGTTAAAAAGCAACGAGCTAAATGTTAAGCGCGAAGCGCAAAAGTGCAAAAAAAGAAGATGAAAGTAGGAGAGAGAGAGAGATAATGAGAGACAGAGAGGATAATAACCCAGGTAGCAAGCCCATGTGGGACCCACATGGGTCCCATATTCTCTGAAACATGGGCCCCATATGGAAAACCATCTGGGGCCCTAAGGCATCTGCACCCAAGAAGCATATGGGACCCATATGGGTAAACCCATATAAGACAGATGGGACCCAGATGAGACCCATACCAAACTGGGCCCAAATGGGTATGCCCAGCTTAATCCCATCTGGTACCCATATTGGTTAACCCAGATAAATCCCATGTGGGTTAACCCAGATTTTCCCCATGTGTTACCCATATGGGCATATTCATATTCTACCCATATGTGTACGCCCAGCTCATTCCCATCTGGGACCCATAAGGGCTGGCCCAGATAGATCCCATATGGGTTACTAAATATTGGCCCCATATGCGATACATATTATATGGGTTCCATTTAATAGCACAGATGGCACAAGTGACCCAAATCATCCAAAACCAGGTAGCAAGCCCATATGGGGCCCATATGGGCTTGCTACCTGGGAAAAAGGGAAAATGGGAAGAAAAGGGCAGAAGAAAAAAGGAAAGGGGAAGAGAAAAGGAAGAAAGACAAGAGAAAGAGGGACATATATATTCCAGCATTTCCTTCAGGGAACTGATGTGAATAGGCGATGAAAAAGAGGTTGACTTTAAAGTAACCTACAATGAAATATTGCTCATGTTTATGAGTGAATGGACAAGAAGTGAGAAATAAGCTGAAGAGAAAGACAGTTTTGTCCAAATGGCAGCATGTAGGAGACGAAACTTTCAGTTTGTTCCCTGATTCATACTCAGTATCTATTTTGTTTTATTGATTTCATCCATTTCTTTGTTTATTTATATCTCTACATGTAAAACATTTGAAGAGCTATTTTCCGAAAGGAGCAAAATCTTTTGATAGCAAATGGAGATAATGATATACATTTTCCTTTATTTACCTTGAACAAAATTATTAACCTAAATTACGAGAGAAATTATGAAGACATGCATCTTTTAATAACAATTTTCCATAGACACCAGAACAAAATCGGGTAAACAAAGAGTTCTTTCTTAAGTTTCACACATGGATCTAGTGCCTCTTGAAAATAAGCTCTTTGTATGTACATAAACAAGCAATACAACAGAATACTCCAGTTCGATATTTTGGAGAAAGATTATTATGTCACAACTTATTTTGTTTTATTTAAAAGCTGATGTAGGCCTATGTATTGTATTCAAACGTAACAGGCATAAGATAGTTAAGGTGTTTGAAAGTTAGAATGTTATTAAGTTTGAAGTTAAACCATCCCAATGTAATGTTGATATTGG
>CP137683.1:454619-503167 GCA_037976565.1 Mesocentrotus franciscanus
CAGGGGTTGGGGTTGAAACCATTGATACAGGGCCTGCTCATACTGATCATTCCGGGGCGAAAACCCCGAATGTTATATTAATTGAATTTTTTCCCTCCCGTCACAGGCAACTCCTAATAAGAATATTAATAATAATGAAGTATGGCAAACGCATGGGACGCAAACCTAGCCTTGGCTATAGCGCATACTACCGCATTCACTTGGCTTTTGTAGCGTGGGCGGAATGTTATATCATAGTATTGTGTTATTGGGCGAGGAAGCTTAGCGAAAGCGAGATTTTGCCATTTTGAATGCTGAAATTATCTAGAAAACCCCAAAGCCAATATGTACGTTCTTTCCGCATATTTCTTCTAGCCATATTTCTAAATTCCAGGGGGACGTAGACGTGTTCCCCAATCGGGCCCAGGATCGTCTTCTTTCCTTTTGTCTCTTCTCTATACTTTTTTTCCATCGCCGCCAATAGGGGCGGCCGTTTCGGCCCTCCTGGATCTGCTACTGCCATGTTGAAGGGCATAGCTTTAGAAGTAGGTAACGTGTCCCTGCCAAAAAGAAGGAAAATGGGATACGTGAAAAGAGAGTGATAGAGCCGCATTTCTTTGTAAGTGGTCTTGTTGATTAATAAAATGAATTGAATAAAAAAGTAAGACCAATTATACATGTATATACCCTCAGAGGATCAGACAATATGAATAAATGATAAATGTGAACATTTAAAACCATAAACTAAGATTGTGTATTACCAACCGATCATATCACAAGGGAAATCAAACGTACCAAATTAAATAATTTAAAGTAATAATTTCCATGCCATTAAATTGAACTTTAATTTCAAGTGTCACACTACTGAATACGATTGTTCTAAAACGTTTATAATGAATTCCATTTTTTATGAGACGGTCTGTATTTATCAATATGCAGGCCTACCTTGACCTATGTCTTTGATGTCCACCTCATGATATCCTGCCACTCCAGTTAGTCATGTGATTGTTAAAGTCCCATATCGTCGATAACGATAGATCGAGATAGCTAAAGCTATAAAAGGTCTCTTGACTTTTGAAACATCGGTGCTGGTGCTGAAGGTACATTCGGCGTAGCGAAAATTTGATAGAAACATCAATATCCAATACGTTTTCTGATGGAACCAGCCCTTCACATTCCTCCCATTCGCTAGTTGTATACTTTCCACGTTGACAAAATAAGGTACAGTGAAACCTGTCTATAAAGACCACCCAAGAGAGACAAGAAAAGTGGTCTTTATAGGCATTTGGTCTTTATGTATAGGTTCCTGTAGTACATGTTTCAATGAGAAACCATTTTCAAGGGAAACAAAAAATGTGGTCTTTGACATCCAGGTGGTCACTATATAAAGCAGGTTTGACTGTATTTCCTTACCATGGGTCCATGGGTGTCGATCACGGGGAGGGGATATATCCCCCAATATTTCAGGTGGGGATGGCCTGTACAATCATCCCCCAATAATTCACCATCAAAAAAAAATGAAGAGAAAAATTAATGATGAGAGCCCGATGAGAGTAGTTAATGGTTATTACTCGCAAGATGACCATCAATATACACATTTTGCTAACTCATTTTCATAATACATACATATATAAATAGAAAACAAAGTAAATGAGACAACCGTATATGAGACAAGAATAAATTGAATTCTCGCGCATACGGCTTCATCAGGAATTGATGAATTTATTCAATTTATTCAATCAACAGCATCATAGAAATGCAGCGCGCCAAATGCAGAGCCGCAGCGTTAAAAAGCAACGAGCTAAATGTTAAGCGCGAAGCGCAAAAGTGCAAAAAGAAGTAGAGGATGGAGAGAGAGATAATGAGAGACAGAGAGGATAATAATCCAGGTAGCAAGCCCATGTGGGACCCACAAGGGTCCCATATTCTCCGAAACATGGGCCCCATATTGGTTAACCCAGATATATCCCATGTGGGTTAACCCAGATTTTCCCATGTGTTACCCATATGGGCATATTCATATTCTACCCATACGTACGCCCAGCTCATTCCCATCTGGGACCCATAAGGGCTGGCACAGATAGATCCCATATGGGTTACTAAATATTGGCCCCATATGGGATACATATATGGGTTCCATTTAATAGCCCAGATGGCACAAGTGACCCAGATCATCCCCATATGGGCCCCATATGGGCTTGCTACCTGGGAAAAAGGGAAAAGGGGAAGAAACGGGCAGAAGAAAAAAGGAAGGGGGAAGAGAAAAGGAAGAAAGACAAGAGAAAGAGGGGCATATCGCTGCTGGGGCGACAAAACCTCGTATCTCAACAAAAGTTCAATGTTCAGGAGAGTAAAAATGGCTGCCATAACACTGTATCCAATGGGATAGTCTTCCTTTGACTTGGTGTAGTGGCTTCATTTTTGGAGATAGAGAGCTGGGATTAGGATAGGTCATCACTTGATGGATAATCTAGTCATTAAAATAAAAAAGTGATTTTCCCCAAATTTTGAGATACAAGGTCTTGTCACCCCAGCGACGATATATATTCCAGCATTTCCTTCAGGAAACTGATGTGAATGGGCGATGAAAAAAGAAGTTGACTTTAAAGTAACCTACAATGAAATATTGCTCATGTTTATTTCTTACAATGTCAAAATTACTTTACGGGATCCCCCTCCCTAAAAGCTAAGGCATGGGTGATGGTTGGTATGAGGTTAATGCATGATCAGGAATTATAGTAGTTGAGTGAATGGACAAGAAGTGAGAAACAAGCTGAAGAGAAAGACGGTTTTGTCCAAATGGCAGCATGTAGGAGACGAAACTTTCAGTTTGTTCCCTGATTCATACTCAATATCTATTTTGTTTTATTGATTTCATCCATTTCTTTGTTTATTTATATCTCTACATGTAAAACATTTGAAGAGCTTTTTCCGAAAGGAGCAAAATCTTTTGGTAGCAAATGGAGATAATGATATACATTTTCCTCTATTTACCTTGAACAAAATTATTAACCTAAATTACGAGAGAAATTATGAACACATGCATCTTTTACTAACAATTTTCCATAGACACCTTAACAAAATCGGGTAAACAAAGAGTTCTTTCTTAAATTACACACATGGATCTAGTTCCTCTTGAAAATAAGCTCTTTGTATGTACATAAACAAGCAATACAACAGAATACTCCAGTTCGATATTTTGGAGAAAGATTATTATGTCACAACTTATTTTTATTTTATTGAAAAGCTGATGTAGGCCTATGTATTGTATTCAAACGTAACAGGAATTAGATAGTTAAGGTGTTTTTGAAGGTTAGAATGTTATTAAGTTTGAAGTTTTGTTTATAACACCCTTCCAATAATAATGCACCTTCTAAGACTGGTTATAGTTTTGGAAAAAATAGTGCTCTGGTCAGGGCCTTAGGGGAATATTATGCTTATATTTTAGAGCGTATCTGGTATGATAAGTATATCTGGGTGAAGAAGGAGATAATGGAAGTTTGTTGTTTGGTAGTTGGAACGTAAGTTTTATATTATGTTTTTAAGAAACAGACAGTTTGTATGAGATCAGGAGTGGAAATTTTCTGTCATTTTGAGAACCAAATTTTGCATCAGTGATATTCTGTTTCATTGAATTGAGTTTCCGCAGAGAGGATTCAGTTGGTTTAATTAAAGAAGGAAGAGAGTCAAATGAAGAACCAAAAGCAATATGTTTTTCATTTACTAATGAGAACTATGTTGTTTTGAGATCTCCTTACACAGAATATTGGAATGGGTTTTTCACGATGAATGTTGTTTGGAGACATCAATATTCATAAAATGTATGTTTCAATCACCAGGAAATAAAGAATTTTCTGTCTACATGAACCTTTCCTGGTTGCTTATTAATGCATTTGCCCACTGGTAACATAATACTTTCACAAGTTGATATCCTCACCATTGGATTTTTTTGGTAATGTCTAAATTTCGTTTAAAAATAGATGATATCAGTCTGGTAGGCCTACACTGCAGGCAAGAGTCAGGACTAAAATTTAGCATGTTATTAATTTTATTACCACTCTTATATTCTCTGAAATGTTTATTAAGGGTGATTTGAAAAAGTTAATAACTTGGAAGGGAGGGGGTGCAAACTGCCATACGCTTCTACCTCTTGGTTGCTTTGATCCATTGCCGAAAATATTTTGGCACCTATCATCCCCCCAACCACGGATACAAATCGACACCCCTGCATGGGTCATAGGACGCACAGACTGTATGAGAGGTATATTAGATAAATGGCTATCACCTATTAGTCTACTATAAGATCTTAAACCTATTTACCATTGGTCCCACGATAACATAATTATTACTCTTTTATATAGTGCATGAGAAAATATATCTTGGTTTTTAGCCCTTATGGAACCAATATTACAGCTGCCATTTTCTGTCTGTTTCTAGCTCAGTTGACAGACTTTTATTTCAGGCTCAAGCAAACATATTTTGAATGAGAGGCATGGGAAAGGACTCGATCATTTTAGATAGAGGCTATTTCGTAGTAGCCTACGTCATGCGTGAAGTATTTTCGCAGGACATATTATGTGTTGCGTGAGCATCCGCCCTATATAACCGTCACAAACCGTCACTCTCACCCTTAAAACGCCATTCCCTTATCCATACGAACCCATACTCTCACCAAAAACACTTTCTCACCCATATAAAACCCACATATAGGCCTAAAATCCGCACATGCACCCATACCATCCAACGTACATCCTAACAATAATATAAGCCCACACACTAACCCACACAAACGCACACCCTCACCCATACAAACCAACCACCACTCTCACATGTACAATCTTTACACTCACCCATACAATCGCAACCCTCACCTCTACAAACCCACACCCTCACCCATACAAACCAACCACCACTCTCACATGTACAATCTTTACACTCACCCATACAATCGCAACCCTCACCTCTACAAACCCACACCCTCACCCATACAAACCAACCACCACTCTCACATGTACAATCTTTACACTCACCCATACAATCGCACACCCTCACCCATACAAACCCACACCCTCACCCATACAAACCAACCACCACTCTCTCATGTACAATCTTCACACTCACCCATACAATCGCAACCCTCACCTCTAGATAGCCACACCCTCACCCATACAAACCCACACCCTCACCCATACAAACCAACCACCACTCTCACATGTACAATCTTTACACTCACCCATACAATCGCAACCCTCACCTCTACAAACCCACACCCTCACCCATACAAACCAACCACCACTCTCACATGTACAATCTTTACACTCACCCATACAATCGCACACCCTCACCCATACAAACCCACACTCTCACCCATACAAACCAACCACCACTCTCACATGTACAATCTTTACACTCACCCATACAATCGCACACCCTCACCCATACAAACCCACACCCTCACCCATACAAACCAACCACCACTCTCACATGTACAATCTTTACACTCACCCATACAATCGCAACCCACAAAACAAAAGACTTTCTCACCCATATAAAACCCACATATAGGCCTAAAATCCGCACATGCACCCATACCATCCAACGTACATCCTAACAATAATATAAGCCCACACACTAACCCATACAAACGCACACCCTCACCCATACAAACAACCACCACTCTCACATGTACAATCTTTACATTCACCCATACAATCACACACCCTCACCTCTACAAACCCACACCCTCACATATATACAAATCATTAATGCACAAACTATCCATGCACACACTAAAAAAGAAAACACATACACATATCCAGCACAAGCCCACATTGTACCTATTGAAAATCCCGTTCAAATTTGTAGGATTCATTACATTCAGATTCGTTGATAAGCACACATAATTTCTAAATCAAATACACGTATACATTACATGTGATTTTAATATTCATGATTAATTTCAACAATATAAGAATAGGTTAAGGACAAAACCAGCGTGACGATGAAAACTACTTAAAAAAATAACCCTTATTATTTTACATGATCTCTTAATTACGAATGTACAATCTGCACGAGTTACATGAAAGATTATTAACTTACGAACAGAATCCAGAACAAAATGACAGGGCAAGATTTGTTTAATGTTACATATAAAGTTAATTTAATTTTTTTTTTTTACTTCCAACGTCATCAGTATTGTATCCGTATGGTGTTCGACTGTCAAAAACCTACATATACATATATAAATATCATGAACTTGGTTTAGATTTATCGATCATTGGTACTATGACAAAAAACATTTCTATACAGTACAAATATTAACTACTAATGCTCCGACGTGATTACCCTGGAAAATTACACATTATATGTTTATCTGTGAAACAAAAGATTGATACAAATTGTAAATAAATTAAATTATTAAAATATTTATCAATCCAATTACAAGTTCCACTGTTCCATCCAGTATTCCATTAAAGGGGACTACGTTAGGGGGGGGGGGCGCAAATCGGCCACACTCCCCCATACACTTTTGGCGGACTGAAAAAAGGGGGTGGTGAGAGATCGACGGAAGAAAAAGAGGAGAACCCAAAGCGAAAAGAAGGTAAAGGAGAAGAAGAGAGGTAAAGAAAGAGAGAGAGAGAAAAAAACAGAGTGAGTAAAAAATTTGAAGAAAAAAAAAATCACTACCCTGAATAACGGGTTGGATGGGATGGAATCCCCACTCCACAGCAAGCTAATGTTGAAGCCAGGGGCGGATCAGAGGGAGGGGGGGGGGAGAGATGGGGGTCGTCCGCGGCCCCCTTTTTTGGCTCTAAAAAATGGGGAAAAAGAGAGCAACGGTAGAAAAAAATTGAAAAAAGAAAGATGAAATAAAAAAAGAAGAAATATAAATAAAGAGAGACAGAGAGAGACAGAGAGAGAAACATGTAAGAAAAGAAGAAAAAAAAGAAAAACATGAAACTTAAATGTAAACATACAGATTACATTGCCGATGAGTTAGCACAACATGAACCTACAGAGACTTCGGACGAAAGTAGCAAATAAGGAATAAACAGTTCAATAAAATTCTCTTCAAGAATGAAAGAGAGATTATAATGAAATGTTGGGGAAGCGTTAATTTTAAGAAGAATATGGCAATTTCTATCGCTCGTGAAGGCCATCTTGAAGGATCTAAATTGTTTTTTAACAAACTCAAAGAGTGTCCAGGGGACTCTGCCCCTGCAGCCCGACCTCTGGACCTAACCCAACACAACCCCTTGCTTTATAAAATTGTCCTTAGGACCCCACCCAGATGGGATCAGCTTGCTGTCCCCCCCCCTATTTCGATAGACTCGCGTTAACGTATTTGGGAACTTTTTCAAACAATGAGACGTGATTGTACATGTACTGCTGGTACATGTATGACCAGCTGTCAACTAGTATATGTTAGTACCTGAAGTGGCTATTGTTTTATTATTTTAATATTTTACGAAGTTACATGGTTACGAAAGCTACATTGGTCCAGAGTGGTAAGGTTTCGTTATTAAATATTGACTCTAGTTTCCTCTGAGGTTTTCTTTGATATTTTACTTTGCTGATTTTTTTCTAAAGCCGTGAATTTTATGTAAACAAATTCTCAGGTCGGGATACACGATAAAACATTATATCATGATATGTACCTCCTTCTCTGTATCAGGGGATATTTAAACATACATGTATGTATTACAGATTGTTTGAATCATAAGCATAAGGCATTCTATTTTTTATTTTCTGTATAAGAATTATAGCAACCGCTATGATTGAAATTTTCAATTATGCCGTTTTCAAAAGACGGTGACTTGCGGAACTTTTCTCCTCCAGGTTGTGATTCTTGTGATATGTTCTCCCATCCCGATGATTGAAAGAGCTTTGGAAGACTGATTCCGATGAGTGATGGAACAATGGTTTAGTCTCTTCACTAACCCCATACCTCCGATTAAGTCTGGTCATCTTGACATGCCTAGTTATTATACAGAGCAATATGACCACTATGCCACAGCATGACAAGCTACTGGCAATAATTTTATTCCGGGTGGACAATCCAACCTCATCCTGAAAGTTAACTCTTATGTCACCACTTTCATCTCCAAATGAAAAGAATAGATTCCCTCGATCGACGAGGCCGCAGTGTTAGTGTCAATAATCAAAGCATCGTTGTTGGTCAAGAAGTACGGTCCTTGTCGTTCACCATGTTCTGAAAGCTGTCTTCCATCTGGTGTAATCCAGGTACAATCAACCCCTGTGCACGGAAGCTCGTGTAATAATCTTCCCTTTAGTGTCTTGTTGTTGCTAACCCACGGAAGACAATCTTCATTATTGTACACATCAGACAAAAAGTGATTTCTTATCTCCTGTCGAGCTTGGCATCGTCCATAGATTTGCTGTCGACTCTCGTTAAGCCACGAAGATATCCATGACATGCGACAGTCACAAAGAAGAGGGTTCCCAGTTAAGTTAACATCAACGTGTACTTCATGTATGCCAAATGAGGGTTCGGCTATCACCTTTATCAGGTTATCACGGAGATCAATTTCTGTCAGGTGGGGCAAGTTATAAAATGCTGTCTGTCTCACGCATCTCACTTTATTTTTCTGTAAGCTTAGGTACTCCAAAGAAAGCAGATGACTGAAGCTGTTTGGTCCCAATGTCTGAAGATTATTGTAAGACAGATTCAGAGAAGTGACATTTTCAATCCCTTGAAAACCCCTGGTTCAAGGTCAGTTATATCATTGTTTGACAGTGTAAGGTTATTGAGATTCCTTAAATTTCCGAAAGCTTCATTCTCCAGTTTTGCAATTTTGGTGAAGTTGCTACCGATGACCAAATTTTCCAACTTATCAAGATATCTTAACATCCCGCGTTCTACCACATCAAAGAAGTTGTGTTCAATAACCAACATTTGTATGTTTTCGAGGCCTTTAAATCCTCCCGATTCTATGTATTGCAAACCAGAGACAGTGAATTTCTTGCAAGAATTAATCAAGGAGGGTAATGAGGGTGAACAAAGAGACAGTTCCTGGATGGATCCTTCCCTGAGAATCTCCCGCCGATCAAATTCGAAGAGTAGGTCATCACAGGAATACTTAAATCGAAAATGGCATCCACTGCCGTTGCCCCTGGAGTGACATACATTGTCAGATGTCGGTGCGCTTAGTCCTAGAAGTAAAGGTGGAAAAGCAGCAAGGCTTACAACAAACATCAGCAGATGTAACATTATCTTCTCTGTAAAGAGAAAAAATAAAGACATTTTAATTGTAATGTTGAATTCAGAAAATGTAGCTCAAAGAAAGAAAAAAAACAATATACGAATTGAGAATATTGTTCATTGCTCAACCATGACTATAGGGCTCACACTTTAATTAAGGTATAAGGGGAAATGAAATTAAGAAAACTAAAAAGCAACTATTAATGGTATAGTGCCCAAATAGGACGATTATCAGTGTATCTTACATGAGTTTCCCTGTACCCCAAGACTGATACCAGTTTGTTAACCTTCTTCATAATGTGGTTTAAGATATTCAAGATCATGACCACAAAACAAAATCATAACCATCATCTTCCGGGCAGCCTTATACTCACCAATCACCATACCACCAGCATTACAAGGTACCCATTTAATAAACATGGGACAAGAGGGAAAACTTTGGGTATAACAACTTGCCAAGGGTGTTGGAACCGACCAATGAATGACCCAGGCCTTCTTGAATGAGAATAAAGAATATTTAGAAATAAACACATTACAGGTATATACCACTCTTTCGCGATGCCATATCAAAAACTCCTTTAACAGGTCGATGATTGTTATTACTCTGAAAGTGTTATGAGGTTCGTTGAGAGTGTTGGGGAGTGGTAATTCATGATCGTCAAGTGAGCTGGTGCAAGAAACACGGCACCAAGGCTTAATTATGATTGAATAGATAATTGACTGATCACTTGCACTTACCAAATATGAATGCAGCTGCTGTATAATTAAGATTCTTGAGCAAAACTAGAATTAAAAATTATCAGAACAGTATACTCCACACAGATCTACAGTAAAAGAATTGCAGTCATCAGAACTCTCCCAAAAGAATGGAACTGAGAAAGAACAAGCTGCACTCCTGTGTTTGCATAACAGTTGGTATAAATGCATTTGGCCTATTTCCGTACTTTCATTTTTGTTTTCAAAGTCGGGATGTCAACTTCCTGAAACTCTTTAATATTTGTATACTTCTACAGAGCGTACCAAAAAAAATGAACATTTATGAACCCTAAGTATGAAAATTATAACATACCTGTATACATTTTTCTCTCTCTCTCTCTCTATATATATATATATATTTGAATGAGGGAATTGTTCATTACTATGATTGTTGTCAATATAGGCTTAAAAAGGCTCTGTCTACTTTCAAAAAGTTCATCAGTCTCCTATCTCTTCTGTATAGAGTTGCAATTAATATCATTCTAAAGTCAAATTATGGTCAATCTGATGGAAATGCAAATCTTTTTAATCTCACTCAAAGAATCCTCTCAAAGAATCCCCACTCAAAGAATCCTCACTCAAAGAACCCTCATTCAAAGAACGCTCACTCAAAGAACCCTCATTCAAATAATCCTCACTCAAAGAACCCTCACTCAAAAAATCATCACTCAAAGAATCCTCACTCAAAAAATCCTCACTCAAAGAATCCTCACTCAAAAAATCATCACTCAAAGAATCCTCACTCAAAAAATCCTCACTCAAAGAATCCTCACTCAAAGAATCCTCACTCAAAGAACCCTCACTCAAAGAACCCTCACTCAAAGAACCCTCACTCAAATAATCCTCACTCAAAGAACCCTCACTCAAAAAAAATCCTCACTCAAAGAATCCTCACTCAAAGAATCCTCACTCAAAGAATCCTCACTCAAATAATCCTCACTCAAAGAACCCTCACTCAAAAAATCATCACTCAAAGAATCCTCACTCAAAAAATCCTCACTCAAAGAATCCTCACTCAAAGAATCCTCACTCAAAGAACCCTCACTCAAAGAACCCTCACTCAAAGAACCCTCACTCAAATAATCCTCACTCAAAGAACCCTCACTCAAAAAAAATCCTCACTCAAAGAATCCTCACTCAAAGAATCCTCACTCAAAGAATCCTCACTCAAAGAACCCTCACTCAAAGAACCCTCACTCAAAGAACCCTCACTCAAATAATCCTCACTCAAAGAACCCTCACTCAAAAAAAATCCTCACTCAAAGAATCCTCACTCAAAGAATCCTCACTTAAAGAATCCTCACTTAAAGAATCCTCACTCAAAGAACCCTTACTCAACGAGCATCAGAAATGTGGACTTTCAATTCATTATTTTCGCATAAGCTCAAATGTCTAAATTCCTTGTATTTCTGGTAGGTTATAGTCATCCATATTTAGAAATAAAAAATATATATATAACTGATATATATCCCTTTTCCAGCTGTGGGAGAAAAAGGGGTGAGTCGGGGATCATTAGGAGCAAGGACAAATATTTCTCCCCCTCCCCCTACCCCTCCTTCCCCGATACTGATTTTCAGTTCAGGTTAAAAAAAAAAAGCAAAATCAACGCACAACAAACACATCACAGCTATCTACTTTACAACCAGAAGATCAATATGACACATTGATACATCTACATGTATTTGCATTTAATACAGTCAAGTCTTGCTCATAAACTCCATTATCTTCTCTCCGTACACTGCATGCATCTTCAAGGTGTCACATGATTTCATCATTTGTATACAAATGTGGAAAGAATGAGCACTTTGTATATTTCACAGATAATATGAAACATGTTGGGAAATATCCAGACATATGCCCACTTAAGAACTGATAGACACAAGATAATAATTATGCCAAAGGCCTTTTATGGGCTTATATTTACATATATATCCTTCTCCTGAAATTGGTGGTAATGATTAGATAACTTAACGATATCTATTTAATAAATCCTCTTTGTGACATTTGTCATAGGTATGAACTACATGTAATTATCATTTTACTTACACGCAAATCCTTTTTTATATAAAATACTATTGTCCGCTGTGGAGAGACACTCTAGATTGCCATTTTATGACAATGAATGACTATTGTAGTCCACCGATTGTTCTATTTCTTGCCCACAGCAGGCACAGATTTCATCACCAGTTGATTCATCACACAACTACAATTTCTAGCAAAAGTAAGACTTTAAGAGCCACGTCGTTGGCCTCTGCCAGATCCCTCTCAGTACATGTGTATTAAAGCCAGCATGTCAGAGCTCAGTAGATGGTCCGTGGTCCGGGGGCCCTGCCGCACTAACTGTCTGCTGACAAGGTATCACCACCTGTGCATGTTTGCCTTGCACCTCCCCATACCCATGGGTGTCGATCCCGGGGGATGGGGGATATATCCTCCCCCCAATATTTCAGGTGGGGGTGGCCTGTGCAATCATCCCCCAATAATTCACCATAAAAAAAAAATGAAGAGAAAATTAAGGATGAGAGCCCGATGAGAGTAGTTAATGGTTATTACTCGCAAGATGACCATCAATATACACATTTTGCTATCTCATTTTCATAATGCATACATATATAAATAGAAAACGAAGTAAATGAGACAACCGTATATGAGACAAGAATAAATTGAATTCTCGCTCATACGGCTTCATCAGGAAATGATGAATTTATTCAATTTATCAATCAACAGCATCATAGAAATGCAGTGCGCCAAATGCAAAGCCGCAGCGTTAAAAAGCAACGAGCTAAATGTTAAGCGCGAAGCGCAAAAGTGCAAAAAAGAAGATGAAAGTAGAGAGAGAGAGATAATGAGAGACAGAGAGGATAATAACCCAGGTAGCAAGCCCATGTGGGACCCACATGGGTCCCATATTCTCTGAAACATGGGCCCCATATGGAAAACCATCTGGGGCCCTAAGGCATCTGCACCCAAGAAGCATATGGGACCCATATGGGTAAACCCATATAAGACAGATGGGACCCAGATGAGACCCATACCAAACTGGGCCCAAATGGGTATGCCCAGCTTAATCCCATCTGGTACCCATATTGGTTAACCCAGATAAATCCCATGTGGGTTAACCCAGATTTTCCCATGTGTTACCCATATGGGCATATTCATATTCTACCCATATGTGTACGCCCAGCTCATTCCCATCTGGGACCCATAAGGGCTGGCCCAGATAGATCCCATATGGGTTACTAAATATTGGCCCCATATGCGATACATATTATATGGGTTCCATTTAATAGCACAGATGGCACAAGTGACCCAAATCATCCCAAACCAGGTAGCAAGCCCATATGGGGCCCATATGGGCTTGCTACCTGGGAAAAAGGGAAAATGGGAAGAAAAGGGCAGAAGAAAAAAGGAAAGGGGAAGAGAAAAGGAAGAAAGACAAGAGAAAGAGGGACATATATATTCCAGCATTTCCTTCAGGGAACTGATGTGAATAGGCGATGAAAAAAGAGGTTGACTTTAAAGTAACCTACAATGAAATATTGCTCATGTTTATGAGTGAATGGACAAGAAGTGAGAAATAAGCTGAAGAGAAAGACAGTTTTGTCCAAATGGCAGCATGTAGGAGACGAAACTTTCAGTTTGTTCCCTGATTCATACTCAGTATCTATTTTGTTTTATTGATTTCATCCATTTCTTTGTTTATTTATATCTCTACATGTAAAACATTTGAAGAGCTATTTTCCGAAAGGAGCAAAATCTTTTGATAGCAAATGGAGATAATGATATACATTTTCCTTTATTTACCTTGAACAAAATTATTAACCTAAATTACGAGAGAAATTATGAAGACATGCATCTTTTAATAACAATTTTCCATAGACACCAGAACAAAATCGGGTAAACAAAGAGTTCTTTCTTAAGTTTCACACATGGATCTAGTGCCTCTTGAAAATAAGCTCTTTGTATGTACATAAACAAGCAATACAACAGAATACTCCAGTTCGATATTTTGGAGAAAGATTATTATGTCACAACTTATTTTTGTTTTATTTAAAAGCTGATGTAGGCCTATGTATTGTATTCAAACGTAACAGGCATAAGATAGTTAAGGTGTTTGAAAGTTAGAATGTTATTAAGTTTGAAGTTAAAACCATCCCAATGTAATGTTGATATTGGTATAAAAACTCTTGAATCATGCCTTAGGTCGGTTAGTCAGTGGATGAATGATAACTTTCTGAAGTTAAATGAAGATAAAAGTGAGTACATGTTGATTGGATCTGTCAGGCAGTTAAGTAAATTTTCTGCACAAAAGATCATCATTGGCAACTCAGAAATAAAATGTGTTAATCAGGTTCGTAATCTTGGAGTTTTGTTTGATGCTGGAATGACCATGAAGTCTCAGATTTCAAATGTTGTTAGTTCAGCATCATTCCATATTCACAATATTTGGAGGATCAGAAAATATCTGAATCAAAAAGCCACTGAGCAGATTGTTCATTCTTTTATTACATGTCGTTTGTATATGTGTAATTCGTTGTATATTGGCCTTCCTCAAAATCAAATAGCCCGTCTGCAACGAGTTCAGAACATGGCAGCTCGGCTCGTCACTCTCCGTAGTAGATCAGACAGTATTTCAGATATATTAAAATCTCTTCATTGGTTATCAGTCTCAAAAAGAATCATGTATAAGCTGTTACTCATTACTTACAAAACACTTCTTCATTCTTCACCCCATTACTTGTATCAGATTTTGAAACCGTACACCCCATAACGGAATTTACGCTCAGGTTCACAGCGTCAGCTATGTACACCCAAAACCAATAACAAATGGGTGGAAAGGGCTTTTGGTAACATTGCACCCAAATTATGGAACACTTACCATTAGAAATAAGACAATCATCATCAATTGAAATATTTAAGAAGAAACTTAAGCACCATTTGTTTATGTCGTAGTTTTAATATTGTATACTTATTTTGATGTTGTACAAAGCGCCTTGAGCAGTCTTTTAGAATGGATATGTGCGCTTTATAAGTTGACATTATTAGGTGGTCTGTTATCAACAGACCACCTATTAATTTCGTCAGAATTTTCTTTCTTTATTTATTTATTATTATTATTTATTTTTATTTCTCCACTTTTTTGTGCACAAGATTACTCAATATCTAACAACACGATTTCTTTCAAATTCAACACACGCATTGGTCATTGTCATAAGACGGTACAGCCGCATTTTCAAGTTCATCAAACAATCGTGACGTCATCTAGGCGCCATTTTGTGAAAATTAACTTATGATCATATCTTCATAACGGAAATTCATTTCTCATTCATATTTATCAATAACAAGTTCAATATTTGTCCGGTCATTTTCAGGTCAATAAACGCGCGCGTACGCGTACGTCCGCGCGTCAGTGCGCGCGCAAAATTTCAAAATGCTCAAAATCACTTTTTATTCAAATTAGAGTACGTTTCAGCCAATTTTAAGCATTTCGCCAAAACGCGCACACGCGAATGCGCGCGTTTTCGTTCGTCATGGCCGTACGCACCATAGAATCGCCATTTTGTCTATTATAGTATTGCCCATCTTTTTCCGAACAATTTGATACCATGTTCATGTCTTTATGACCATTAATAACGGAATGAGCGTCCGTTCCAGATAAATGTCCGTGCGTGCGAGCTCTGGTAATACATAACAGATATGGGCAAAAACATGCCTATATAAAATCCATTATAGCTTTTTAGGATGCTAGTTGACCCCACAATTTTTTTATATATTTAGATAGAGTATGAGTAGGAAATATGATTTCATGTCTCATTTGGCCGTTAAATATATCGTGACGTCATCATAATGGCCTTGGAACTCCAAATACGAATTGGCATGTTATGACGCCAGCTTATTCATGGAAAATTGATTGTATCTCTGTAAATATTGATCGATTTTCTTCCAAATTTCGATATGTTGTAGCTGTGACAATCCTTAACAAGATCAGCGTCCACTAGATTAAAAGACAGACCACCTAATTCGTCCTCAATGACGAATTAAATTTCTCGTTATTATTATTATTATTATTTATAACACCCTTCCAATAATAATGCACCTTCTAAGACTGGTTATAGTTTTTGAGAAAAAAAATAGTGCTCTGGTCAGGGCCTTAGGGGAATATTATGCTTATATTTTAGAGCGTATCTGGTATGATAAGTATATCTGGGTGAAGAAGGAGATAATGGAAGTTTGTTGTTTGGTAGTTGGAACGTAAGTTTTATATTATGTTTTTAAGAAACAGACAGTTTGTATGAGATCAGGAGTGGAAATTTTCACTTTCATTTACTAATGAGAACTATGTTGTTTTTTTTTTAGATCTCCTTACACAGAATATTGGAATGGGTTTTTCACGATGAATGTTGTTTGGAGACATCAATATTCATAAAATGTATGTTTCTATCACCAGGAAATAAAGAATTTTCTGTCTACATAAACCTTTCCTGGTTGCTTATTAATGCATTTGCCCACTGGTAACATAATACTTTCACAAGTTGATATCCCTCACCATTGGATTTTTTTGGTAATGTCTAAATTTCGTTAAAAAATAGATGATATCAGTCTGGTAGGCCTACACTGCAGGCAAGAGTTAGGACTAACATTTAGCATGTTATTAATTTTTATTACCACTCTTATATTCTCTGAAATGTTATCTTTATTGAGGGTGACTTGAAAAAGTTAATAACTTGAAAGGGAGGGGTGGAACCTGCCACACGCTTCTACCTCTTGGTTGCTTTGATCCATTGCCGAAAATATTTTGGCACCTATCCTCCCCAACCACGGATACAAATCGACACCCCTGCCCATACCTGTACGTAGCCTGTTAAGACTGCGCAATTGTGATACATGGTCGGTCAGACATAGATCCTGCAGGGAGTGTCTCAGATGGGTCAATAGCCCTGCATTCATCTTTGAAATTTTCATTGACATTGCCCTTTTGTGTTTCCGACACATATCAAGCTTAAAGCCCTTGTAAAGTGTTGGGAGCCCCAAAAATTTGATGGCAAAATTTCAATTAAATTGTATCATAATGTGAAAGAGGATGTCATTTAAGACACATTCTGCAAGGGTTTTCAAAACAAATGTGTTTAAAGTCGAATATTGATGAAAGAATACAAAATTTAGGTTTTCTGCGTACAACAGAAAACCCAAATTATGTATTCTTCCATCAATATTTGTCTTCAAACACATTTTCTTGGGGGAGAAATGTTTGCAGAAGTTTGTCTTAAATGGCATCTTCTTTCACATTATGATAGAATTTAAGTGAAAATTTTCTATCAAATTTGTAGCGAATTTTGGGCTCCAAACACTTTAGGGGCTTTAAAGTTGAGTAATTCCAATACAAACACAATTGATAATAATTATATCTTAAATCTGAATCTCACAAAAGCAAATAAAAATGTGGACTTGAACATCATCAGCGATAACCCAGTCCTCTGAATCAATAGACTAGGGTATACATCGTTCAGCCAGGCCGTCAATCCGTCTACAAACCAATTCGCTTGGATGCTATGTAATTGTCTGGTGTCGGTCTAGTCGATGTGACTGGGGTTTTAGGGATAATAATGAAACAGGTATTTTCGATATTTCTACTTACGAAAGGATTTTCACCCAGAAGGATTCCGAATTTTAACTCTCCGATCAACAGGTGTCAAAGGAACTGAGGGCCATCAAGTCGAATTTTTGCAAGGTTTCATCATTCCGAAATCTAATAAGCTGAGGTGTTATTCATATTTTATTAGCCTTCAGCATGTTCGGAATAAGAATTGAGTTGAATTGAATTGAATTTATTTTCTTCTGCAACATGCAAATCAAATTACATTTCAGCGATACAACATATACAAAACATATCGAGTTTTTTTAACGTGTACACAATTATAATGATAAAAGAAATGTTGACATTAAAACAAAATGTAACTGATAACATATTGCCAAGAGCTATTCATTAAGAAATATGCAGAAGAAGGGATATCACAGTAAGCGCTTACTTGATACCTGATACCGTGACAGCCCGGGGTGAGGAGGGGGGTGATTAAAAAAAAAGCGGTAAAAAAACGTAAGGGGGAGGATTATAGGAAGGGTGGTATCAACTTCTTTTCATGTTGCATCACTCTCTCCATTTTTTCCTTCTTTCTTTCGCTCTCTTTCTTTCTCTCTCTCTCTCTCTCTCCCTCTCTTTTCCCTCTCCATCTCTCTCTTTCTCTCGTCACCTATCGAATTAAAAGGGGTAGTTCCCCCACCTGGTAGCTACGGTGTGTGTGTGTGTGTGTGTATTGGGTTTTTACAGACGTTTATCAATCAGATATTATTATTTACGTCAGTCTGGGGACCGACCTTTAATAATAATAATAATAATAGTGGGTTCTTGTATAGCGCTCATGTCTGTCAGATTTGACACTCTTGGCGCTACGCAATTATTACCCCGGCTTTTAATAGCATGGCTGCCATTACGGCGCTCTAGCATTTCAAGGAATTAATTCCTGCCAAGTACCCATTTACATCACCTGGGTTGAGTGTGGCAAATGTAGATCAATGTCTTGCCAAAGGACATTAGTGCCGCAGCGGGATTCGAACCGCAGACCTTGTGATCGACAGTCACCACTCGACCACGACACCTCACGTCACCATCCGAAAGACGTGACTCAGCTTCGAACCTGCGTCCTCGGCTGAATCAGTTTGTAACTTCCACTGTTAGCTGGATTACAGGCGCACGCCACAACGCCAATGATCACTACATATATAGAGTATTTAAATGAAAGGAGCTGAAAATATATGGCTCTTTGATAGCTTGATTTGTTTGATTATAATTCTGCGGGATGAGGAATGGAAATAACGCATTATGCATTTGTATGTAACAAGCAGTGTGTGTGTAATGTGTGTTCCACCTTGCCTGTTTTTACTCTTGTTTTTACTCTAATTTCGGAGTAAATATCTACTCTTTTGATGCCAACTGGACATTGCTTTTATTAGAATCGCTTGGTAAAGAGATGTGAACCTGTGAGTGTTATTTGTGCCTTCCAGAGACAACATTTGTTATTGATGAACCACTGATTTTGTTTTGCTTTGCCATACTTCTGAGATACAGTCCCATAGCAGTACTTCTGTGTATGGTACCTTGCCAGCTAACTTGCCATACTATTTCTAGACTCTTCTTCACGCTACTTTGGACAATTTACATCACAAAAGAACCTTGACTGTACATATCTTATTTTATTAGTCGCTGTTCTTCAGAATAGACAATAGACATTTTCTGCCACCTGCTTGTCTGTTCTTCATTGAAGTGTCTAGGCCTTCAACTCGTTCCAATTCAGTGAGTGCTGTAAGTGTAAGTGAGGACGTCATTGAACTATTTCAGACAGACAAATTCTTGCAACAGATCAAAGAAATTGCTAGATCTATTGCGAAAGAAATCGCTGATCAAACATCTGGGAAACTACAACAAATGATCGAGCACAATGAGAGTAGGATTCATGACCTTGAAGTCACAATAGATAACAGGGAACACAGATTGAAGAAGGTAGAGGAAGAATTACAGAAGAAGGGAAACAAACTTCAGGAGTTAGAGATGGCTACAAACAATCTACAGCAATAATCAAGGCGTTCATCATTGCGCATTTTTGGTGTTCAGGAAAATGCTAATGAAGACACCGACCAGCTGATCTGCGACATCACCAACACAAAACTTCACATCCCCTTAGTGCGTGATGATATCGACCGTTCTCATCGCACTGGGAAACGCACTGGACAACGGCCGCGGTCCATCATTGTCAAATTCTGTACCTATCGGAAACGCAACGAAATCATCAAGGCACGCAAGAAGTTGAAAAATACTGGAATAACAATACAAGAGGATTTGACCCCACAAAATGCAAGTCTGTACAAGAAAACCTATCAGTCATCCAATGTGGAGTCTGCCTGGACACATGAAGGAAAAATAGCGGTGGAAAAAAGGTAACTAAACTCATCGGAAGTGAACTTGATCTCCGATCGCTATAAATAAACCAATTCTCATCATGAGGGAAGTTGACCCCTCTGCTGTGTTATGACTATGAAGAAAAAATATATATTTTAACACATATAAATATGTCTCTGGATGCAATTCCCATTGTCCACTTTTGTTCCCCATTGTATTTTTTTTCTTTCTAAATTATATAATTTATTTTTTTGATATATTCTGTGTTTAAGTGTAATGTCACGATTTGCATGTGTAGTATGTGAAAGGCAAAAATCTGATATAAATAATCTTACATGTCATGTTTGTAAAGATCACTTAGTTTCCTCTCGGGCTCTGGAAGATGATTTTGGTCTAAATACATATTACTATACAACATCAGACTATAATAAGAAAATTCATGATTCAAATTCCAAAGAGAAATTTTTAACCGTTGCTCATTTTAATTGTAGAAGTTTAAAGAAGAATATTGACAGTCTTGAATGTGTTTTATCGGAAATCAAATGTCCATTTTCTATAATAGCAGTATCTGAAACTTGGTTCAAACATGAGGAATGTGTAAACATAAATGGTTATCAGTTTGTTGGAAAAGGGAGAGCCGAGAAACGTGGTGGAGGAATAGGTTTTTATATAGAAACTGGCTTGAAATTTAGAAGACGTTCAGATCTTGATATTTTTAATGACTTCATTGAAGTTCTTTTTATTGAAATATATTGTAAATATTCAAATAAAATTCTTGCCATCTTCTATAGACCACCTGCTCAATCAGTTCCCTTTTTTCTAAATGCATTAGAATTACCACTGCATAAAGTAACAAAAGAGGAGAAAGAATGTATTTTAATTGGCGATTTTAATCTAGACTTTTTAAAGGTTACTTCGTGCAACAATGTAAATAGTTTTATTGATATTTTAAAGTCTTATTCTTTTGCTCCCTTGATTCTTAAACCTACAAGAATAACTACACAATCTGTCACCCTCATAGATAATATATTTACAAATAGACCTGAAAATAATATAAATGCTGGGATACTCCTCACTGATGTGAGTGATCATCTCTCTATTTTTTGTCAATTGCAATTTCTCATTGATGATGATGATCCTGATGCAATATACAAGCGTGCAATAAATGACTCAAATATTTCTATATTCTGTGAAAGGCTATATTTATGACAAACTGGGATGAGATTTTAAAATTTGATTATGTTAACAGTGTTTTTGATGTTTTTATGAAATATTTTCTTGAAACTTACAACAAATGCTTTCCATTTCAAAAAATGAAAATAAAACAGAGACAACAAAAGCCTTGGTTTGATGCTGAACTTTAAAAAATGTGCAAAAAGAAAAATGTTTTATTTCGGAAATACATCAAAAATCCATCTTCTTATCGGAAAAATGTATACTCGTGTTATAGAAATGTAGTAAACAGTGAGATACGAAAATGTAAACGAGAATATTATTTTCCTAGATTTAGATTTAAACGTGTCAAAAGTAATATTAAGGCAACTTGGAAAACCATAAATGATATTTTAATGAAAGCTCGGGAAAAAATGCAATGTGATTTTATTGAACTAAATGGTAGACAGATACAAGATAAACAGGCCATTGTCCAAGCATATAATAACTTTTTTAGCACTATCGGTAGGGACACTGTAAATAGTATTCCTGATGCCTCCGTTGATTTCTTGCATTTTTTACCTAAAAGGTACTTTCCAAAGTCTATATTTATGTAAACCAGTTGAGATCTCTGAAATAATAGAAATTGTTTAAAAACTTGAATCATGTAAAACCCCAGGATATGATGATGTAAATATTGCCGTTCTAAAGAAATCTATTGCTACATTTGTTATAGCGCTTTGTAATTTATTCAATATGTCTTTACAAGTTGGTGTCTTTCCTACTGCTCTCAAGAAGGCTAAGGTGATTCCTGTGTACAAAAAAGGAGATAAACATATTTTAAATAATTATAGACCGATATCAATTTTATCTACTTTCTCAAAAGTCTTTGAAAAACTAGTTTATAGTCGTCTATTTTCCTTCTTGTGTAAAAGAAATATATTATACCATAAACAGTATGGGTTTAGACAAAATTACAGTACATATATGGCTCTTTTGGATTTTACGAATATTATTGCTAAATCATTTGAAGATAAAAAGTTGTTATTGGTATATTTCTAGATCTTACCAAGGCATTTGATTGTATAAGTCATCAAATATTATTACAAAAATTGCAATTCTATGGTATTCGGGGTACTGTACTTAAGTGGTTTTCCAGTTATTTAAATAATAGAGTGCAATATGTATGTGTAAATAATTTATCCTCCGAAATTGCAGAAAACCAACAAATAATATCGATAGTAAATTCTACAACTTTTTTAGGAGTAAGAATTGACAACAAACTGACTTGGAAAGAACATGTACATTATGTATCATGTCAAATATCTAAAGCTATTGGTGCAATGAACAGAATTAAAAAATTGTACCTTTTAATATTCTTCTTAATCTGTATAATACCATGATTCTACCCTATCTTATCTACTGTACTATAGTGTGGGGAGACTGTGCTAAAACTCATTTAAATCGAATTTTAATTCTTCAGAAACGTGCAATACGAATTATATTTAACTTACCGTAAATCTCTGTGTATAAGGCGCACTTTTTTTCCGTCGGGAAAAATCAAAAGTCGGGGGTGCGCCTAATACACAGGTACAGGATATTTTGAGTCCTCAAAATGCTACTTTTAGTGGTTTCAGAAAATCTCTGTGTCTCAACATGAATCACATAATGCAAATAAAGAATAGGATCTACTATTTGAAGTTAAACTACGTTCCTAATTTGAAGGAAGAGAGTTTTTTTTTTTTTTTTTTTCAGTCTCGATAAATTATGCCCCTTCACAAGGCACTTTGCCGGCCGAAGCTCTCCTGCGCCTTATACACGGAGATTTACGGTACATCCTTTCTCCCACACTGCTCCTGTATTTAAAAAACATAGTTTATTAACAATTTATGATATACATAAGCAACAGATTGGTATCTTTATGTTTTCTTACTCTAAAAACATACTTCCAAAGTTTTTAGATGATTGTTTTATATGTAATAGAAATGTGAGTAATTATGAAACTCGTCAATCAAATCTATTTCACCTACCAATGTTTACTTACGATTTCTCAAGAACAACAATTATTTATGCCGGACCAAAATTATGGAACAAATTGCCTCAAGAAATTCAAATAAGCCCAACAGTGTCAATTTTCAAAAGAAAGCTTAATAAATATCTTGTAAATGAATATGTATAACTAGGATTATTTTTTACATAAATGCCTTTTTTGTTTTTCGTTTTTTTGTTTTTTTGTTTTTTTTTTGTAATGGATTTGTCTGGTTTAATTCTATATATTGATGTTTTGTGTTATTTTAATTTCTGTATTTTTATCTCGTTTTTAGTATATTTAAGAAACTTTTTATGTAAATTTTATTATCTTTGGGAATAACCTCGATAGGCCCTTGGCCTCTGTTTTTCCCACCACATTATGATTTAAATTGAAGATGTTTCATTTTAACGTTTGTTATTGTATATATGCATATAAATTGTACTTGTGTTTTTTAAAATCAGATGTGGAAATAAAACTTGAACTTGAACTTGAACTTGAACTTGCAGTGTGCGTATGTATGAGGCCACTATCAATTAAACAAGCAAACATTGGACGATAGTCACTAACTATGCAAACAACAATTTCGACTAGTCAGACGATAGGCCACCTCGCTACCTCTGCAAATGAAACAAGAGAGAAAGATATCATTGTAAGATGTGCAGAAATGACGACGACAACTTCCTGGTTCTTTCTCCACAGTACGATATGAATGCGGGGCTGAAAGAGAACATCAGGTAAGACATACAATATGAGGTGATTGATCGACTTGTATGTAAAATGAAAATATTTTTTGGCCATTTATGTTAATCTATGACCGCAAGTAATTGCTGCTATTTTGACTGCTTTTTAATTTTTTTCTCACACTGCAAATTAAATTCGAAAGAACAAATGCATTATAATATTTATTGTTCTTATGATTTTACATATATGTATATTGAATAATTGAATAAACAAATTTACTCAATATTGAAGTTCTAGCAGATTAATAAATGGTAGTAGTTGGGGGGTTTGGAGGTTGGGACATTATTTATAGACAGGGTGGCCCATAAGCAGGCCCCAAAAATGAAATCTTCAGGATATGATCAGCATTTCGAAGTGAATATTGACTAAGAATCATCAAAAGAATTATTTACTATTATTTGTACCAAGATTGATAACTTTAAAGAAATATGAACAAATAACAAAAATTTATTTATTAATTCTCATATTAAGTTGTGAAACATAATCCAATTCTACTGACCTAAAATGACCTTTGACCTTGACTTTGTGACCTGGAATTTATGTCATATGATTTGTGATACTTGATAACCCTTGGGTACAAGCTTCATTGAATTTGAACAAACACTTTTGAAATTATGCTAAAAATTCAAAATCTTGATGTTGATGCCACAACAAAGTCTAAGTTTGCAGACCTGAAATGACATTTGACCTTGACTTTGTCACCTAAAAGACTAATCACATGATTGGTGATACTTGATAACCATTATGTTCAAGTTTCATGGAATAGGAATGTATACTTTCAAAATTATGTTAAAAATTCAAAATCTTAACCTTTGGTCAAGTTTTTGATGTTGATGCCACAACATAGTCTTGTTGACCTGAAAATACATTTGAGCTTAACTTAGTGACCTGAAATTCTACTCACATGATTGGGGATACTTAATAACCCTTTAGTCTAAGTTTCACTGAATAAGAACTGATACATTCAAAATTATATTAAAAATTCAAAAACTTAACCTTAGGTTAAGTTTTTGATGTTGACGCCGCCGTCACCGTTACCGGAAAAGCGGCGCCTATGTCTCGCTTTTGCTATGCAGGCGAGACAAAAATGAATGTATTATTTGAATTAATTGCAATTCCATATGTAGTTCTTCAAAGATCAGAATTAATTCATCAATATTAGGTTTTAAGCTTTATTCACGTTTATACTGAATAACTGAATAATTAAATTTATAGTTGCAACTTTATTTCTGTTTAAAACATAATCAGCAAGTAGTATCATACATTTTCTGTATGCTTTGTATATAGGACCGCAGGGAAAAAGAGTTATCCAGATTATGAATGCGGAGAGAGAGAGAGAGGGGGTTTGGGGGTGCTCGACGTTCCGAACAGGTTAACTCTCCTGGTGTTGAACAGTCATATCAAGTAGTCCTACATAGTCCTACGAAACCGAAAGAATACTTCTCTCTCCCCTCGATGGGACAATCATAATTTATTTGAAACCCTCGGTATTCGCAATGTATATGCTAATGAACCTCCTCTGACTTTGTTTTCCTATCATTTTAAACAGGTAACATTAAACAAAAAATCATAACTGGCTACGAGGAGCAGAGGAATACCTGCTGATAATTATACCAAGATGAGGAGAGATACACTGCATGCAGGAGTAAGTACGACTTTAGATTGAAGAAACTGTCGGCAAATATATAATGACCTTGATTATTGCTGACCAGCTTATTCGTTGATATCCTTAGACCAATTCAACAAATAATAAATCTAACGTTTGGTATTACCGCAGGTATACATGGCATTTATAGTATTTTAACTATCCCTTTTTAATTATAGATTTTCGTTTGCACAGAAAGATCCAGCAAAAGTATTTATAAAAATAAAAGGGAGCACTGTTGCATACTATAGTGAAGGCTCTTGACTCTAATACTAGAGGTTCTACCGGTACGTAATAATAATTGCAGGGCCCGCAGAAAGAGCAGTTATAATGCTGATGTGGCTACCGTAGGTAAATAAGAAATCAATCAACATTATTATTATTATTATTATTATTATTATTATAATTATTATTATTATTATTACTAGTATTATTATTCTTGTTATCGTTGTTATCAATATTATTTTTATTATTATTCTCATTATTATCATTATTCTTCTTATTATTATTATTATTATCATTTTCGCTATTCATTTAATGTAATAATAAGTTACATCCTATATTGACAGTGAAAAGTGTCCACTAAGTTGAATCTTGAATCTAACCCTAACCCTAAGCTCAAACTAACCAAATTAACCAGTCCAAATAAACACAATTAATTTATGACTGAACTTTATCCGGACAACGATGCTTATTGCTATTGTCTAAAAATTGTAACCACCTAACCATTATAGCAACAAGACGACCTAAATACCAGAAGTTATATATTACTTGGTCCTAATGAACAAATATTTGATGGTTTTTTTAAATTGGAAACAGTGGCTATACATTATTATTATTTTTGTTTTTGCTATTGTTGTCTTTTCCAGATAAAAGTCGTCCTTTTGCTAAATTTCGCCGTTCTAAGCTTCTACCTTGGATGGCATTCAGTACCACGTAAGTATTTTAAAAAAAAATCAAAACTAAATGAAAAAAAGCAATATTGACAATGTGGTAATTGTTACAAGTACGCTTAATTCATCTTTTCGAAGCCGACTCAAGGAACTATCTTGCACTATTATTTTTAAAGTGTCCTAAAAATAATTTCCATAATCTCTCTCTCTCTCTCTCTTTCTGTGTTCTCATATATTCGTATTTCTTTTATTCGTTAGGTTATGCAATGAAGATGTGTTTTATTGCATTTGCTTTCATAAAGGGTCTGTCGCGAGGAGAGAGATGCCCATCCCGTCCAAAGCACCTGCGGCCGGTCTGACTGCTGTTCTCTCAACCAATGGTAGGTTACCTTTACAAATCGACACATGTAAAGAAAACTCAACGACTAGAAAGCCTACTCCAACCCATTCTAGGCCGAGACCAAGACCTCGAATCATATTGGCCACCACTAATAAAGCCTTCTTGGACTTTACAGAGAACTGGATTGAGAGCCTAAAGCGATGCAACATCAGGGACCATGTGACTATAATAGCTGAAGATACTTCGACATATGAAGTCCTAGCCAAGAGAAATGATATCAAACTAGAACTATTGCTCACGAGTAAAACCAACTTACCTGACAGTGATCTTCCTTTCGGATCTCAAGACTACATCCGTTTAGTTAACAGAAGACCCAATTATATCCTGCGGTACTTACGAAACGGCACCGACGTCCTCTTTTCAGATGTCGATACGGTATGGCTAAAGAACCCCTTACCGTTCTTCGAGGGCGATTACGATATGTACTTCGGAAGGGACATTTACGACAACCAGACAAAACCGGACATGGTTTGTGCGGGTTTTGTGTACTACAGTGCCACCAAAGCTACGATTGATTTAATTGTAAAATGGATCCGTCGCATCCACGTTCGACCCGAGATACCTGATCAAGAACTTCTGAATCAGTTGTTACCTAACAAAACCATTCGAAAGACGCTCAAAGTGAAATATCTGGATCAAAGACAGTTCCCAAATGGAAATGATTATTTCAATGTGGAATGGAGAAAGAAACATGCCAACATAGACCCGATCGTTGTACACAACAATTGGATAAAAGGACATGATATTAAGATAGAAAGGTTTAAAAATACTAGCATGTGGTATTTATGATATTTTAAAAGACCCCGTCCGGGGGAAAACACAATGTTGTATAAATGGGAAGCTGAATGAGCGTCGAATATAAAATATAAAGCAATACAAATATTTTCCCGTTCAGTATTGCACAAAAGTAAATCAAAACCTCATTTTTCGCACCTCTCCAACTTACAAGTCAACAGGGGTCAAATATGACGCAGTTACGGTGACGACATAAAATGTGGATCCGATCGGCTCGCCGATGTAGCCGAGGCGATGACCCGTGCTTGATTAATGCAAAGTCAATGTGAATGTAGGTACTGATGATGTCATCAAGTCGAAAGTTTGTTTTTAGGTCTACAACTTCCGATTTTCAAAGCTTTAGATTTCGAGTTATCAGAGAGCTGTTAGTCCTCAGACACTAAAATAGCATAGAATAGATATTATTGCAATCTATGGCTTATTAACTTTCTGTTGATATTAATTCATATATTTCATTTTTCCCTTTCGACAGGGTCTTTAGTGGAACAACTAGTGCTGTATTCAGGTATCTGACGTATTACGTACAATTTTGTAGAAACATGTTTATTTAAGAAAGTATCATGAACCTCAGGCTTCTGTGAGTGAGAAGGGGTTTAAAGATTTTTGTGATGATATTACTCTATATCGGAAAACCATATAGGCACACATGCAACTCCATATTTTTTCGTTCTTAACCAGTTTTCAATAAATCGCTTGGTGGTGTTCATTCCTTTTCACGGTATAGAGCGTTTGGGGTAGGATTTTTGATTTAAATGAAAGGTCTGGACAGGCCTGTATGGATATTAACACCCATGTTGAAGGGCATAGCTTTAGGGGTAGGGTCACGTGCCCCTTGCCATAAAGAAGAAGAAGAAGAAAAAGGGAGAGATGAACGGATAAGTGAAAAGAGAGTGATAGAGCCGCAATTGTTTGTAAATGGTCTTGTTGATTAATAAAATGAATTGATTAAAAAAAAACTCTATCGAGTAAGACCCATAATGTATCCCCTCAGACAATATGAATAAATTATAAATGTGAACATTTCAAACCATAAACTAAGATTGTGAGTTACCAGCCGATCATATCACAAGGGAAAACAAACGTAGCAAGCTGAAATAATTTAAAGTAATACTTTATATGCCATCAAATTGACTTTGGTTTAATTTTTCATGAGACGGTGTGTAATTTATCAATATGCAGGCCTAACTTTACATGTGACTTTGAGTTGTCTTTGATGATGTCAGTTTCATGATATCCTGTCACTCCAGTTAGTCATGTGATTGTTAAAGTCCCATATCGTCGATAACGCTAGATCGAGATAGCTAAAGCTATAAAACAGGTCTCTTGACTTTTTGAAACATCGGTGCTGGTGCTGAAGGTACATTCGGCCTAGCGAAAATTGGATAGAAACATAAATATTCAATACGTTTTTTGCATAAGCTTCACGTACGCAGTAATATATATTTTATCGGTGATGGGACCATGCAGCCCTTCACATTCCTCCTATTTGCTAGTTGTATACTTTCCACGTTGACAGAATAATGTACAGTGAAACCTGTCTATAAATACCACCCAAGGGAGACAAGAAAAGTGGTCTTTATAGGCAGGTGGTCATTATGTACAGGTTCCTTTAGTACATCTTTCAATGAGAAACCATTTTCAAGGGAAACAAAAAATATGGTCTTTGTAGACAGGTGGTCGTTAAAGCAGGTTTGACTGTATTTCCTTATCATGGGGTCATAGTATTCATTGTATGAGAGTTATATTGGACATATGGCTTCCATCTGTTACTCTGCTAAAGATTAATTGATCTTAAACCTATACTATTGGTCCCATGCAAACATAATTATTACTCTATTATATTAGTGCATTAGAAAATATGTATTGGTTTTATCCCTTGGAACCAATATTCCAGCTGCCATTTTCTGTCTGTTTCTCAGTTGACAGACTTTTATTTCAGGCTCAAGCAAATATATTTTGAATGAGAGGCATATGGGGAAAAGACTCATCATTTAGAGAGAGGCTATTTCGTAGTAGCCTACGTCATGCGTGAAGTATTTTCGCAGGACATATTGTTGCGTGAGCATGCATCCGTCATATATAACCGTCACTCTCACCCTTAAAACCGGATTCCCTTATCCATACGAACCCATATATACTCTCACAAAAAACACTTTCTCACCCATATAAAACCCACATATAGGCCTACAATCCGCACATACACCCATACCATCCAACGTACATGATCCTAACAATAATATAAGCCCACACTCTCACCCATACAATCCATGCAATCACCACTCTCACATGTACACTCTTTACACTCATCCATACAATCACACACCCTCACCTCTACAAACCCACACTCTCACCCATACAAACCAACCACCACTCTCACATGTACAATATTTACACTCACCCATACAATCGCAACCCTCATCCATACAAACCAACCACCACTCTCTCTCATGTACAATCTTTACACTCACCCATACAATCGCACACCCTCACCCATACAAACCCACACCCTCATCCATACAAACCAACCACCACTCTCTCATGTACAATCTTTACACTCACCCATACAATCGCACACCCTCACCCATACAAACCCACACCCTCATCCATACAAACCAACCACCACTCTCTCATGTACAATCTTTACACTCACCCATACAATCGCACACCCTCACCCATACAAACCCACACCCTCACCCATACAAACCAACCACCACTCTCTCTCATGTACAATCTTTACACTCACCCATACATTCGCACACCCTCACCCATACAAACCCACGCACTCACCCATGCAAACCAACCACCACTCTCTCACATGTACAATCTTTACACTCACCCATACAATCGCAACCCTCACCTCTAGATAGCCACTTCCTCACCTCTACAAACCAACCACCACTCTCTCTCATGTACAATCTTTACACTCACCCATACAATCGCACACCCTCACCCATACAAACCCACACCCTCACCCATACAAACCAACCACCACTCTCACATGTACAATCTTTACACTCACCCATACAATCGCACACCCTCACCCATACAAACCCACACCCTCACCCATACAAACCAACCACCACTCTCACATGTACAATCTTTACACTCACCCATACAATCGCACACCCTCACCCATACAATCACACACCCTCGCCTCTACAAACCCACACCCTCACCTCTACAAACCCACACCCTCACATATATACAAATTATTAATGCACAATTAAACTATCCATGCACACACTAAAAAAGAAAACACATACACATAACCAGCACAAGCCCACATTGTACATATTGAAAATCCCGTTCAAATTTTCAGGATTAATTGCATTCAGATTCATTGATAAGCATACATAATTTCTAAATCAAATACACGTATTTATATTTCATGTGATTTTAATATTTATGATTGATTTCAACAATATATGAATAGGTTAAGGACAAAACCAGTGTGACGATGAAAGCTACTTTTAAAAAATAACCCTTATTTTACATGATCTCTTAATTACGAATGTACAATCTGCACGAGTTACATGAAAGAATATTAACTTACCAACAGAATCCAGAAAAAAATGACCGGGCAAGATTTGTTTAATTTTACATATTAAGTTTATTTATTTTTTAATTTTTTTTTTACTTCCAACGTCATCAGTATTGTATCCGTATGGTGTTGGACTGTCAAAAACCTATATATACATGTATAAATATCACGAAACTTGTTTTAAATTTATCGACCATTGGTATTATATGACATTTCAACTCTATAACACAAAGATGATTTCTATACAATACAAATATTAAAAATGGTCCGACGTGATTACCCTGGAAATTCCACATTATATGTTTATCTGTGAAACAAAAGATTGATACAAATTGTAAATCGTTATTAAGATATTTATAAATCCAATTATAAGTTCCACTGCTCCATCCAGTATTCCATTACAGGTGAACTACGTAAGGGGGGCAAATCTACAGCACTCCCCCATCTCCTTTGGCCCTCTTTGGCGGACTGAAAAAAAGGGGGGGGGTGAGAGATCTGCGGAAGAAAAAAGGAGAACCCAAAGCGAAAAGAAGGTAAAAGAGAAGAAGAGAGGTAAAGAAAGAGAGTGAGAAAAAGTGAGCGAGTCAGAAAAAAAAAATCGAAAAAAAAAATCACCTCCCTGCATAACGGGTTGGATGGAATGGATTCCCCACTCCACAGCAAGCTAATGTTGAAGTCAGGGGCGGATCGGAGTGGGGGGGGCGTCCGCGGCCCCCTTTTTTTTGGCTCTTTAAAAAAAAGGAAAAAGGGAGCGCGACGGTAGAAAAAAAGAAAAAAAGAAAAATGTAATAAGAAGAAAGAGAAGATAAATAAAGAAAGAGAGATAGAGAGAGAGAGAGAGAGTGAAAGAAATGAAAGAAAAGAAGAAAAAGGAAGAATTAACATGAAACTTAAATGTAAACATACAGATTACATTGCCGATGCGGTAGCACAACATGAACCTACATAGACTTCGGACGAAAGTAGAATATACCGGTAAGGAAAAATCAGTTTAAGAATGAAAGAGAGATTATAATGAAATGATAGCTAGGGGATGCGTGAATTTTAAGAAGAATACTACAATTTCTATCGCTCGTGACGGCCATCTTGAAGGATCTAAATTGTTTTAAACTTGAAAAAACTCAAAGAGTGTCCGGGGGACTCTGTCCCTGCAGCCCGACCTCTGGACCTAACCCAAGACAACCCCTTGCTTTATAAAATTTTCCTTAGGACCCCACCCAGAAGGGATCAGCTCGCCCCCCATTTCGATAGACTAGCGGTACCGTATTTGTGAACTTTTTTCTTTTTTTTAAACAATGAAACGTGATTAAAAAACTCTTTCCCGATGTAAATGTACACTTAAATTTCCATACATTATGTGCTCCATAGATGTCTTATTTTAATGTATACATGTAATGCCTTGTTACTTTGAATTCGTTTTTGAATAAATCGGTGATACAAAAACAGCATCTGAGCAGCAACAAACCAACTTTCTTGGCCTATTTGGGACTCCTTAAACAGACTGCTGGTACATGAATGACCGATGTATGACCAGCTGTCAACTAGTATCTGTTGGTACATGAAGTGTGAAGTGGCTATTGTTTGCAATTGCACAAAAAATAATATTTTGCGAAGTTACATGGTTACGAAAGCTATATTGGTCCAGAGTGGTAATGTTTCGTTAATATTGGCTCTAGTTTCCTAGGAGGTTTCCTTTAATACTGCTGATTTTATTCTAAAGCCGTGAATTTTATGTAACAAAACTCTCAGGTCGGGATACGCGATAAGAACATTATCTAATAGAATATGTACATATTTAAACAAATGTATTTATACCGATTGTTTGAATTATTAGCATAAAGCATTCTATTGTTTATTTTCTGTACATGTATTAGATTCATAGCAACCACTATGATTGAAATTTTCAAGTATGCTGTTTACAAAAGACGGTGACTTGCTGAACCTTTCTCCTCCAGGTGGTGATTCTTGTGACATGTTCTCCCATCCTGATGATTGAGAAGAGCTTTGGAAGACTGATTCCGATGAGTGATGGAACAATGGTGTATTCTCTTCACTAATCCCATACCTCCGATTAAATCTGGTCATCTTGACATGCCTAGATATTAATATTATACAGAGTAATATGACCACTATGCCACAACATGACAAAATAATGACAATTATATACGTGGTGGACAATCCATCCTTTGGTTGATCTATTCCGTCTTCCTGAAAGTTAACAATTAAGTCATCACTTTCATCTCCAAATGAAAAAGAATAGATTCCCTCGATCGACGAGGCCGTAGTGTTAGTGTCAATAATCAAAGCATCGTTGTTGGTCAAGAAGTACGGTCCTTGTCGTTCACCATGTTCTGAAAGCTGTCTCCCATCTGGTGTAATCCAGGTACAATCAACCCCTGTGCACGGGAGCTCGTGTAATTTTCTTCCTTTTAGTGTTATGTTGTTGGTAGGGCACGGGGGAAGACCATCTGTAATATTGTACACATCAGACAAAGAGCGATTTCTCATCTCTTCAGGACCTTGGCATTCTCCATAGATTTGATTTCGACCCTCGTTAAGCCATGAAGATATCCATGACATGCGACAGTCACAAAGAAGAGGGTTCCCAGTTAAGTTAACAGCAACGTGAGATTCATGTATGCCAAATGAGGGTTCGGCCATCACCTTTATCATGTTATCACGGAGATCAATTTCTTTCAGGTGTACCGAGTTATTAAATGCTGTCCGTCTCACGCATCTCAGTTTATTTTTCCGTAAGTTTATGTACTCCAAAGAAGGCAGATGAATGAAGATTTTTGGTCCCAATGTCTGAAGCTTATTGTAAGACAGATTCAGAGAAGTGACATTTTCCAATCCCTTGAAAACCCCTGGTTCAAGGTCGGTTATATTATTGTTTGACAGTGTAAGGTTATTGAGATTCTTTAAATTTTCGAAAGCTCCATTCTCTAGTTTTGCAATTTTGGTGTGGTTGCTACCGATGACTAAATTTTCCAACTTATCAAGGTATGTTAACATCCCGGGTTCTACCACATCAAAGAAGTTGTGTTCAATAACCAACGTTTGTATGTTTTCGAGGCCTTTAAATCCTCCCAATTCTATGTATTGCAAACCAGAGACTGTGAATTTCTTGCTAGGATTATCCAAGGAGGTTGACCAATTAAGTTCCTTGAGTGATCCTCCCCTGAGAATCTCCCGCCGATCAAATTCCAAGTGTAGGTCATCACAATCAAATATGGAATCACAGCTAGAAACCTCAATTCGATAATGGAATCCACTGCCTTTTCCCCTGGAATGACAAACATTGCCAGATGTCGGTGCACCTAGGTGTACAGGTGGAAAAGAAGCCAGGCTTACAAAAAACACCAGCAGATAAAACATCATCCTCTCTGTAACGAGAAAAAATAAAGCGATTTTAATGTAGAGAAAATGTAGCTCAAGAAAAAACAATATACGAATCGAGGATATTGTTCATTGCTCAACCATGACTAGAGATCACACTTTAAGGTATAAGGGAAAATGCAATTAGGAAAACTAAATAGCAACTATGTATTATGGTAGTGCCCAAATAGTGGTAAGACGATTATCAGTGTATCTTACAGGAGTTTCCCTGTACCCCAAGACTGAAACCAGTTTGTTAACCTTCTTCATAATGTGGTTTAAGATATTCAAGATCATGAAGGAAAAAAAAGTCATAACCATCATCTTCCGGGCAGCCTTATACTCACCAATCACCATACCACCAGCATTACAAGGTACCCATTTACTAAACATGGGACAAGAGGGAAAACTTTGGGTATAACAACTTGCCAAGGATGTAGGAACCGACCAAAGATCGACCCAGGCCTTATTGAATGAGAATAATGAATATTCAGAAATACACACAGTACAGGTATATACCTCACTTTCACGATGCAATATCAAAAACTCCTTTATTAACCGAGGGGTGTTTCACAAAGACTAAGATCGACTTTAAGTTGGACTTAACTATGGCAGGCTGATCATGCCACTGGTTGCTCTCACCACTATGTATTTTTTTTGTATTTATTTATTCAACCATAAAATAACATCAAATGGAAACAATAACATTATATCAATTTGAAACAGTAAATAAAATTATGGTTGGGAGCACCGAAAAGCGAAATGCTTGTAATTTGGTGTTCCAAAACAAGAAAAAGTGAAACAGTTAAAGATTGAAAATAAACAAACAAAACTACATATATTATCACACACACAGGCACACAAACGCACACACCCTCACAAATACAGTCACACACACGCCTGGGACTTCAATAATAAAATATAAATAGGGGGACATATACATTATTTATCATAAACATACATATATTCATAACATTTCATTAGAGGGAGCCTAATAATATTGACTTGGACAATAATTTAAAAGTCTTAAGTGATCTGCTTGATTTTATGTCTTGTGGGAGTTCATTCCATTCCTTCGATCCCTTACTGATAAGGGATTGAAGTCCAACTGTAGTTTTGAAAAAAGGAATATAAAGATTATTACTTTGACGGGTGTTATATTGGTGAAAATCAGAATTGAATATTAAGGGCTTGTCTTTAGTCTGAGGAATTATGTTATTTAGTGAAGAGTATATAAATATTAGTGTATTAAGAGTAACTAATTGATAAATAGGTAATATTTTCAAAACATTGAATAATGGTGCAGATGGTGAGCGAAATTCTGAATTTGTTATTATATGATCTTTAGATAATATGTTTTCCTTAAATAATGAATTATCAACAAAATGTAAATTGTGTAGATTTGTGACCATGATTTTTACGTCCTTTGAGAGACCAATGCCAGTAAATGGTGAGTGCAAACAGTGGCATGAACAGCCTGCCATATTTAAGTCCAACTTAAAGGTCCTATGTCCCATTTGCAGGCCCCAAAAAATGAAAAGGTTAAATTCCAACGGCATTTGAAAGACAATACTAATTTAGAACTTCCCTTAAAAGAAGGGGGGGCTTGAAAATGTCTTTAAGTGGGAAAAAACGACTATTAGTTGTCGAATCGACTTAGTAATAGTCTGATTTTTCAGACCATTGTACCGAATGGTCGTACGTAATATGCTGCGCAAAGATTCAATCAGTTTAATTTTGGCCATTACAAGAAGTGGGTTATTGATGTAGAAAATGCTCATGTACCCTTTACAGCTCATTTTATGTATGTCATTATGACAAAGATGAAAAAAGTCAGTCAGTCACTCAATAGTGTCTGTCAGTGAAGTCTAGCAAGTAAACGGGTTTCCTTGCATAATTTGAATATTAGGACACTGCTAAGGGCTAACGTTTAAATTTCACAGATAAGACATACATGACATATTCATAATTCCTGCAAAGTTCTACAGAATTTGATGTTGGCTGCAAAGGGACATAGTATCTTTAAAGTCGATATTGGGCTTTGTGAAACACCCCAGGTCTACGGTATGATTGTTATTAATCTGAAAGTATTGTAATTTTCTTGGGCATGTTGGGGAGGGGTTATTTATGACTACCAAGTGAGCTGCTGCAAGAAACACGGCATCAAGACTTGATTATGATAATTGAATAGATAATTGACTAATCACTTGCACTTACCAAATATGAATGCAGCTGCTGTATATAATTGAGATTCTTGAGCAAAACTCGCAATTACAAATTATCAAAACAGTACCGGTATACTCCACACAGATCTACAGTAAAAGAATTGCAGTCATCAGAATTCTCTCGAAAGACTGGAACTGAGACAGAACAAGCTGCACTCCTGTGTTTTCATAACAGTGGTATACATGCATTTGGCCTATTTCCGTACTTTCACTTTTGTTTTCAATGTCAACCAGGATGTCAACTTCCTTAAAAACTCTCTAATATTTGTATTCTTCTAGTACAGAGCGTACCAAAAAATGAACACTTGTGAACCCTACTGTATGCAAATTTTAACATACCTGTATAAATTTATCTCTCTCTCTCTCTATATATATATATATAAATTTGAATGAGGGAATTGTTTATTACTATGATTGTTGTCAATATAGGCTTGAAAAGGCACTGTCTACTTTCATAAGGTTCATCAGTCTCCCTATCTCTTCTGTATAGAGTTGCAATTAATATCATTCTAAAGTCAAGTTATGGTCAGTCTGATGGAAATGCAACTCTCTTTAAGAATTACATCCTCTCCATCAAAATTTGAAAAATCCTCACTCAAAGAATCCTCACCCGAAGAATACTAACTCAAAGAATGCTTACTCAAAGAATCCTCACCCGAAGAATACTAACTCAAATAACCCTCTCTCGAAGAATCCTCACTCAATGAATCCTCACTTAAAGAATCCTCACCCGAAGAATACTAACTCAAAGAATCCTCACTCAAAGAATCCTCACTCAAAGAATCTTCACTCAAAGAATCCTCACTCAAAGAATCCTCACTCAACGAATCCTCACTCAAAGAATCCTCACTCAAAGAATCCTCACTCAAACATCATCAGAAATGTGGACTTTCAATTCATTATTTTTGCATAAGCTCAAATTTCTAAATTCCTTGTATTTCATGTAGGTAATATTCATCCATTTAGAAATAAAATATATAGATATAACTGATATACATGTATATCCCTTTTCCAGGGGTGGGGTCAGGGAATATTATAGAAGCAAGGAGAACTTTTTCTCTCCCTTCCCGATACTGATTTAAAGGTTAAAAAAGCAAAATCAACACACCGTGACAAAAAACACATCACAGCTATCTACTTTACAACCAGAAGATCAATATGACACATTGATACATCTACATGTATTTGCATTTATTACAGTCAATTCTTGCTCATAAACCCCATTATCTTGTCTCCTCTGCTTGCCTCAATCTTCAAGGTGTCACATGATTTCCTCATTTGTATACAAATGTGGAAAGAATGAGCACTTTGTATATTTCACAGATAATATGAAACATGTTGGGAAATACCCAGACATATGCCCACTAAAGAACTGATAGACATAAGATAGTAATTATGCTAAAGGCCTTTTATGGGCTTATATTTACATGTTTACCCATCTTCTGAGATGGGTGGCAATGATTAGATAACTTAACGATATCTATTTAATAAATCCTCTTTGTGACATTTGTCATAGGTATGAACTACATGTAATTATCATTTTACTTACACGCAAATCCTTTTTTATATAAAATACTATTGTCCGCTGTGGAGAGACACTCTAGATTGCCATTTTATGACAATGAATGACTACTGTAGTCCACCGATTGTTCTATTTCTTGCCCACGGCAGGCACAGATTTCATCACCAGTTGATTCATCACACAACTACAATTTGTAGCAAAAGTAAGACTTTAAGAGCCACGTCGTTGGCCTCTGCCAGATCCCTCTCAGTACATGTGTATTAAAGCCAGCATGTCAGAGCTCATTGGATGGTTTGTGGTCCGGGGGCCCTGCCGCACTAACTGTCTGCTGACAATCTATCCCTACTTGTGCATGTTTGCCTTGCACCTGCCCATACCTGTACGTAGCCTATTAAGACTGGTCTGCAGTCTCTGGTAGATGTCATCTTTTTGGGGTGACTGGTTCCGAATTCCGGTGGGTATGTTGGTTTGGATCTTTCTTCCCAGTAACAGCTCCGCTGGAGATGGTAGATGGCTGTTCAATGGAGTGTCTCTCAGGCATTGCAATGCCTTGTTGACGCCTATGTTATCTCTCTTGGCTTTCTTCATGGTGTTCTTGACAGTTTGTACTTGTCTCTCTATGAATCCATTGGATTGGGGGTATCTCGGGCTGGAGGTTACATGTTGGAAGTTCCAGTCTCTGGCAAACTCTACGAATATGGCACTATTGTATTGAGGTCCATTGTCGCTCATTAGTCTTTCAGGGGTTCCTTGTTCAGAGAAGATTTCCTTAAGCAGTCTGATGACAGCGTTACTTGTTGCTTGCTGTGGTAACTGCTTTACAATTGGATACTTTGAGTATACATCAGCAACAAGAAGGTACTCTCTTCCATCAAGTGTGAAGAGGTCAGTCGTGACAAATTGCCAAGGTCTGATAGGAATTTCATGAGGTTGCAGAGTCTCTGATGACAGGGAGTTCCCATATTCTTGACATACATAACATTTCTGTACCATCATCTCGATCTCCTGATTTATGCCATTCCAGAAGATACAGCTCTTTGCTCTCAGTTGGCATTTGATGATGCCTTGATGTCCCTCATGTAGTTTGTTCAGGTATTCCTTTGTCAGGCATTTGGGGATGACAATTCTCGAACCTTTCAGGATAATCCCGTCTTCAATGGACATCTCGTCCCTGAATGGCCAATATTTGATCAGGACTTTGTCAAGTTTCCGCCTTTCTTCTGGCCATCCCTCTAGGATTACATCTCTCAGGATGCAAAGTTCACCGTCCTCTGATGTTGCGGTGCGAATCTCCTGTAGCTTCTTGTCTGAGAACATTACAAAGTCAACTTTCATGTGCATTTCAGGAGACTCAGGAGGCAGAGGATCGAGTCTTGACATGGCATCAGACAGAAGCATCTCCTTTCCAGGTTTATATTTCACTGTCATGTCATACCCTTGGAGTCTGAGTAGTAGTCTTTGTAGTCTTGGGGACGCAGCTCCAAGGTTTTTGAGAGTGATCATCTCTAGTGGTTTGTGATCTGAGAGGATAGTGAAACTTCTCCCGAAGACGAACGTGTGAAACTTTTCACATGCGTATACAACTGCTAGCATCTCCCTCTCAATGTTGGCGTATCGCTGCTCGGTGTCCGTGAGGGACTTTGAGGCAAATGGTATTGGTCTTCCTTTCCTTTGTGAGGGCTGCTCCAACGCCTTTCATTGATGCGTCTACTTCTAGGACAACAGGTTTCTTTGGATCAAAGTAAGCAAGTGTGGTCTCCTTGCAGATCATATCTTTGATATTTTCAAACACCTTCTGATGTGATTCAGTCCAGCTATATTTCACATCTTTCTTCACAAGTTCCTGAAGTGGTGCAGTCAGTGAAGCAAGTCTCGGAATGAATGGTGACATGTAGGTCACAATGCCTAGGAACTCTCGGAGTTCTGTCACGTTCTGTGGTGCGTTCAGGGCTGATATGGCTGCTGTCTTTTGTGGGTCTGGTTGTACTCCATCTTTGCTGAAGACAAGGCCATAGAATCTCACTCGGTCTTGCTTGATGTGGCATTTGTTCCAGTTCAGGACGAGTCCATGCTCCTTTGCGACGCGCATCAGATTGTGTAAGTTGGCGTCATGTTCCACTGCCGTCTTTCCAACGACTGCTATGTCATCGGCCATTCCTATGACTTCAGGACATTTCTCTAGTATTTGGTTCATTCGTTGCTGGAACACGTCCTGAGAAACACACAAGCCAAAGGGTAGTCTTTTGAAACGGTAACGACCAAAGGGACTATTGAAGGTCGTCAAGTGGCTTGATTCGTCATCTAGCTGTATAGCCCAATATCCATGTCTGGCATCCAGGGTACTGAACACTGTTGCTCCTTCAAACTGGTGCCGGACTTCTTCAATGGTTGGCATCGGCATATGGCTTCTCTTGATCGCCTTATTCCAAGTCTTTTGGGTCAAGGCAAATTCTCCATCTTCCATTGGGCTTCTGGGTGTATGCCAAGCTTGATACCCAGTCTGTTGGCTTAGTGACACTTTCTATCACTTCAAGACTCTCCATCTCATCAAGTTCTTTCTTGATGTCATCCTTTATGCCTATCGGGCATCGTCGAGCTGCATGTATCACAGGAGCCACATCTTTGTCGATCACGATGTGGTAATCCCCATCAAATTTTCGATTCCATCAAATCTGTCGGGATACAAAGTCTTCAAATGCTCTCTGTCTTTGATGGGACTATCATGGCTCTCCATCAGGCTGCAATTCAAGACTACTAATCCAAGATCCAGGCACAACTCAAGTCCAAGGATGGCAGGTCTTGGAGTCTTCACCACAAAGAATTCTGCCTTTGCTTGTCTGTCCTGGTGGTTACAGCTCAGTGTATGTACGCCCACTTTTGGAATAACACTCTTTTCACCATAGCCTGTTATTGTTATTGGTGTCTTTCTCAGCTTACCAGTGAGAGGCTCCCCATTAGGGTCCACGCAATCTGGGTACATCTTCTGATAAATGCGTAATGGAAGAATGTTCCCTTGAGATCCGGTGTCTACTTTGGCTTTTAGAGTCGCTGGTCCTCTTCCAATCTCAACTCCGATCACAGCAAAGGCTTCGTTCTTTCTGATCTGGTCTACAGAGATGGTCTCAAATCGCATGTCGTCCATTTCTTCTGTTTCTTCCTCTCCTTTCATCTCATGGAGTCTCTTTGATCTCTGTGCTTGCGACCTTTTCGGATATGTCTTTGTAGCGTCTTGTTTCCTTTCCCACTGCTGTTTAGATTCTTTATCCTGTTTCTTCAGTCGGCAGCACTTCTCCCAGTGGTTCATTTTACCACAGTTTCTGCATTTAGTGCCATAAGCAGGGCACTTCCTCGGTGGATGGTGCAATCCACAGAATGAGCACTGTTTCTTCCATTGGATATGTTGCTTGGTCATATCTACATTGACTGCTTGACCATGAAGTAGTCTCATATCCGCTTCAGTTGCCTCCTGAGTTCTGGCGATGTCCAACGCTGTGTTTAATGTCAGCTTTTCATCCTTGGCCAATCATGTTTGTTGTACCTTCTTGCTGGAGGTGCTAATGATGATCTGCTCAATGAGGCGACCTTCAAGTTCAATTTCCGCAAACTTGCATTTTTGTGTTTGTATTCTGCACCTGGCCATGAAATCATCTATGGCTTCGGTTGGTTCCTGTGTGAACTTCTGTAGCTGAAATCTTGCCAGACGGAAATTTGTTTTTGGTTCAAAATGCTTAAAGAAGGCTTTGAAGAGCTCAGCTGGGGTCTTGAAGTCCTTTCCCCAGGATTTGTGTATCCTGATTCCCTCTTGACCCAGCCACAACAGGATGTAGGTGCATTTCTCTTGATCAGATTTCTTGCTAAGCGGTCCTGAAAATATCAGCTCACAATAATATTGAAAATTCCTGAATTCAGTAGGCAAATCTTTGGATGTCCAATCCATGCAGGGAGGGTTGATACCTGTCATCTCACCCATGTTGTTTGTTTCTGTGTGTGACTTATGTAAACAACCAATACAATCTTATAAGCCTATACCTATATGTCACATAAAGTACAAGTACAACTAGTAATAGATCCCATTTAGCCTATTAATTATCCTGTTACATAAAGGAGTAAGGTCGATATGGTACAGTGCCTTATCCTGATATACAAATAGGAGTAGGGTTACATCAAATTCCACACCCTATCCTGTGTCATGCAGTTATCAATAATACTGCAATGTGACAAAATACATGGCATTCCTTATAAATACTGCATGCAAGAACATCATCATCAATTCTAAAGCAATTTATTCCTTTGCCAGTCCAGCTCTATCATAAACTGAGTCTCTATTGTAAATAAGCCAGTCCCTGTATTTACCCAAATTAAATGACCTTGGTCAGGTTGGTGATTCAACTAGTATTATCAATTCAATTTCAAACATGTGCAATATTTATAAGCCAATAATGAATCCAGTAAAGTGTCCATTATTTAAAAAATGTTGAATCTTGATTAAATCTAGTGTCTCACAGTTCAAGTTCATATCATATCCCACGGAGATCTGTATTCCCGGGTTTCATTCTGCTATATGTAGGTGTCCCAGGTGTCCAGTACGTATAGGCGTCGAGATATATCCAGCGATGACCACTAGACGTACGTAGATCGATCTATCTCATTCGGCCTGCGAGCGTCTATATATCCACCGCTGTACAATCGGACGGTCACAATATATGGTGAAAGTCACTCGGTCTCGGTTCGTATGGGGTTCAAAATCTCATATTTGCAACTCACCTAACAATCAGTGTCGTTTTCTGCAGTACTCAAACGTCTCTAAAATATATCGCTGACATGTTCAGAGCTTCACCTTTCTCAGTTCATGATTCACCTCAGCGGAATTCATATCAGTCCAAATTCGTTGTAAAAAAACTTGGTTTAATCGCCATTCAAAATCGTCATTCAAAATGTAAACAATCAACTCCCGTACAGTTCAGTTCAAAATTCCTCCGCGGTACGGTTAGCGCGCGTAATCCATCACAATTCTCATACCGGTAAAAATGTGCTAGTCCATACCGCATACACATACACTTGCACATAGCCAAAAATAGCACAGGGGGGTCTATGCGCGTAACTTAAACGATCGAAGTCCCAACCTAGGCCTGGCCGGTAATTAGTGCTAAAAATGTCCATAAAATCCAAATCCGGGCTCCACCTGCACTCCAAACGGTCTAGCAAAGTCCTTGTACCGCTGCCACCATGTAAAGTGTTGTACACAAACTAAGATCTACAATAAGAGTCTTCATGAGGCTGGATTTTATAGAACTCAACTAAGAACAACTTGTTCTATTTATTAGATGTATGTGAAGCCGCATTACAAACTTTGCTATCAATAATCATGGGCATATGATGTAGGTCATTAACTGAACACAGATATAAATGACATCATATCACATGATCCATGGTCGGTCAGACTCAGATCCTGCAGGGAGTGTCTCAGATGGGTCAATGGCCATATGCATTAATCCTCTGGATGTTTCTCCAGTATCTCTTCCTAGAGGTCGAGGCGTCTAGTATTGTGCTGCTTTCTAGTGGAGACACAGAAGAGAGGGAACTTCTACGCGAATTCAAGCGTTGAGGTGCCAAAAGCAGAGAGTTTAAACAACTGCTTTACAGAAGTATGTCGTCTGTAAAATGGGGCATGACTTAAAATTCTCCCCAGACAGTGGAGAATGTGCGAACATTGTGTGCGGGCAAGCCTGAATCTGATGACTGAGGGAATAATTTATCTTTAAAATGCTTATAGACATTGTAGATGTATTAAGCATTATATAAACAGAATACTATCATCAGTAGTAGATGTATTATCAAACATACACAGCTGATTCATTTAGTCCAAATCTCTTTCCTTTAGAAATAAATTTCTCCAAGGTCTATGTTCCAGGTGTCAAGACAACGAACTCTGAGGATTTCTTGCTGTTTTCTCACGTCTTCATTCCCTTGTTCTCAGGCTGTATAAATTGCATTTCCAGTATCTCTCTCCGAACTCCTACATGGCAAAAAGATTACAAAGAAAACAAATCAGAAACCTGCAAAACATGGTCATATACACATATATAAAAGAGTGAATAAAAAGTAATTTCTAAAGAATAAATGAAATGGTAGATCGTCTGCAATGGGAATCAGCTCAGGATATCAAAATAAGATAAAGATGTAGTTGTCTGATGGTAGTAAGAGGTAGTTGTCCAAGGAATTATTGTCTGAATTGGTATTTTTAAGGGGGTAAATGTCAAGGGATAGAAAGAAGATGGAAAAAACAGAATACTTTTTATCCTCACCCTGACTGATAACTTTAAGAGATTCTATTTCAAATTCTCCCTTCTCCCTCACAAAGTCTTCAAACTGCCTGGTCCCACCTCCTACACCAAAGTAATGTGTCTTAGCAGCAAGAAATCTGTAAAATGGTTTATGTTAAGTCTAATCAGGTAAAGGTTAAACATGTTTGAATATGTACATGAACATTCTGGAGACTGTGCCTTCTCATCCATTGCTCCTTGTTTGTAGAACTCACTTAAAATCTATCTTCATGAGATTTACTGCCTAGAACATTTTAAATGATGCCTCAAAACTTGAACCTATTTTTTCAGCAAACGTAAAATACGGACATCATTGGAGGAGCCTGCACCTTTGAATGTTTCTTAATCAGAATTATGGTGCCATATAAATCCTATGAATCATCACCATCGTCATCACATTCTAAGAGGAAGATTATCATTTAAATCATGAGAAAGAGATAGAGAGAAAAACAATGGAGAGCTGTGGCTGGGATCACAGGAGAAGCATTTTAAGCTCTCTAATTCATGCCACAAACTAACATTTCCGAATCAAAGAACATTTTGAGACTCAAGAAAAAAGGCAAGTCATATTTACTCTACAGGTATTACTCTTAATGTATTTGTCACTCTAAAACTTTATTACCATTCTACAGTCCAAAAATGAGCAGAATAAATGAAAGGATAGGAGCAGGCAAACAAGAGAATATCTCAGATACTCAGACACTTCCAAAACATTTTAATTGAGATACACAGTAATAAACCTCTCCTATCAGTGTCGAAGTAGATTTCTGCATTCAACTTTCAACAAAGTAGAACATAGCGAATTGTTTATCATCAATTAACACATGTAATAATAGGTACAATGTACAATCGACTTCAATTCTAGAAAGGCCACAGGCTTGAAAACTAATGTGATAAAGGATACACTTTTCCATTTGGTTTGAGTAAGCTTCTGATAATGTTGTAAAGCCTTGGTTGGGAGTCTAAGCTGTATATTGTCTCTGAAGTCAGAATAACATCATATCTGGAACATGTAAAACACACAAAAAGGAAGTAAGAAAGAGATGGAGGAGAGAAAAAAAAATCAATATGACATTTAAATATACTCATGCCCTCTATTAAAATACTCAGTCTCATATCAGTATGATACACACATACATAGTCAGTACACTACTTTAATAAGTCTTATATCATATATGTATTTATAAATATAAATAGATACTTAGTGATGTCATAGAGGGCAATAGATGTTCAAGGGAGGAAGGGTTTTAAAGGGGGCAAGAGAGAGAGAGAGAGAGAGAGACAGTGAGATGTTGATAAGGAAAATGGGAGACATGAGAGAGTAAGGAAAAGGGATCGAAAGGGGAGAATGAAATGAGGGAGAAAAAGACAAATAGGAAATTAAAAACAAAAAAAAACACCAAGAGGGAAAAAGAGAGTGATAGAGAAAAGAGCAAGAGCAAGAGAGAAAGAAAGAGAGAGAGAGATAGAGTCAGATAGAAGTGGAGACAAACTTCTGCATGAATATTCAGGCTTGGAAAAGTAAATTACTCAAATTACTTCCAAGCAGAATAAATTGATATGTATTCAATCACAAAAGAGAGAGAGAGACATATAAAGTGAGTAAGCTAGACAGACCTGGTGCCTTCCTGCATTAGGAGATCTTGCACCAAACTCCAATCCCCAGCTAAGAAATGACATTTCTCTTTGTAGACCTCTGGTATGGTGTTCAGCTGGACATTTGGAATAGTCAGAAGTTTCAGGACCTCTTCATTCTGAGAAAAAAAATAATTCAATGTCTAACTGATTGGTTCAATGTATAAAAACAGGTAGGGCAACTTTTATGAACATGAAGGAGTCACAATACAGAATTCCTGGTACATGTATTTACATCAAGATGTGTATTTCTTATAATAAGAGTTATGCACTTTTATGAACGTACCTTTAATCAAGAATTTGTAAAAGGCGATATACATGTATCACTGCTATCATTTGCCCCACTGCATACTGGAACCAGATGGTTACTCTATTTAATATACCGGTATGGAGAATAGGAGAATTCAGTTGGTTAACACATATACCGCGGTACATGAAACTAGACTTCCCAGGAAAATACACTTTATCATAGTGAGTTTAATAAAATAGAAATTAAATCAATTTAATACACCGAGTGGTAGTCATACATAATCTTGAAAATGGACAGTAGCTCCTTTCATCAGAGTGTAGATCCCTGGTAGACCAGCTCCACATCCTAGCTCCAGAATAGTCTGACCAGAGAAAGAGATGGGATCCATGTCCTGGAGATACTGGACTAGGTCTAAGGAACATTCCCAGACTTTCAGCCCACCTGTATGCAAGAAAAAACAAGTTAAAAATCAAGACTCTTCCACTAGGCCATGAGAAATGGAAGAATATAAATATTGATTTCTTCACTTTAAATTACATTATTTTTAAGTTTTCTATTAGTGTTGAATCAATCTGAGGACACTTTGGTGATACAAGTGATAGAAGAAAAAAAATCAACACTTGTAAAGAAAGCTGTAACTTACCTTCATAAACACACGGCAGGAGATCAGAATGTTTTGAGATAGCTTCTTTGATGTCGCTCTTTTCTTCAATCGTTCCTTCTACATCTTGAGGATGAAGGTAGGACAGGTTGACATCACCACATGGTACACACAGAACTCTCTTATCCTGAGGGTCAAAGGTCATGAAAATTATTGATGCTATGGTGGGTAATGTTTGTGACATCATAATGTGTCAAAAATTTCTCCTACACTTAGTACATCACAGCTTTGTTCCTTTCAACTCTTGGGGTGGTATTCTCGAAAGCAGACTAACTTTAGTCCATGGTTTAATCCTCCGACCAAGTATGGAATGCCAAGTGTCCATATGAATATGTTTTTGAATAATTTAATTTGTCACTAAATTAAAATAAAATGTAATAACATAATTAATAAACAAAAGTATAACTATGAAATAATTATGTTATCATGGTAATTTAGGGACATATCAAATTATTTTAAAATATATTCATATGGACACTTGGCATTCCATACTTAGTCGAAGGATTAAACATGGACTTAAGTTAGTCCACTTTCGAGAATACTACTCTTAAGCTATGGTGACTACCTTAAGCTATGGTCACAACCCCAAAAAGTAGCCTGCTCGGCGGTCGGGCGGCGATTTTTTAGCCAATTTCGCCCGGGCACCGCTTGTTTTTAGGGCATCGTTCGGTTGCCGCAGAAGTTTGAACGCGGAGTTCAGATTCTGGCGGCGCCTGCTCACTTTTCACTCGCCGCCCAAAATACGCTCGGTGCCAGGCGGTCACCGCCCGGGCACAGACCTAATCGAGCATTCGCCGTCGAGCAATTTAGGTCACAAAATCGAAGCCGCTAGGTCAAAGGCTGGGCCGCTGGGAGATCAGTCGGTCACTGCCGGACGCCACGGGAGAAGCCCTGATTTCGCCCAGTTTTGACCTAAAATCGACTGGCGACCAACGGGAAATCGACAGGGCACCGCCCCTGGCATCACTAGGGCTCTACAGCCTGCTCGACTTCTCCAAAATCGTTGGGCGATGCCTAAATTCCAGCGGCGACCAAGCAGGCTAAAAATCGGTGGTCGCCGCTCTGAGTTGTGACCATAGCTTAACTTTCATAACACGCAGCTCTGCCACTTTGGTCAATTTCTACAACTTGGAAATCCCAAATTCAGTTGTGGCAGACTATTTTTTTCTGTTTCATTCTAATATTGCTGCTTATTTCTGGTCATTGTTTCATGAAACCGTCTTAAGAAAGAGTTCGACGACATCCTATTAAAACATGCGTTTTTCCAAGGGATTTTAGCGACTTTGTACTTACGACAGTTTTATTATTACCTTATTCGTTGTCTGGTTATAAGGAATATAGAACTCTTTGGCTGGTCTCAAGGTTATAACATCCGGCCCTCCGTGGTCTTGAACTGCAGGAGTATCTAAAATATAGTATAAAATGTAGGAATTAATTACAGTACC